>CM034474.1:18453097-18580943 GCA_019925255.1 Litchi chinensis | reverse complement strand
GTTTTAACCAAATGTAACCTTTTTTGAATGACCCTATCGAGAAATGACCTTTCAGTTGTGAGGCTATTCAGATGGGTATATTTTTGGACAAAAATACCCCTGATTAGGCAGCCAATTACAAAATGGATAGACACCCTTTTGACCCCACCAAACCGGCAAGGGTCGCTATCCATCGCTATCCATGCCCAACCATTGCAGGGTCGTCGTCAACGTCGAAGGAAGCACATATATCTGAAGACGAAAGTAGCGGGTCGGACCGGCGCTGGGCCCACCGATCACCGGCGCTGCACCTGACGTGGACCCAGTAGCTGTAACTCTCTCTACGCACCGTATCACGTAGACACAGCACTGTCGCTCCTCCACCGACCGTCGGTCTTGCAACCACCAGCGGGCGAACGACAGCATTTAAGAAAGTAAACACGACGGTCCAAGCCTCGTGCTCTGTCAAGGTAAGTATGTCTTTTATGTTCTTCTGTTTGTAGGAAACACTAACATACTGACCTGACATCTGCTGCATCCACCAGTGGCAGAAAGTAGTAGACGAAGGAAAAGAGGGAAGAAGAAGCAAATCAAGGTGAAGGCAGAGGAGGGAAAAAGTTGAAGCAAGAAGTAGGAAGTCGTACAAAAAATTGCAAAGTAAGAAAATATTGAGTCTGGAGTGTTTGTTTATAGCATTATGTTGGTAGTTGTATGTTTGTGCAAACTGTGTGATGTTGTAATGATTATTGACATTATGTTATGGAATTTTATAAATGATTCCATTTATTGGATAAATCATTGGGGTTGTGAGATGGTAGTAGATTATGTGGTTGTATGTTACTGCATAAACTGTGGGATGTTATCAATATTGAAAAACTGTTTTTGACCTTTATAAACGATTCCATTTGTAGTTTATGGGTAGTGTCAACGTCGATTGAGTTTCAAGGTTTGGAGTTGTTGGATTATTCATTGGGGTTGTGATGGTTTACAATTTGGTTTAGTTCCCAACAATGGGGTTTGGATTTTTAACTTGAAGGTGTGTATTCGCAACCACGAGGGTGGGGGAGTAGCATTCAGGAAGTTTGGAATCCCAACTTGGAGGTCATTTTTCTCAACATGCTGGTAGGGAATTGGAATTCCTTACCAACAATTTGGGAATCCCGACCTCCAGGTTGTGGTTTCGTTAACTAATTTTCTGGTTGAAACCCAACCTGGTTGAGAATACCAACTGTAAAGTGAGGAATCATGAGCTGACAGTTGGGATTCGGAAACCAGTCATTTGTAGTTTCGGCAGCTTACAGGTTGGGATTTAGGAAAAGGGAGTGAGGATTCTTAGTCATGCATTTGGAATTCCTATCGTTATGGTAGGGAAATTCAACCTCATGGTTGGGATAGGTTGGGATCAAAATCTTAGAGTTGTGATCGAAACTCTCAGGTTGGGATCCCAACGTCAGGGTTAGGGTTCGGATGGGAGTGAGTTTGGGATATAGTCGAATCCCAACCAAAGAGTTGAGATCCCAATCTGAGAGTTGGGATCCAAACTCTGAGGTTGGGATCCCATCGTTATAGTTGGGAGAGCAATAATGTTGAAATATCTGCTAATCCGAACCTAAAAGTTGGGATCCAAACCTGGGCGTTGTGATCCAAACCTCCGAGTTGGGATCCCAACCTAATAGTTGGGAGGGCAATCATGTTGAGCTAATCCCAACCAACTCTGAGGTTGGGATCCAAACCTTCGAGTTAAATCCAAACCTTGATCCCAAATAAGGTTGGGAGCGCAATGATGAAATTACAGATTGGATCCCAACCTGAGAGTTGGGATCCAAACCCGTGAGTTGTGATCCAAACCTCCTAATTGGGATCGCAAACTATGATTTGGGAGCGTAATAATGTTGAGATTTCAGTTAATCCCAACCTGAGAGTTGGGATCCAAACCTGAGAGTTGTGATCCAAACCTCCGAGTTGGGATCGCAACCTAAGATTTGGGAGCGTAATCACGTTGGGATGTCTGGTAATCCCAACATCAGAGTTTGGATCCCAACCTCAGAGTTTAGATCCCAACTTCGAGGTTGTGATCCCATCCTCAGAGTTGGGATCGCAACCTTAGAGTTGGGATATCTGCCAAATCCCGAAAGTACACACAAAAAAACGAATCTATGGCCATTTGGTATGTTGGGAATCCAATCTTTGCAGTAGAGAATGTCAACGTAGAGGTTATTTGGTTGGTAGTTATATTTTAGTTATGGTTCCTTTTGTTATGCATAGATTAGGTGACATTTGGCAAATTACTGCTGTGACAGACGTGTGCAAGTGGTAATAGTGTACCAAAATCGAACCATATCAGCGTAGTTCTGCGATGGACACAGAAAATGTACCTATATCTTATATGTTATGTTATGGACATCGAAATTGTACCCGTATATTTTATGTTATGTTAGATGTGAAAAGTGAAATGGGGTTGATGTTATTAACACTGTTTTCTGTTGTAACTGCAGGTTCCTACAAACATGGCTGGTGCTATTACATGCAAGATAACAGACGTACAACATTTTAGTGGGAAAGTTACATGCTTCTCTAAGGTGGGAGCCATAAAAGTTATAGTTGACAAGTTAAGTGACGTGCAATTGGACATGTTTAGTAGGTCTTGCTTCGGTAAACTGTTTAAGATGAATGAGCTTAAGTTTGCCGGTCAGTTAGTGCATAACTTGCTTCTACGACAAGTGGAATGTGATGATGATGCCGAGTTGTGGTTTGCCCTTCCCAATGATAGTGTCATTCGGTTCTCCATCCAAGAATTTGGACTCATCACAGGGCTTGATTGTGGGCCATACCCAAAAGACTGGTCAAGTGAGGACTGTACAACCGCTGACCCGTTTAGCCGCAGAATATTTAATGGTAGCAGCAAGGTTTCGAACAAAAGGCTAGACGCTACTTTTAGGAGTGCTTCTTTGGACAATGATGAGGACATTGTCAAACTTGCATTGCTCTACTTCTTAGAGATGGTGTTACTTGGTAAGGATCCGAAGAACCACATTAAAAGGGAGCATATTCAATTGTTGGATGATATGAATGCCTTCAACCAATACCCATGGGGTCGTTGCTGCTACGAGATGACATTGAGTGGCATGAAAAAGGATTTTAAGAAAATGGCTGCCAACGTGGGTAAACGCAATAAAGGCGACAACTACAAGGCAGACAGTGCATTCTATTCTTTGTCTGGATTCCCATATGCGTTTCAGGTACATGTTCTATGGTCTTGGTTTGTTTTGGTTACTAATGGTTGGTTCGTTTGACAATGAGGTGTGATGGTTTTTTTGTGCACTAATAGATATGGGCATGTGAAGCAATTCCTTTGATTGGGCAGCATATTGGACTGAAATGCAGCAATATGCTGCCCCGAATCGTAAGTTGGAGTTCTGTTGCAACCCCAAAATCAGGAGAAATAGTCACGTTATTGCATCGCTCTGATGTATGTACCTGAAATCGTTAACTACTTACACACCCTACGTTGTACTTCATGTTTTCACTCTCTTTTGTACCATTGTCATGGCAGCTTGAAGCTCACCAAACGTTGGAGGTGACGGCTGCAGAGGAAAAGGAGGATTACTGCAAGTATTTCGTGAGGGAGGAGGATGGTCCAGCTGAGGGGTGTTCCGATCAAGACAGTGTTCGTGCATTTCTGAAGTCGCAGCCTGCTGGAAGAGGACCGTCTGTTGAGGTACAGGTGTTGTTAATTCGCTTTTCGGCTTTACTTATTGTTGTTTGAGTTGTCCATGTAAGCGTCACCTGCTGATTTGTCTTCAGGCTGCGAAGGATAGCAGTGGTCAACTACAAGCCATCCAGAAACAGCTGCAGCAGTTTCAGCAAGAAACAAGGAAAGAACAACGGCACACATACAAGAAAATAGAAGAGACAATGCAGCTGGTAGAGGAAACAAAGAAGAAGGTGGACAACATCATGGAATTTTTAATGACAAGCACTGCTGTTCCTACAGAACAGCAGCCACCTGCTGCGAAGGTAGACATGAAAAATAGTTGCTGGTCTCACGGCTTACAAACGTGCATAAACATCTACTGATATCGTTTCAATTTTGCATTGCAGGACAAGGAAGACATACGTCCTGAAACCAACGATGATAGTAGTGGGTTGGAAGGACATCTGCCGGTTCCAGACGATACATATGCTGACGGTTTTTACGATCGGGAAGCGCACAGTGAAGGTCTGAAAGAGCCGGTGAACCCTATTGTGCCACCAACAGCATGGCAAGCGTCGCCCTCTATTGGTTCGGATGCAAGTGTGAAGATAATACCAGAAACCGAACTCTCAGATAGGCGGCGGGGAAATGTTCCGGACAGAAGGTTTAGTCAGCGGTCAAAGGGCAGTGCGGAAGTCAGACATGCAGCAGCAGACACTTCCCGGAGGAAAATTCAATTTGACCCAGCTACTACAACCACTGTTACACACATGCAACCAACAGTTGGGTCACCTTCGATAGGTTCAGATGTAAGTATGCAGATCATACCCAAATACAAATATGTGAAGCGGAAGCGGAAAAAAGGTCCACAAATATCGTCGCCATTTGAGGAAATCGAAATTGGTACAAGAAAGCGGACGAAATTCGAACCATTCGTAAGCCGTCCGCCAGTGAACTCATAGCATTTAAAGCATGGCGGGACGAACATGTGCCGAATGAGTTGTACGTTTCCGTGTCCTTTTACCTTAATTGTTATTGATAATTAGTCACGTTCAAATGTAAAAAATATAATAAGTTGTCAATCGCTTGTATTTCCGTCGCAGACCAACCATACGTTTGCCAACGGGGGACTGCAATCGGCAATGGTTTAGGGACTTGTCCAAAGCCGATGTGTGGTTGTCTGATTCGGTTCGTATATTCAATATCGATACTTGGTATGTCATACATATATATCTTATTTTTAATGTTTACATTTTAATACTGTGCAGCATATAGATGCAGCTTTCTGCTTTATCCGATGGAAGGCGATGAGGTGCCGTACTAGGAATACGGAAGCATTCACCACCACAGATATTTTGTTTGGGGTTAGTATATTTTTTGTGGTACGGTAACATCAGTTGTAGTTTACCACCATCCTATTTCTTGCTGACTGATTATGTTTTTTGGTTTAATATATGCAGCAACGTTTGAACAGTAAATGGGAGCATTATATGAAGAAAAAAGCCCTATGGGAGGACGACGACATGTGCATACGATATGCAAAGGGGGAGGTGTCCGGCAGCAGAAATGATTCGAGGGACGTAGCTTGTCGGCCATGGAAGGGACTAACCACGGTACCATTACGAATATTTTGTAACGCACCCTCTTGTTGTAGGTTATGTTACATACGCAAACTGAATGGTGGTTGTTTTCTGGTTTGTCCTCTCTGTAGCTGTACATGCCATTGAATTACAGGGGTGTACATTGGGTCCTCGTCAAAGTTCACTTCAGGGAGCGAACCATTACGCTGTATGACTCACTGGGCACCTACGTTCGCAATTACACACAGTTTCTACTGCCCATACAGACACTTTTGCCGCAGCTCCTTCAGAAGACTGATCACTATCAGGCAGATTCGCGCATGAGTGCCAACTGGTATATGAAGGACGGATGGACCGTGTCACGCTGCAATGACACACCACAACAAGAACCAGGGTAAGCTGGACATTACCACAGGCAGCTGTGTCCGTTATCATAATGTGTTATCGGTACGTCATGTGCTAACATGTTTTTGGTCAATGTTATGTAGTAGTGGTGATTGTGGAATCTTTGTTATCAAGTTGGCCGAACTCATGGCAAACGGAATGGCGGTGAACTCATTCGACAAATTTGACATACTACATTTTCGGGAGCAGCTAGCTGTGGACCTCTGGAATTGGTCTCGTCAGTTACATGGGGGTACTAATTTTATTTTCGCATATGACAACGCTGTTATTTGATGCATTTGGTAACGGATGCAATTGTCAATGTTCCATCTTCATGTGTTAAGCAGGTTAGGTCTGCGGTCACCAAGGCTGACAGTGACAATTTTGCGCATCTGAATTTGCAAAAATAAATTACCATCAGCAGGTTTCGCTCGTTCAGCAGGTTGATAGTGCAGCTTAATAATATTGTGGAAGCTGCTAAAAGGTTTTTGCTACTGCTGCTGTTTATGGTATTTGCTACTGCTGGTTTTTGTTCTTGTAGATATTTTTCCCAGGCTTAGTATTGTTATACTTATCGTTAGTTGGTATATATGCCTTTAGACATTGGTTACACCACATTGTGTTTATGGTCTGTAGACGTTTGACAATTCAGTCTTTGAGAAGGAAGGGCAGGAAATTGGTATGTTTGGGTGTTTTAATTTTTTGTTGTCAATAACGCTTGATGTGAACATATATGAATGTAAGGTTTTTTGTGTTTGGTATGTGATTAATGAGCGGAGCCATTTCACAGCTTTGGGTAATTTAACCTTGACTGTGTATGCTAGACAAAGTTGCTGTAAACTGATCGAAATGTATAAGCAGGTGATAAAACTAAATGGTGTTGCTGGGTGGCTGGACAGTCAAACATAGCAACTTCGTCAGGTGTGCGTTACCTCAAGATCAGGATGTATGACGTAGGAATGAAGCGGAAAGGTGTTGATGCAATTCCCTTCTGTGTACATTTGTTTATAGAGGCACTTTATACACAAGAATATGTTTGATTTACGATTGCAAAACATTATGTTGTCATTTTTTGTAAGGTTTAATGAATGTAACACAAATTTAATTCAAGTGAATATGTTTGGTATACAGCCAGACGTCGCCTACTTCGCCAATCTAAAAAACAATTTTCAGATAGTTGCGAAATTAAGAATACAATTCGTCTGCATCCACATCACCCACAACGTGGTTGGTTATATTACAAGAACATGTGTATACATTATGTACAACATAACTGATAATGCCATATATCCACTCAACTTGCATCAAAGGGAACACAATAAATCTATGATAGCCAGATTCATCCACCAATTCCTTTAATTACGAGGATGGAACTCAGTCAAGCAGATTGTCGTGTATTCATCGAATCATAATGTCAGATGAACATAAATTAATGTGCAGGGGGTAGCCCGCAGGTGAAAAGAAGATATGAACATATAATTCACTAAATTTTCAAACGTCTTCTCAAAAAAGTATATTATAAATTAAGTTCACGCTCTTACAATGTCTAAACGGCAGCCCATTACCTGGACAGTACATTATCTAACCGGAATTGGTGCCCTACACTTTTGTCGGTTGTGTCCAAAGCCACCACATCTGCTGCACTTTGCTTGCTTCTTACCTTCACCTTTCGAAGGTTTTCTTGTTGTACTGGGTCGTCCACGAGGCTTGCGACCTTCAGGTGGTAGGACAACAGGAACGTCAACACCTTCAGGCCAAATCCAATCATCTTGCGGGCCAACAGGATTAATGGAAATTGCATAAGCTGCTGCTAATGTTTCAGTTCTATAGTATGCAGCACAGTAGTTGTAACAAGATAACCGCCGACTACTACAGGCTGCTAGTGCATGTGCACATGGCAGTTGGTCGGTTTGGAATTTTTTGCAGTCACACGTTCTATTCTTCAGGTTCACCACCGGGTTCACAACTCCATCGATGACAAGGTCCCTATCGACATCAATGGGACGCACAGGATAACTACAAGCTTTCTTCATTCTATCTCGAAGCTTCGTTTCAACCCATTTGGTCATTGGCGTTGCCATTTTTCTAGCTTCCTCACGCCTTTCCCAATACCATCTTTGAAGTAGGCCACGTATATGCTCTATTAACTTGGTCATCGGTAGATGTCGTGCATTTCAAAATGGCATTCAAACTGCAATGTTTGTTGTCATGGCTTCTATCATCACCACCGGGTTCACAACTCCATTGATGACAAGGTCCCTATCGACATCAATGGGACGCACAGGATAACTACAAGCTTTCTTCATTCTATCTCGAAGCTTCGTTTCAACCCATTTGGTCATTGGCGTTGCCATTTTTCTAGCTTCCTCACGCCTTTCCCAAAACCATCTTTGAAGTAGGCCACGTATATGCTCTATTAACTTGGTCATCGGTAGATGTCGTGCCTCCTTCAAAATGGCATTCAAACACTCTGCAATGTTTGTTGTCATTATGGAATATCTTCTACCATCAAACTCACATCTAGCCCATTTTTTTGGTTCCGCATCCATCAAATACTCAGCTGCGTCACTATTAACTGCTGCGATTTGGGACATAATCACATTGAACAGTGATACCCGGTATGCTTTGGCTGCCTTATAAAACATCTGCTGCACGTTGCGACCTCTACATTTGACCTTCATGTTTTGCCCCAGGTGATACATACATATTCCATGCAATGCCCCGGGAAACGAATGTCTTATCGCCGTTGCTATACTTGTGTTTCGATCTGAAATGAACACCAGATCAGCTTGTTCTCCAATGCAGACCTGCAGCTTTGTCATAAACCAAATCCATGCGTTATCATTTTCTGAATCTCCAACACCAAAAGCTAATGGGTACACTTGGTTATTGCCATCCATGCAAGTCGCAATAAATAGGGTACCTTTATACTTGGATTTCAGAAAAGTTCCATCAACAGCTATAACGGGCCGAATGGAAGATTTAAATCCAGCAATCGAACCTCCTAAGGCCATGAAAAAGTACTTGAACCGATTGGAAGCATCACATTCAATGTGGGTCATAGTCCCTGGATTTTCCCTTTCCAACATCGCACAGTACAGCGGAAGCACACTATACGATTGCTCCGGTGATCCCCTTGCTAACGTCATTGCAACCTCTCTAGCCCTCCATGCTTTGTTATAATTACAACTCAGCCCATGCATTTTCTTCATGTCCTCAACAATGTCGTTTGGACGATAACACTGAGAAGCACCCTGATACTTCCATTTGATAGAATGCCCAATCAGTTTACTTGTCCATTGCGGACGGTGATACACGAGCGCATCAAGAGAACACGTGTGATCTGCAATGTACTTCCGCACAGAAAAAGAGTCTGACCCCCCAAGTTTTTTTGCCCGCAACCACCATGTGCAACCTTTATCCACACAAGTCATAACCAATAACTGTTTTGTGGACTTCTTTACTCTTACATTGAATTGTCTACCAACAGCTAACCTTCTTATCGTCAGTTGTAGCTCTTCCTTATTAGCGAATATATCACCATGCCGCGGTTCTTTAACACTGTTGCAAAATCTGTCTTTCATACAGCCACCCTCTATTGCCAGAGGAAGTGTTGATGTCGTTGCAACATGACAATCCCATTCAACTTCTTCTGAATTCAGCTTTTTCTGCTTCGCACTGTCAACCCTATCAAATGGTGATGCTTCCAGAGCTGCCATTGGTGGAGTACAGAAATCTGCAGCTTCAGTACCATAATGATCAAATATAAAGTCTGCATATTTGTGAACCCCCATCACATCTTCATCCCTTAGGGTCACTCCTGCACAATCCGGCAAGTCACTGCTGCAACATTTTCGTGCAGCATCTTGTACTCCAACTTTCGTGGCACATTCTTCCTCACCTACTAACACGGTATCTGTTGAGTCTTCTTTACGTTCCAATGTAATGCATAATGCATTCCTCGTGAATACATCAGTAACTTCAGCAATAAAGAACTCAACATCACTATCATCCAACACCTCAATTGGTGGGGTGGCATCACACGTTTTACATTTGAACTTCATCAATATTCCAAATTCAGCTGGGCTTATATCAACTGCACGACATACAGCTGCATGTAATTCTGAATACCCTGCATGCTTCGCCAACAAAATTCCTTTCGCCTTCCCACCTTCATACCTCAGGTTTCCTCCCTTATTTATCCACTCACCATTGTACTGAACTACGATCCGAACTTTATCCATATCCCTCAACCTATCAAATTACGCAAATACTTGTGGTTAGCAATATATCCTAAGCTTCCCTTGTGCTGGTTTGGCACACACAACCACTACTACTCTCACAACTCCGAAATAAGTGCAAGTTGCATTACTCAATTTTTCCTCCAAAGCAATGTCATGAATGTCAAAACAAAAATACGTTGAAAACAACAGTCTTCACATTTCATGCAATATCTTATTCTTTCAAATATAATATCCAACCAAAGGTACCAAACATTGAGTACACAGCAGCACTTAACAAGTATGTATATAAAAATCTAACAACAAGTATGTATATAAAAATCTAACAACAAACCAAGCAATTATTGATGAAGTTCAACAAACTGATAAATGGAAAAGAAATTACTTCTAACTTGTGATCCGAGCTCCATCAAGGGAGGGACTCATAACCTAGAGGTTCATATTATGAAATTACGTATTTGGATTCCCAACCAACAAATCCAAACAACATTACATCCCATCTGGATTCTCAATCTGATAATTGGATTGCCAACCAAAATGTCCTGACTCTCAACATAGAGGTTTGTATTCTCACCTTTAAAGTTGGGATTCTTCATATACTGCTGATGTCTCTTCTTCCTTGTATGTTGGGAATCCTGCATACTAAACCCAACGTTGACGTTGAGGTCCACAATCTGAAGGTTGTGAATACTTGATTTATAGAGTCTCCATTGAACCTCAATGTTTCGGAATCTTAACTCGACCTGGTCGCAAAAAGTTAAATCATTAACTTTTAATTATATACTTTTCACCTTGTTCAAACCAAAGTACACCTACAGAAAGCAACATCAAGGCAAAAAACTATAAATAAATAACAGTAGGCACAAATGGAACTTTTACTACCCATGTCGTAACAGCTAAAATGGACCACAACATATGATAGTTCCATTGTATGCTTCTCATAGCAACAGAATGCTATTTCCCATAACTTCTATGCCACCCTATCATGGCCCAGTAGTAGCATTTGACAAACACAAAAAACATCCTTCACAAAAAAAAAACCAAAAAACCATAAGCACAAAACCTCCTAATTTTTCCACAAAAAACTCCACCTATGCATCACAACACACATGCATTCTTGCTCAGTTCTGTGTTTAGGTAGTCTTGTGGGATATTCCCTATACAGCAGGTACAGGAACTTCATCAATATTGAGATGCTGCACACCTGCTTTGCGTGAGAGACGACACAGTCACAACATCTACGTGGGCCAGACTTGTTCGCCGTCGACAGTGACAGAGTGGACGTCCGATGGGCGGGTTAAAATACCTGGTCCACAATCTAAGTGCTCTGTCCCCTCTGGTTGGCGGGAGACGCTCCTACGCGGGAAAGGTAAACTGCATCATGAGAGGGGTGAGAACGCTGTTTGTATCCGTCAAATTAAAGTCCAAGTGTGAAAGGACATTCCTGTCCATTCACACTTTGGAGTTATGATGTAAACCCGCAAGGTTTATATTTACCACGTTGGGGGTTGGGAATTAAGTACCTAGATTGGCAAGTTCTTCTTCTTTTATGTACTTATCTAGCTTCTTGGATAATGGAAGTTAAAAATCCATATGTCATTATATTGATTTCATTGAATAAATGTTGCTCCAATGGTTCAAATCGAATAATAATGTAAACAATGTATGTAGTGAATCAAATTTGACATTCTGGTGCAACAATATAGGTGATGCTAAAGTTACTTAAAAAGTAAGGATACTGAGGCGGACCATGAGCAAATTCTTTTCATTAAAAAAAGGAGCAATATTACAATCTAAGTGCTCTGTAAACTTTAAGACTGCTTATAATTGAATGGACGACCTCCATACGATTTGCAGTTATTTGTACAAAAGCAAGCAATTGTACACATTTCAAGCAATTTTTAAATATTTTCGGTCCATGCTAGACCACTCCATCCTTCGATCTGCTGATATCAAAGCTACCAAACGTTGGTAAAAAACTAATAAGGTCTTTTTTAATAAAATTGAAAACTATCGTCAAATCATGTAATTATAAAAAATATAATAGAGGGCGCTTTTCGTGCAGGAAGCGCCCTCTATTCTAATATTTGGTATTTATGATATTACCCCTCAAATTATTGTAATTACGAAATATGTGTACCTTTTAATAAATTTTACAACGTATTTCGATTCTGATGTTAGCTCAATCTTTTGTGTATATAAGACGTTGAATTGTGATTCACCAAGGCCTTTTTAACTTTAGAGTGTAATATTTATTCACAATCAGTAAAACTTTTACGGCAGTGTTGGTAAAAAACTAATAAGGTCTTTTTAATAAAATTGAAAACTATCGTCAAATCATGTAATTTTAAAAAATATAATAGAGGGCGCTTTTCGTGCAGGAAGCGCCCTCTATTCTAATATTTGTATTTATGAAATGACCCCTCAAATTGTTGTAATTACGAAATATGTGTACCTTTTAATAAATTTTACAACGTATTTCGATTCATGTGTTAGGTCAATCTTTTGTGTATATGAGCCTATGAATTGTGCTTCCACAATGACTTTTTTAAATGTATGGATTAATATTCATTCACATTGGTGGGTCATTGAAGGGCAGTTTTGTTACACAATTAATCAGGTCATTTTTGATAATTTTTAAATCTCACTGACCAATTCTGTAATATTTAAAAACACTTTCGAGGGCGCTTTTTGACTAGGAAGCGCCCTCTATTCTAATATTTGTAATCACGAAATGACCCCTAAAATTGTTTTAATTACGAAATATGTATACATTTTGATTTTTATAACATACTCGTTGTGTGTCTATAGAGAAAAACAGTAATGGTGCGTTTACTTCATTTGGAGGAATCGGAATGGATTAATTATATGTTACAAGAATGCCCTTAAATAAATGTATGGATTAATTACACATATTTGTAAATTTTTTATTATACTATGCATTTTTGTTAATGTCAAATAAAAAACTATATATTATTTTAATTGTCCACTAACCTATTATAATAAAAACTATATATTATTTTAATTGTCCACTAACCTATTGTAAATTTTTTATTAAATATACAGTGTTTTTTTTTTAATATTACAAATAATTATATATTATAATAAAAAAAACTGCATATTATTTTAATGGTCCACTATGATAATTAAGAAATTGGTGATGAAAAACTAATGATATGCAATTTTTTATTATAATATACAGTTTGTTTTTTTTTTTTTATCAAATACAAAAGGTTTCATTTAACCCATATTTTTAAAGAAGGATATAAAAGACATGTCATCCTAATAAAAGGAATGAGAATGGATTCCCATTCCACAATCCCAAATTGATATGAGACCCACATTTTTATTCCCATTACGGAATGAATTTTAAGCAAGTAAATACAATCAATCAATCTTATTTGTCATTCTCATTCCCCAATCCAGGTAGTAAACACACCATAAAGTTGTCGTGATAGAGTTTAATGTTATGGTTATAGATATATATATATATATATATAAATATATATATGGGTGGTATATATATATTTAAAAAAATTCAAAATGTAACTGCTTCATTGAAACCATTAAGTCGTCTCACTGTCTCCCTCGCATTTATTTCGACGACGGCAAGTCCCCGTCACTCAGTGCAAGAGTCGCCGTGCCCGTCTCCAATCTGTCACACCGTCGTCGTCGTCCCAGCCATCAAGTGAGCCTCAACCGTTGGCCAAACTGATTATCGATCGTCTCCCTCTCCCACCAAATCGATAACTCCGTCCATGCTTGGCCGTGACTGTCTGTCCGACCATCACCGCCGCCGTCTGAATATCCCCTGTTGTCATCTGACAGCAATGTAATCACAGCATTTTCAGCAATGAAATATTTTTTTTACTTTCATATTTCGTTTAATCTGTTGTTAATGTCACATCAATGTAATCACAGAATTTTCAACATTTTCATGCAGATGAACACTATGGACCCTTTGGTTAGCAGTAGCGGCGAAGATTCTGAAAATCAGCAAGAACATATCAACGAAGCTGCTACCAGACAGTCGAAACACAGAGGTCGGACTAAGTTAGAAAACGTCCTCAAATTAAGAAGTAAGGGAGAAATGATAAGGATAGATGGAGAGATATCTGGTTCTCCTACATTAGGGAGTTTTATAGGCGTAGCGGTAAGAGAACAAATATCTATAAAATATGAAAGTTGGCATGTTGTGCCTGAGGAACTTAAGGACAATTTATGGACTTCCATTCAGGTATAAACTTGACTTATTTGTCAACGGATTCCCATATTTATAATTTTTGTATGTCATATGACTGATTAATGTTGACTTGCAGGAATTGTTTGTCATTGACAACGAATGGAAGAAGAAGATTCTGGTTGTAGCCGGTAAGAGATGGAGAAATTTTCGGTCCATGCTGACTACTAAGTTTGTACTTCCAATGTTGAGCAATGAAGATGCTGTAAACTCTCCACCACAAATGTACGAGTTCATTACTCAAGAAGATTGGAGTATCTTTGTAAACTCCAGAAGAGATGAGCATTTTTTGGTACGTTCTTGTAAATTTGGTCGCTTTGTTAAGATATGATTACTGTTACAATTCATGCAGATTCACTACCATTACTTTTTTAGGAACGAAGGAAGAAACAAATAGAAAATAGTAGAAAGAATGAACACCCCAGCCGTCTCTCACGTATAGGATACGATAGATTGAAGGAAAGATTGGTATGTTTTATATAAAAGTAAGTTGCAGTCAATGGTACTATATTTAGTCACAATTATAAGCATTTCATTGCAGCAAACTGAGAATGACGCCCAAGAGATTGACCGTTCTGTATTATGGATAAAAGGACGTGAAAAGGCTGGAGTATTTCTCAAGGAATCGACCCAAAAATGTGCAGAGAAAATAGTAAGTTGCATACTTGAAGTAATGGTAGAACTTCTATATTGAAATATAGATTTATATTTTATCCATTACCTGTTTCCTTAAAACATATATCCACAAACTTATGTATTCCTTGTTGATCAAATATGCAGGAAAAAATCACAGAAAATGTTAAAAGTGGTTCAGTTCAGGTTGAGGGAACTAATGATATTTTGACCATTGCCTTAGAAACACCAGAGCCTTCAGGACGGGTAAGAGGGCTTGGACAATATGCAAGGCGAAAGGATTCGTTTACCCTTACAAAAAAAGATAGATCTTGTGTTGCTGCAAAGGGTGATGGAATCTACAAGAAGAAGCTTCTTGTCCTAGATGTTAATGGCATTCTTGCAGATGTGGACAAGCGGGCAAATTGGAAAAGCCGGGCAGATGTGTATGAGCCAACTGATTTGGAACACAACAAAGAGGCATTCACATTACCAAACTCTCAGATAGGTATCAATTTGTAAACTTAGTTGCAGTTGATGTGCTTGCATTATTAAGTTTAATGCAAATCTCAAATTCTACTTTCAGTATATAAGAGGCCTTACTGCAAGGAATTTCTACAGTTTTGCCTTGACAAATTCGAGGTTGGCATTTGGTCGTCAAGAATCTTGTATGCAACCATCTTTGATTGTTTTCCCTCTTTGTATTACTATGCATTTTGGGCTATATGTCTTTTAAGTATATTTGCTTAAGTTTGTCATAGAAAATTACGGTAACATCTTTATGGTTGGCATTTTTGTGTTACTATATGCACACTTAATGTCTTGCAGGTGTAATTTAGATCCAATTGTCAACTTCATTGCAGAGGAACTTAGACCAAAACTTAGTTTTGTTTGGGTAAGTTAGTTATTAAATTCGTGGCGTTTTCAATGAATTTAAAATCAATATTACATTTTATTCATTCCACATAGTATATTGGTTATATGCAGGATCAATCATTTTGCGATAAAGTTGATCGAGGACCTGCAAAACCCATATTTTTAAAAATTTAGAAAAGTTGTGGAATTCTAGTTTCCCTTTTGTGCGATGGAAGAAGGGAGATTATGACACAACAAACACCTTGTTGATTGATGATTCACCAGAGAAAGCTTTCAATAATCCGGTAATTTTTTTCTCTTGTTAAAGGAAATGTTTAAGCATTCACTATGTTAGTTATCATCTGTACGCCTATCATTAATGTAGGTACATAACGGAATATTTCCTTTTCCATACAATCACTGTGATGCTGCTACTGATTCTTTTCTGGGTAAGCACATGTCCAAAATCTTATAGTTCCTATTTGTATGCTTCTATTTTATTATAATTGTTAATGTGGTCTACAACAGGACTCGATGGTGAACTTTGTAGATATTTGGAAGGGTTGGAGAGAGCAGTAGATGTACAAAAATACGTTGAAGACCATCCATTCGGTCAACAACGTCAGCGTCAACATGATCAAGGCGACTATGTTCCATCATACTCATGGCATGCTCAAGCTCTCCAAACCCGTGATCCTAGAAGTATCAGTGCCGGGAGGCGCTGCTAAAATAGAAACAAAGCACTTGATAGAGAAATTGCATTTCTTGTTTCACAGTCTTTCAATAAGGTCTTTGTCACATAGGTTGTGCCTGTTAGTTCAAGTTATAGAAGTTGCTTTGTTTGCGTGCATAAGTATTCAGTTATCCAACATGTTCAATTTTAGTTCATTTACTTCATGCCCATTTAGGATGTTTGACGAGATCAACTAAGCGCATTTACATTGCCTTGATGATCTATGTAATGCCATAGCGTTGGATGTGATCCGAAATAGCAAAAGCAACTTGAAACACTTGCTCTTTCAAGTCCCATGATACATTCAACCTTTACTGATCCAATGTAGAGGTGCAGTTCAGCTCTGGCAGGTTACCAATATGGCAAAAGTCTAAGGTATTTTTTGTGTTAAACACCATTGTTGATAATTGACCGTTATTTGTAAACAGGTTTATCAGACCACACCTCACATTCCTGATACAAACCACTGTTTCTTGATGTTCCTTCACTGCAGGATAAATTGGAAGAGTATCTCAGCAACATGTCTGTGGCTGGAGCGTGGAGCCAAAATACTTTTAAAGCCACTAATGCATGGCTTAAAGAAGGGCTCAAACAACGATGCATTACCACGGATCTTAAGTGGGGGGTTCCTGTTCCACATGAGAGGTTTGAGGACAAGGTATAATAGCAAGTGCCCTGAAAGTTGCACTTATTTTTGTTCCTGTAAATGGTGTACTCAGTACACTGTCACATTATTAACTCATGTAAATAGTCACTAGCTGAGGCTGGGTCTGGTGAGCTTGTTGGCAGCATGGTGTATTTGCGCGGCACATGTTGGCATGGATAGGCAGATACACTGACACATCTGGGACAGTTTTGGCAGTTAACTGATGTAGATAGTTGATGCAGTCTGATGCTGAGCAGTTGTGTCGCAGTTATTCAGAGGTAACTGCTGGTTTGCTTTTCTGTAAACTGCTAGTTGGAGGCAGCACAGCTAGGCAGTTGGGCTTGTCAACTGCAACCTGTATTTATATGTTGCTTAAAGGCTGAAATAAGGAGACTTCCAATCAGTAAGTGGACTCACTTGGCCTGTTGCCTTATAAACTTGTGTATTGTTTCCTGCTTCAATAAAACAGAGACTTGAGTTGGGTTAGGGCCGGACCCCGTAAGCTTGTTGTCTTCTGTGCCTTCTTCTTATTATTATGTGCTGTTAGAGTAGTGCATTGTGTCTAGGAATTGCTTGGCAGGCAGCAGGCAAATTGCAGGTACACAAGGACGTTGGGCCGTTCTGCTAATGTTGAAGTTTAAAACTTTTCTTGAAGACTCTAAAGCTATTGCAAATTGATATTCTGTTTTGCTTTTGTTGCAAGCTACTGTTGTATATAACTTTTCTATAAATGTTTCCAGGTCTGATTGTATTTAAAAGAACAATGGTTTGTTGTCATTTTGAATGTGTTTAGGTAGTCTTTGATGTAACAAGTTATATTTAGTCTTTTATATTTAGATTACTTGTAATTTCTATCAATGTTAGTGGGGTTAGGTAATATTTTCTGCTGGATTAAGCATGACATCACGTATGGTTGTTGTGTACTGTGATGGACAGCTCTGTATAGTTGTTAGCTTCTGTGTAATTCTTCATATATCTGCAATGTACTGAAACTTTTTCAGCATGTTAGCAGAAAAACAGAGTGTTATGTTTTTCTCCCTTATAGAGTATGGTTTTATGGATGTGATGATGTTTATGGTATGTTCATGCATTCTGAAATTGTAACACAGCAATACAGGAGGCTGTGTTGGAGTGTTGCAAGCTGTGTGGGGTTTGACAGGCTGTGTTGGTGCACAGTATGGTGGAAATAAGTGGCAGCAGCGGACTGCACTGTTTGGAGGTAGTGTGTGTGGGACATAGGCTGGCTGGGAATGGCATTTCTAGCCCCAGCACGCTGACAAATTTATAGGCAGAAAGTAGGCATGTCACCCCTGTCCAATTCATAATTGCAAGTATGAGTCTGCTCGAGGAGATGAATGTTAAAATTGTAGAAAACCTTTGAAGGCAATAGAGTTGAAAGATCCTAAATGCAGGGTATATTATGGTTTATTCTTTTTCAGTGTTTCATTTTGTGGTATTCAAGTGCATGACTATATCTTATTCTACTGTATTGGTTTTTGGCTGCTGGATTAGGTTGATTTATAGAGTTCTAATGCCAAAATTATATTCATGTTACTGAATAGAGTGTTAGTCCACTCTTCCAATAGATGAATGTTCCAAGAAATCATCTCTGGTGTTTTTTACAGTGCAAGAGAGGGATGGATCACTTGATATTAAGTATAAGTCACATATTCTTGCCAACATGATTGAGTAGGTTACAACACTAAATAGATATAAATTTCACTATAAAGAAACCAATTCAAAAAACCATATGAATAGCCAAATCCTGAATGAAGACAAACACCAACACTGTCCACAAACATTGGTTCTTGAATCATACTACTGTCACGTGGAAGGATGCAATTATAATCATGTTACTGGTTATAATTTCAAGTTCCTTTATTTTATGAACAAAACTGCCCTTCAAATTAAAATGTAAACAAAGGAGATCACTATGAAGGGCAGTCTTGATCAAAAGATAATAAGGTCATATTTGATAATTTAGAAAACTATAAGTGTAATTATGTAATTTTAAAAAAATATAAGAGGGCGCTTTTTGGTAGGAAGCGCCCTCTTATGTAAAAAGATAATTACGAAAAAACCCCTCAGATTTGTGAAATTACGAAATTTTTGTACAAATATTTCATAAAAGGACAAAATTTGAGGGTTGTTTCGTGATTCTTATATTTGACATTAGAGGGCGCTTCCAACCCAAAAAGCGCCCTCTAATGTCTACTAAATAATTACGCAACAACCCCTCAATTTAGTTCAATTTGTAAATATTTATACAAATATTTCTTAATTTCACATAATTGAGGGGTGGTTTCGTGATTAAATTATTTGACATTAGAGGGCGCTTCCTACCCAAAAAGCGCCCTCTAATGTCTGCTAAAATAATTACAACTGCAAGCCTTTTTCTTCTTCCTTTTTCCCAGTCCTTTTTCATTTAGGTTTCATCAAGTAGAGGCTCCTTATCTGGATGCCCTCTTTGTATGCCAAAGAAGAATACTCAGAAGTCGAGAAACAAATCAGTTCTCACAGACAATGGTCTAGTGAGTAAGGTTTCATCAAGACCTCAGACAACAGGAGGAACCACTCTACACTTGCATGAAAGTGATACATTTGAGAATTCCTATGGAATTCAGCAGCTGTCGCGGGTAAATTCATCCCTTTCCTATCCTGATTTCTTTTGCCCATTCTTCCTGTAAATTCATAAACTTAACTTGAATGTTGCGGTTTGAGATCTTAAACAATCTTCAAAAGGACCAGAGATTGGTTCATATAGAGAACATGCCTTAGTTAAAGCTTGCACCGCCGGCAATTTATCATGAAAAGGTGAAAAAAGGAACCAATCTTTTGACTGCAGAAAGTAACAGTAGTGTTGAAAAAATAGAAAAACCAAGTGAAAACAGACAACTCAAGGATGTAAAATTGAAGCGATCATCATCTCTTCGGTTCCCTTTACGATCAAGTATATTTGGTGAGTTACGGTAATTACTGTTTAATCTATGTAAACAATCAAATAAACTCATAAATAAAATTCTAACAAAATATGATGAAATCTATTAAATAATCTAATAAACTTTAAAATAGAATTCTAACAAAATCTGATGGAATTTATGAAATCTATAGAATCCATCAAAATATAACACTCCAACAAACTTCAATGAAATCTAGATTGAATACACCCTCCTTAGGTTTTCCACAGGTGACATGCTAAGCTTAACTTTTCTTCTTTAATTTTCAAATTGGTAGTATTATTTTGAACGGCTCTGATGTAATATCTATCCACTTGCCTACGTGCGTTTTCACAACTGGAAATCTTATACATTGATTCTTAGCTTTTAAGTTTTTTGTTTATGTTTGTCATTTTAAATCTCCACTTTATCGAAAGTTTTCAACACTTGTTCTGCAACATTTGTGTTCTGTTTTGTTTTCTCTTCCCCTTAGTGGCTCCATTTGTACCATTTCCACTTCGCATTACCTGTGTTTCCTTGTAAGTTCCATTTATGTTCTCATCTCTTGTACCTTTCATTAGAATGACAACGACTTGTTGACTATCGTTAAACTTCGCTTTAGTTGCTCAAGAGAGTAACTTCGCTTTTGTTGCTCAAGAGAGTAACTGTGGTGCAATTTCAAATGAGAACAATGAGTGTTTTGTAGATCACTGACTGCAGATGGTGTTTTTTTGTATTTTTTCATCAGGTTGGTTTTTCAGATTGGAGAGTTCGTACTGGATTCATGTGGTTTTGCAAGATATATTGGTGTTGATTTTGTGATCAATGGGAGTCAAGAGATCTAGTAGAGCTTGCAAGGATTGGAAGATCTATGCAGAGCTCTTTGTGGGGTTTTATGTGATTTGGGTTGTCACAACTTCGCTTGCTGTCACTAATCCTGGTGATGCTAAGCTTGGTTTGCTGCTTCTTTACTTTGTTTGGTTGCCTAGAAACTATGAGAAATGGAAGGAAAAAACTACACCACATTAGTAGTTGAATTCTTGTTTCTGGTTTGACTTTGTATTCATAATTTTGAGCTGCAAATGTATGTTTATTTGATGTGAGTGTGTTTTCTGTTGTTTACTGTGGGTAATTTGCTTCCATTGGTTTTGATTTTGTAATAGTGGCAGCGATTAACACCTTACATGCTGCTTTGGGATCTCCTCAACTTCCTGGGTGGGTTCCTAGTGGAGGAGACCCTTGTGGTAAACGGTGGCAGGGTGTTCAATGCACTGGTTCCGATATAGTTGCTATGATCAACTTCAAAAGGATGGTTTTCTGATAAAAATATATATATATATATATATATTTTGTTTGGTTAACTAACAAATGAATGACCTCTTACAGTGGTGCAATTGTATCCTCTGTTCTTGTATTGAACAGATATTGCTTGAATTGAAGTTTTCATCCTTTTTGGTTGTATTATTGTTTAAAAAAAATGAAGAACCTTTATTTTATAATTTACTAATATTGTTGTTTTAGAAGCTCATGATTCATGAATGGTAAATAATAACTATATTATGGAACAATTATTAACTTGTTGGATAAAAGTTTCCATATCAACAAATACAAAAAATCTCAATAAAATCAAAGTAAATAAGTAAGCTAAATGTCAATCTTAAGATAATCTCCATATCAACTGAATTAACGAACACTCCATCATCTTCCCTATTAACATCCTTGGTTTTCAGATCTTTCCAATTAATTTAAGAGGTGCATTGAATTAATTGTTGCAACCCACTTCCAATCCATAAAGTTTTAATATTATCCAAGAATTATTACAAGTACAAACAAGAATACTCAATTTCAAACCTAGGAACATAATTCCCAACCTTGGGGTTTGGACTCCCAACCACTGGATTGGGATTCCCAACCATAGGGTTGGGATCCCAACTTCTGAGTTGGGAATGAGGTTATAAACTCGAAGGGTTAAAATGGGTTGGGATTTCCCAACCTTGAGGTTGGGACTCCCAACCAGTGGGTTGGGATTCCCAACCAGTGGGTCGGAGTCCCAACAAAAAGGGTTACGAGTCCACCTTAGACTCAGATTGTATCGACTCCCAACCCGGCAGTTGGGAATCCCAACCTACAAGTTGGGTCCCAACTTGTAGGTTGGGATTCCCAACTGCCGAGTTGGGAGTAATCCCAACTGTCGGGTTGGGAGCCCATACAATCGAATCTAAGGTTGATTTCCAACCCGACAGTTGGGAATCCCAACCTAAACGTTGGGACCCAACTTTTAGATTGGGATTCCCAACTGCCGGGTTGGGAATCCACCTTAGATTCGGACGGTATCGAAAATTAACCCAATCATTCCCAACTTTAACGTTGGGATTCCCAATTTTCGGGTTGGGAATCCACTCTAGATATCATCCTAACTCGACAAATAAGCCGAAGACACGGTTAGAAATCTCAACCTATCGCAGTAAAAACATTCGCTTTTCATATATGACCTACCTTTGCTTTGCTGAATGGTTCGCGTCAAGTATATGAGGAAGCTGAAAAAAAATACCCACAACATCAACAATAACAACAACCAATACAATCTAACTTTATCATTCTATTAAGATACCCACAACATCACACAAAATACACCACACATCCACAAATGGAGCAGGAAATATACAAACTGGAAGAGAGTGAATATGACAATATATTTGTATGGTTCTGACTCCATTCTGGGAACCATGTGTGCCTTCCAAGACCCCGCAAAAGCCTAACTTCGAGTCAGTCAAAACATTGGCAAGTACGCTTAATCCAATGTTGCTATTCGAAATAGTTTGCACGCACTTCTAATGGCGGCTAGGTGCAATGAAAAGTAGTAGTATCCGTTCCCAGAATTGGTATCCAGGGAGACTGTCAATGGCCACATAAGCAAATTAGCCCCAAAGGACTGATGTAGGAATTAGCTTTATGACAGGTATAGCACATACTCAGGCTGCCACTAAGAGTGACTGCAACAGATTGCTAACTCTTTGCTCATTCACTCCAACAGGTAAATGTGCGTTAATGTGCTTCTCATGATCAAATGTTTCATTTACTTTCTCTCCTTCCTTTTCGCCTTTCATCACTCCCTCCTTCAAGTCTTCTAATTCCTTTGCTACCATTGTCTGCAGCATAAAGCAGATAATGCCATGATGATATTATTTAAAACTGTAAACATTGCTATACTTGTGAATAGGGCGACTCACAGCAGGACTACTATCCATTTCTATGAACACAGCTTGCATATTGCCGTAGATTTCATAATTGATAGCTTTGTGTTTTATGCTTTCCTTGGCGCTCTTCACCATCTCCCTTTGAATGAACTACATGTCACACACATACGAATTCACTATCTGATCCTGTTATGTTGCCACAAACTCAGGACAGTTTTCTTTTAAAACATGTTATAAACATGCCTGTCTTTTGACAACTGCAAGGCTCTTGGTGTGCATGGGGGAGTGACGGAGGACCCTATTAAAAGGCAGTAGGCCAATCCTTCCACAAAGCAAAGTCTGAAGACACATATTTGACAATAAAACAATTAGTGTCAATAAAATAAACAAGGAACTGAACATCAAATTTATATTTTAGTGGACTATACCATAAATCCCAACAAGCAGACGGCTTTCTAAGATTGAACTCCTTCTGTTGTGCCATTTGAGATGCAACGCTGTGGTCGAAAAAGTAAAGCCCTGCTATCATTAGAGCTTGAATGAAAGCAGCAAAGATGTCAGCTGGAGGGACATTTCCCGTATCCTGCAATGTTCAGTACTTATAAGAATCCAAATCTTTTAAATCTGCATATACGGACTGAGATGTATAGGGCTTACTTTGTTTACATCACCGCATTCGGATACCCAAACCAAGTAAAACTGCTCACCCATAACACCACACACAAAATACACCAAACAGTCTCAACCCACTTGCACTAGCCCAACCTTGGTTCACAACACCACTTTTGGATACCCAAATCAAGGAAAACTGCTCACCCATAACACCACACACAAAATACACCAAACAGTCTCAACCCACTTCAACTAGCCCAACCTTGGTTCACAACACCAGTTTTGGATACCCAAATCAAGGAAAACTAGTAAAAAAACTTACCACCCGCAGCGTACACATTGGTATCGGAATTAAGAAGTCAGTCAGCTATGGTGCAGTATACTGTCATCCTAAACCCCAGCCGTTGCTTCTTTTGTCGCGGTGGGATGACGAAACACACTTTTAGTGTGGCAAATGACAGAGAATAAGATGTGGAAAGTAAGAAGATCGACTGAGCAAACCGAGGGTCAAAATGGAAGGCTGCAATGGGCGGGACAATCATGACAATGGACATGAGGGTCACAACAACTTAGTTTCAGTAATTGAAGGCTGCAATGGGTTCTGAATGCATTTCAGTAGCTGAGGGGAAGTAGCTGACGGGTCAAGATGCTGCTTATGGCACCCATTTTCATTAAGGGCGTTTTTGTCCTTTCAATGTCTTTTATTAATAATATAAAATAAAAGGGCTACTTTTGGGGATGACCCTCTCAAAGGCGTCATTTTCTCAATTTTCCCCAAAAAAATTATGTATATTATAAATAATTGTTTTTCAACTAAAAAACAATTAAACCTTACCATTATCGCTTTCTTGACGGTCTAGAAGGCGCAGCGAAGCATGACTACGGTGTCGCCTTGGTTGAACTTGTCGTCTGTAAAGCTACGCGCGATCTGCTGGAGGACGATGTTGGCGACGGTGGTGGCATTGTTGACAAAGGAGATTTCGTCGACTTCATCGACGTTGATGAGGCATTTGATGGCAATCCAAGAGTGAGGATTCCACTATAGAGTGTGTTGAAGTAGAAGTCGTTCTGCTGCTGGAAGAACTTGTGCTGCCATTGGCACTAGGAGCGAGGAAGGAATTTGGGCAGTTACCATTGTTGATCCGGGTGATGTCAGGTTGGTGGTGAGAGAACTCGTTGGATTTCGAGTAGGGATATGGAGGATATGAGAGAACTTGTTGCCGAAGCTACAGGTTTCGCAAACTGAGAACTCTGATAGCCGAACCAGATTAGGACATCAATATGCATAATAGCAGGCTTTCTTAGTTGTAGTATCTTGCACGACTTCATGAGTTATATCAAATATTTACATTCCTCTAAAACTAATGGTACACCCCTTTAATTGTTACATCATCAAATTTCTTTCGAAACTTCCTAATTTATTTAAAAAAATTATTATCATGATATTTATTTTTAAATATATAATATAATGAAATTAATTAAGAAATTATATGTTCCATATTAATTGAATTATAAGTACTTATTATAATTTTTAAAATAATAATTAAAAGGATGTACTTACAAAAAGGATATATAAATGATTTTAATGTACGGTAAATACTCTCACTTTTATGCCAATGACAAATTCTTTAACGTAATAGAGTAAAAATGGGCTCGATTGGGCTCAATATGGAGAACTAAAGCCATCACTTTCAATTCTAACCACAACGACATCTCTAATAAGGCTGTCCCTCAATCAGAATTCAGTATGAAAAAATTTCCAGGAACCAGGATATTGAATTTGTGGGAACATCTCTAATGCAGAAATCATTATAAAAAAAATATTCAAGATGGTTAATTTGTGACTACGTAAATAAACAACAATCTGAAATTTTGTTGTTGCACACAACTGTAGGGACTATAGAATTATAGTGTAATGAATATTATTAATAATTAATGAGCACAAGTATGAAGAAGGATTCATGGTCAGAGACGTTTTCCAATAAGCTGGCGGAAATTTCAGTTTCTGGGTTTGACAAATTTCAATTGAAGCTGATATTTAAAACATCTATTTTCAGAGCAAAGCAAGCCAAAGCTGTAAAAAGATAAATTACAACATTAATGGTAAATTGATTGATGGAAATCAACAAGTTACACCAAGTATTGCCTCTGGTCTTCTGATATTAATACAAAGGAAGACAACGAAAGTGTTAGTACGCCTGTTCCTTAACGATAAATACTGAAAAACAAACTAATGACAAGTGTGACCCACCACGTGGAAATTTTCACTTCGTTAAGGAGAACTACTATTTATTTTCTTCTATTACTACACTGTGGCCTAAGTAGAGCAGACAGACGACTTAAATTCATTTGGTCCTAGCAGTGTATGCACATTTTGGTGATGATGTCTTTCGTTGTAATGGTCTCATTACACTAAGTTCCTCAGCCGGTTGCAGTTCTGATTACAACATCATTAAGCGTTTTAGATCACTAGAAAGGAAAGGAACCTTATTCCTGCACAAAATCTAAACTCCCACCAAATTTCATGTAAGCATTTATATATGTGGCTGATCTTTTAGCCTCAATAGTCACCACATTTAAGACAATTCTTAACAAAACGATATCTATAACACAAAACTAATTAAAATGTTTTGTTGATTTGTCAAGTAATTGTTGAGATCAACAAGGTCCACCAACGATTACCTATTTACCTTTGGTCCTTTGACAAAACAGAAAGAGGAAAAGAAGAAAATGAATAATGATTGAGAAGAAAGTTTATCAAAGTTTAATCGTCGTTATCTAGGATCGAGCTACAGAACATTACGCTACCATCCGTGACCACACTTGCAAGGACCAACCACAATAAATGGACCTAAATAGTGTTGCAACTTGCTAGAACTTCTTACTAGTATCACACAACTTGCCTTGTTCATTATGTAAATTTATAATACTCATGACATGAAATTTTCAAATGGAGAAACTTTATTTTAATCCCTGAAATATAAAAAATTATCAGATTTTAAAAGCTCTTTTGGAAACATCTCATTTCATTCATAAAATTTTGGAAATTTATCAAAAAAGTCCAAATCGTCAGTCAATTGACGGTCAAACCAAATAAAAAAAAAAATGAAATAGACTCAATTACTCTTCATCACCTAAAGTAAAATAACCATTTTGCCCTTAATGAAACCAAAATGGTACATGTTATTTGATCAATAAAAAGTTGACACGTGTACAATAATATGATAATTGCTTTTTTTATTAAAAATTATGATTATTTTTAAATTAAATAATAATTAAAAATAAAAGAATTAGGGTATATTAATGAAAAAAAAAAAAAAATCGGCGATGAACAAGATCATCCACAATCTGATTCGATGATCTCAATTCAAACCAAATCAACGATCTAGTTTGAATCCACATCATGGACAATCTATTTCGCACCAAATCATTGAACCATATCACGAACGATCTTACATGCATCAGATCTTCCATGATCTGGTGAAGACTAGTGATTTGGTTTTCTTTACTTGATCATCAATCTTCTTCTTCTTCTTCTTCTTCTTCTTCAACCAATTTGGGTTCAAGCCCAGATTTTGATCTAGGTTCGAACCCAGATTGCAATTTTTTAAATTTTTAAAAACCAAATCAGTCTCTTCTTCAACCAACCCATCTATATCTTTCTCCTTCTTATCTCAATTACTTTACTACTAACTCCTTTAAATCTTCAAGGAATCTTTGGAAGGTGGGTGGTACCAAATTTATAGAAAAGAAAACGATGGGTGGTGGTTTTCCATTTTCACTAAGTGTTATGATGGGTTTTTTATTTTTTTGTAAAACTTGTATGATTGTCTTATCTATTTAAAAGATAATGCTTTTAGGGTACTGTTATGCCTATTTTTTGGGACTACAAAAATGAGCTGGTAAAAGCCCATAGAACCAATCCAATAAACTGACCCAGCTCTCAACTCGCACCTAGCTACCTCCAGCTCGCAGCTGTCAGCTAGCTCAGCTCCCAGCCAGTAGCTCGTAGCTCGCAGATCCCAGCTAGCTCAGCATTCAGCTCAGCTTCAGCTCTCAGCTACCAGCTCGCAGCTCGCTAGAGACAGCTCCCAGGTCCTAGCTCGCAGGTCTCAGCTCACAGCTTTCAACTAGCTCAGCATTCAGCTCTCAGCTAGCTAGTCAGCATTACTCAGCTCACTTTATGCGCAGCTTGTTACTCAGAGCGGACAATTAATGCCAAATCTTCCAGAACAGGCAGTTACCTGATTTGGTCGTGATTCTCGCACCAGATATGGAAGTTGATTCAAATTCAAATTTAGTCAACCTTATCTCGAGAAATTTGGAGCAGTTTCCTGATTTTACTCCAACTAATTAGGAAGTGTATTTATGATGAAATTCTTTTCCTATTTTATTGCTTCCTAATCTGTAACAACTCTTCCCCTATAAATAGGGGTTAAAATCATTGTGTCAACACAGAGATTGAATAATATACTGTTACTTTGCCAGAATATAAAAAGAAACAGTCGTGGATGTAGGCTGATTGGTTGAACCACGTTAAAAATCTTGGCGTGTTGTTCTTATTCTCTATCATTTTCTCTTGTTTTCTATTTTATTTCACATTGATTGCAGGTATTGGGTTTTGGGCTCTTGTCGACTAGAAATCAACGTTGACAGATACTTTTTGAGTATCATTTTTAAAAAGAACATCGTTGTGCATTGGGAAAAAAAAAGTTGAAAAAATATCTTGTTAAACTCAGATGTTGAAGATCTAGGTTCAAATTAACACAGATCTTCTTCTGGGTTTGAAGCTAGATCTTCATCTGGATAGTGGAGATCTTTTATATTTTTTAATTATAATTAATTAATTGTTTTTTATATTTTATTTTAATGAATTTATATATATATATATACATATATATTTGTTTTTTTTTTCAATTTTAATCTTGGGCTTACACGAGTCGTAATCCTAACTCTCATTTGAAAAAGGAAAAATTGTACAAACTCTCCTAAGGTTTGACAAAATTACACAAATATGACGATGTTTGGAAAACTCACACTGACCTCCTCTCAGATTTCAAAAACTCATCACCAACCTCCCTTATCGTCAGTTAACCGTTAGTCAACCACCGTTAAATCAAAATTTTGAAGGGTAAAAGGGTCAATTCAAAACTAATAAATATTTTGATTAAAAATAATATTTTTAATTAATAAAATAATAATACAATTTTTTTTTTCAAAAATCATCATCTCCAACCTTTTATCATCCCCTCATCTTCATTTTCATCATCTACCTCTCATCTTCTTACTCATCTTCTACCTCTCATTATCTTCTACTTTCATCAAAATCATCATCTCCATCATTTTCATTAAACCAATAACATCCAAATCAAACATCATAATGAAACCAAATATAAACCTAATCAAATCAAAATTTTCTAAAAATTAAAAAACCAAATAAAAATTTCAAAAAAAAAAAAATGGCAATCTGGTCTCCGTCGTCAGAGACCAGATCGGAGACTAGATCTAGTCTCCGACGATGAAGACCTGCGTCTCCAATGATGGTCTCCATTGTTGGAGATCGGGCCGCTCTCTCCATTGTTGGAGACGGGTTTTGGTCTCTATGGGAGACCTAATCTGGTCTCCCATGGAGACAAAAAAAATATATATTTATTTACATTTTAATTTTTTATATTTTTAATTAAATTAAAAATATATTATATTAATTTTAAGAATTTATTGAAGGGTATTTCAGTCTTTTGATAATTTTGACAGTTGACCTTAACAATTTGATGCTTGTTGATTGATGGCAGAGGAGATTTGTGATGAGTTTTTGGAACTTTAGGGGAGGTTAATACAAGTTTTTCAAACATAGTCATATTTGTGTAATTTTATCAAACCTTAGGGACGGTTTGTGTAATTTTTCCTTTCAAAAATATCAAAAATACACTTCCAACCCGAACTTTCTGTCTCCTTTGACTGTTAATTGATTGATAATTTAGACTTAACTTTTTAAAAAGTTTTTAGAATTTTATAAATAAAATGAGGTATTTTTGAATGGGCTTTAAAAGTCTGATAACTTTTGATTCCTCAAGAACAAAAATAGTGTTTTTCTTTTTCAAATCTCTCACGGCAGAGTTTATTTTGTCCGTACTTCACACTTCAAAGTCGACTACTTTTCTTAACCTTTAGACATGCCATGTACGGCAATACATTGAAAAGTTACAACTTGCATGTAGTAAAGTTGTCCTTTCTTTAAGTCTTGGAAGACTGGTCTCAATCCTTTTAAATTTGGACTTGTCACTTTGTAAGCACAGTTGCCGCCCATAAATAAGCCAAGCTCAAGGGATTGACAAGTTTTAATTGAAGTTGATATTTAAAACATCTATTTTCAGAGCAAACCAAGCCAAAGCTGTAAAAAGATAAGTTACAACATTAATGGTCAACTGATTGATGGAAATTAACAAGTTACTCCAAGTATTGTCTTTGGTCTTCTGATATGAATACAAAGGAAGACAACGAAAGTGTTTGTACACCTGTTCCTTAACGAGAAAAGTTGGAAAAACAAACTAATGTCAAGTGTGAACCACCACGTGAAAATTTTCACTTTGTTAAGGAGAACTACTATTTGTTTTCTTCTATTACTACACTGTGGCCTAAGCAGAGTAGACTTAAATTGATTTGGTCATAGCAGTATATGCACATTTTGGTTATGATGTCTTTCGTTGTAATGGTCTCATTACACTAGGTTCCTCAGCCGGTTGCATATCTGATTACAACATTCTTAAGCGTTTTAAATCACTAAAAAAGTTGGTATAGGATAGGACCCTAATTATTCCTGCACAAAATCTAAACTTCCACAAAATTTCATGCATGCATTTATGTGGCTCATCTTTTAGCCTCGAAAGTCACCACATTCTTGACAATTCTTGACAAAACTTTTTCTACAACTTAAAACTAATTAAAATGTTTTGTTGACTTGTCAAGTAATTGATGATTAACAACGTCCTCCAACAATTGTCTATTTACCTTTTGTCCTCTGATTAAAAAATAATAATAATAAAATAAAATAAAAAGAAGAAGAAAATAAATAACGATTGAGAAGAAAGTTTATCAGAGTGTAACCATCGTTATCTAGGGTTGTCAAGCACTTGCAAGGACCAACCACAATAAATTGCCAAAAATAGTGTAGCAACTTGCTAGAAATTCCTACTAGTATCACACGCGGCAGCGAACTTGTCTTGTTTATTATGGAAATTTATGATACTGATGACATGGAATTTTCAAATTTCTCACGGCAGAGTTGATTTTATTCATACTTCACACTTCAAAGTCGACAACTTTTCTTCACCTTTAGACACGGCATACACTGTCCCTGCCCCCCTCCCTGTGTCTGTGAAGCTTATCAGTTTGACAAGAGCTGTCACCACCGCTGGACATTTGCCAGCTTCAACTTTAATTGGACTTTACCAACAAAGAAGAGTCATACTCATAGCGCTTAGCTACCAGTGGGTCACCAATCAAGTATATATCATAGAGGGCATGTGACATAAATTGCGCGTTGTTGTAGAAATGAACTTGTTAATTGGTTGTCAAACAAATGAAGTTAATTTGTAAAATTGGCCCAATTTCTTAACGTAACTAACTACACGGCATGAGAAGCCTTGCATACATTAAAGTCCTTGTTTAATTAAAGAAACTTACATAAGAAGGCACGAACAGATACAGCCATGTATACTCCTAGTCAACTAAACCGTGATATATAATTGATATAAAACTATAAATGAAGGGCTGCCCAGAAAATAAAAATATTTGTGCAATACCATTAGTTCGTTTGAATTTCGACCACTTGTATATATATAGCAATAGCAAAGCTAGGTGGAGCTCACACACAGCAAAGTATAAGCAATTATCTCAAAAGGCCAAAAAAAAAAAAAAAAAATGAACACAAGCTTATGCTACTCAGTTTACTTTCGATTCTTTTTCCTCTTTTGCTTCATGATCCATGCTATATCTTATGCCTTTACCACCACCTTTGTAGCTGAAAATGAGACAGATGGAATTGCCTTAAGGGCCTTCAAGTCGAAGATCATTCAAGATCCTCAAGGAGTCCTCACCTCTTGGAATGAATCTCATCATTTCTGTGAGTGGGAGGGAATCACATGCGGTCGTAAGCACAGAAGAGTCACTGTCCTAGACCTAAATTCAAGAGGTTTGTATGGTTCTCTCTCTCCTTACATTGGTAACCTTAGCTTCCTAAGAGAGCTCACACTCCATGATAACAGTATTCAAGGTGAAATTCCTAGTGAATTTGGTCACCTGTTGAGATTAGAAAGGTTGTTTCTGGCCAATAACTCATTGGCGGGAGAAATCCCTGTCAACTTGTCTAATTGCTCTGAGCTCACATACTCATTATTATATTGTAACAACCTAGTAGGGAAAATTCCATCTAAGTTTAACTCCTTGTACAACCTTAGATCATTAGCGTTACTCAATAACAATTTAAAAGGAGGCATCCCTCCTTTTCTTGGAAACCTTACCTCCTTAACTAAATTAGGTTTAGGTAGTAATCCTTTGGGAAGGAATATTCCAGATTCACTAGGTCAATTGAGAAAGTTAATTATTCTTACACTAGGTAACTCCAACCTCTCTGGTATAGTCCCTCCTTCTGTATACAATCTTTCATTCCTTACTCTTTTCAGTCTGCTGGACAATCAACTTCATGGGAGTCTGCCCCCAAATTTAGGTCTTACTCTTCCTAATCTCCAACATTTTACAATCTCAAAAAACTTCTTTAGTGGATCCATTCCTGTATCTTTATCAAATGTTACAGGAATCTCCTACATTCAATTGGATGAAAACCATTTTTCTAGAAAATTGGCTGTTGATTTTGGGGGTATGCAATTTCTTCATGTTTTGAATCTTTGGGGAAATAATTTAGGAAGTGGGGAAGTTGATGAGATGAACTTCATCAATTCTTTGATCAATTGTAGCAATTTGTTTCAATTGAATATAATGAGAAACCAATTCAAAGGCACGATACCACATTCAATAGCTAATCTCTCTACTACACTCCAACATATCTATTTTGATGAAAATCAATTGCATGGAAGCATTCCTCCAGGGATAACTAATCTTGTCAACTTAAATCTTTTGACCATGTGGGGAAACCAACTTATTGGCCTGATTCCCAAAGATATAGGTAAACTACATAACTTAGTAGTACTGTATCTTTTTTCTAACCAACTTTCAAGGGGAATTCCCGTATCTCTTGGAAATTTATCTTTGTTGTCTGATCTTTTCTTGGGTACTAACAAATTAGTAGGAGTCATTCCTTCTAATCTTGGAAATTTGAAACACTTTTCACGTTTAGTTCCTTCTCAAAATGACCTTAGTGGAACTATTCCTGAACAAATCTTTGAGATAACTCATTTAGCCATTGTACTAGATTTATCCCAGAACCATTTGGTTGGATCCATACCATTAAATATTGGTAATTTGAAAGACTTAGAGAATTTGATGTGTCAAACAATAATTTATCTGGTGAAGTTCCAAACGAACTTGGTCTTTGTTCTAGTCTTGAATTGCTTCATATGGATGGCAACATCTTCCATGGATCTATTCCTTCGTCGTTTGATTCTTTAAAAGGTATTCAAGAGATTGATTTCTCTCGCAATAACTTGTCAAGCAAAAGTCCAAAATTCTTGAAAAATCTTCACTTAGAGAGACTAAATCTATTCTTCAATGATTTTGAGGGTGAAATACCGAGAAAAGGAATTTTTGCAAATGCAAGTGCAATATCAATGGTTGGAAATAGTAATAGACTTTGTGGAGGCATACCTGAACTTCAACTACCCAAATGCCCCAACAACAACTCAAGAAATGACAAGACCTCTGTTGTATTCAAGATTCTAATTTCAACTGTAAGTACATTATTGGCTGTAGTTGTGTTGCCATTTTCTATCTTTTGGTGGGTAAGAAAAATAAGAAATAAACAAACTTCCAGACCCATGTGGAGAAAAACGCTTCCTAAAGTCTCTTATGAAAGGCTACTAAAAGCAACTAATGGCTTTTCTCTAACCAACTTGATTGGTATAGGGAGTTTTGGCTCTGTGTACAAAGGAACTTTAGATCAAGATGGAACTGTACTTGCTATCAAAGTACTTAATCTCCAACATCAAGGAGCTTCTAAAAGTTTCATGGCCGAGTATAAAGCATTGAAAAATATTCGTCATAGGAATCTTGTGAAGGTCCTAACTTCTTGTTCGAGTATTGATTTTCAAGGCAATGACTTCAAAGCTATAGTTTATGAGTTTATGGCAAATGGGAGTCTTGAAAAGTAGTTGCATCAAGCTTCAGAAGCAAAGGATGAACAATTCAAACCTCAAAGCCTTACCCTTCTTCAAAGAGTAAACGTTGCAATTGATGTGGCATCTGCACTGGATTATCTTCATCATCACTGCCAAGAGTCCATCCTCCATTGTGATCTAAAACCAAGTAATGTTCTCCTAAATAATGACATGACTGCTCATGTTGGTGATTTCGGATTAGTAAGGTTTCTACCAGAAGCCTCAAATTCTAATCAAAATAGCTCTATTGGAGTAAAAGGAACAATCGGATATACAGCTCCAGGTAATTGTAACACTTGTTGAAATCTAACTATTATATTTTTATTCACTTCTTAAAGATCAATATACTTTTCTCATGTAAAATTTTTGTATTGCAGAGTATGGTTTAGGAAGTCAAGTTTCAACAAATGGGGATGCCTACAGTTTCGGAATCTTGCTCTTAGAAATCCTAACGAGAAAAAAACCCACAGACCTTATGTTTGAGGGAGACTTGAATCTTCATAATCATGTGAGAACAACATTGCCTAACTATGTGATGGATATTGTAGATCCAGAACTTGTAAACGAAGAGGTGGCTGCCACTAACCATAGGATGAGGGAAGCTTCATACAATTGCCGAAAAGAATGTTTGATTTCAATGGTCAGGATTGGTGTGGCATGTTCTTTGGAGTCTCCACAAGATCGAATGAACATAACTCAAGTTGTCTATGAACTGCAAACAATCAAGAACATTCTTCTTCACCCTACTGCTAGAGTCAACATGAATTAAAATAGGTAGTTAATATTTTCCAAACATTCAACTTATATTCCCCTGTTATGATAACAAATTATGAGATATATATAAATTAAGAGTGATATTAAGCTTCCTAAATATTTTATCTAAATTCATGTCTAAAATATTATGTGGCATATGAATTATCAAAATCCTATTAATTACTATATCATATCATGATTTACAAGACCTTGACAACTTAAATGTCATATAATTTGAGCATGAATATGACATAATATTTAGAAAGCCTAGCATTAGTCATAAATTAAACTTATTTCAATTCTTAATGAGCGTTGTTTTATATTTGTTATATAATATATATGTTCATTTTCCTTACACTATATCTTTAATAAATTGCAGGTGAATGAAGTTACCAGTGGGAGTGTAGATTTATATGGCATATGTTTGTCCTCGATGTCCTCTTTTTGTTTGGTGGAATGATCCTTGGGCCGATCTTGGCTTCTAAATCATGATGCTATTGGTTTTTTCAATTATAGATTTTAGAGATGATCCCTTTTGTCGTACGTTTCTTTATGTTTTTTCTTGTTTTTTTCCCCTGTCCTTTCAAAATTTGCTTTATGCTTTTTTTTTTCTCTAATTAGGTGTACTTTTCTGTTTTTATCAATAAATTTTCCTTTTAGGGTGGAAAGTTTGATAATTTTATTTCCAGAAAAAAAAAAAAAAAACCAAAAGCTTCACCAAGCAAGACAGTGAACCAAGATATTATGACAAGAAAGATTTCTACAATTGCATTATGTACCAGACATTTATATATTACCAACTTCTGTTTATTTTACTTCTTATTTTTAGAAGCAATTCATGAAATTTTTGAGTTTGATCATCATTGTCACTAAATTGATTTTGTAGTCTAATATACATAATTAATGTGGTAATGATGAACATTTGGATTTCTCGTACATTGTTGTTAACCTATATATTTCAATAAAATGAGTAAAGAGTAATCTAAACTTTTGAGTTACAAGTGTGATGTATACGTATAGCAGTCTATAGTTTGATAACACAACCGATAATTGATTGAGTTGCGGATATGAAATCCTTGTAAAATCTTTGCTCGGACAATATGCTCACCCATGGCCTTGCAGCTGCAGCCATCTTCAATCTCTCGGTTTCCATCTCTATAATTTTGAGAATGGGGTCTCAAATCTGCATATTATTTTGTGTTTTAAACAAAAAATGCTGTTTGCTGGCAGTCCTCTGTCAAAAGAATGCCAATTTTGTTTTTTCTCAGCAGAATTAGGAGCTGAAGACACAACAAACTCTATGACAAAAAGTTCTATCGTTTAGCAATCAAGTTTGACCGGACATGTTCGAGTACAGGAAGTGAAGAAGAGCCATACTGAATGGTTTTATCTTGCTTCTCATGCAGTCATTGCGTTTTTGAACATGTTGAAGTACTCCAGGCAAAGGTTCAAGGATCTTTGCCTGCTGTTGTCTCTGTGCTCAGAATGGCTTGTTGAAACCGTAAAACTCCATGTCAACCTTTCTGATGATGACATTATGCCTTGCTTGAGTTCCGAAAAGGATGGAGCCAATGAAACGAAGTGTTCTTTATAATTACATCTCCAAAATATATGAGAATTGTGACTGAATGCGAGTAGCAATGTTACATTCGTTAATAGTGTTTCTCTTGTATGCAGCGTCAGTGGATGTTGATGTCCAATGTTTGCCAAAAGAGCTTAAGGATCTTGTCTTTCAGCATCATTTGTGAGACATTGTGGACAACCAAAAGAATTTAAACAATAACTTGTATTCTTTACAATTTACAATTATGTCTTGGTGACTTTCAATAATACCATGATTAAAGAGAGAATTTGGATACCTTATTTCATGTTCTTCTAGTTGTTAGTTGCTAGATTCGTGGGAACAAATTTTAACAATAGATTGTGCACTGGAAGATAAAAGAATTATATATTAATTTAATAATAGAAGAAAATGAGGTGTGTTGTATGCTTAGATAATTTTTTTTTTTTTACCTTTATCATTATAATTTCATGTAAAATTATTGACATAATTTGTATGAATTATTATGCATGAATGTATGTGTAATTTTAATTTAATTGTTGTTACTTAGTTTATTTTAATAATCAAAGTTTAGGTACATATATTTGAAAAAATAAGTTACATATATATTTATATAGTAAATTATTAAATTGTTTATAAAGAATATTAATATAATATTTGAGTGATAATTTGAAATATTTCAACTAAAAACATTTAAAAGCTCTTTGAAAAAAACATAAAAATCATGTCATGATTGAAAAAGATTTTAATAATATTTCAATGAAATAGTCTCAAAAACTCTTCTAAATGTATAAATCAAATAGTATTCATCTTTTACTTTTATTCTTCTATTATTAAAAACTAAAAGCAAAAGGTATTCCAAACGAGGTCTTTATATGACTTAAAGAAGACTAATTATGTGTGTAATCAGTGGTTGGGTAATTGGATTATTATTGGGATAGAGAATGTGTTTTACAGATATTTTTCATATATCCATATGGCCTGCTCAGACCAGTATATTCCAACAAAGATGAGCTAAACTTAATGGATACCACCATGATCAGATTATGTTGATTACACCATCCACATTTTAGCACTAGATTAATAGGTCCTTTCACTTGGGTTTCGTTATTTTTCTGAACTGAGTAAGATGGGTGAGACATGTTTACCGTGGCATGTATGGATAAGGTTTCTATCTGTTTTCATACCTTAAACAACGCTGTGTTACTCAATTATGCTCGTGGTAAGTTTCAAAATTAGTTTTTGTAAATGCTTGGATGTTTATGGCCAAGAGCTTTTGCACAATGAGATGAGGACAAAGTCACCTTCTAATTTTCCTTCAGCAATATAGCAAAGGATATTTAAGCCATGTGCTTTCTTCCCAAAAATATGACAAATAGTCTCTGACATTTCTCTTGAAAGTTGAGATCATTTGAAATCGTTAGATCATCCCGTGACTGAAGAAGGTTTTTTTCAGAACCAACTAGAGCAACTGCGTGGCTTTAGCATTTTAGATTTACACACTTTTGCCTACTTCTATGTTACCATTGCTTATTTCATCTTGTGTCTCAGGTAGGTTCATGGTTTTAGAGGGCAATAAATTGGAGGGAAAGCAGCATTTTTGTTTTTTAGTGCTAGTACATAAACTTACTAGTTTTTTAGTACTATTTGATGAGATTTACTCATTAAACTAATAAAGGTTATTATAACCAAATTTTAAAAATAAAAATATGATTAAATAACTGTGAATTGCACCTTCATTTTATGGTTTAGGTAGTTAGTACTTCTTTTTTTTTAACAAAAAATCAAAATAGTTAATACACTTTATATTCACATTCATGATAAAAGTTTAAATTCCATTATATGTATTTAACAGTACATGTAGAAAGTTTTCTCTTTCTTTACTATGAGTTTTATGAGAGTACTACATATAATGTTATTTAATTTTAATAGATCTTGGTTTACTCATAATTATTGATAAGAATTATTTTTTTTATACATAAGTTAATTTACATGATAAACTTCATAAATAAAAAAACTTATATGAATTACAATTATTTTTATTTTATTTTACTTAGTTATAAAATACTCTCTTTAATATAAATGTCTGGACTGTCAGAATGTTAAGAAAAAGATTAACAACAAAGATTATTGGCTGTGTGAGGGAATCATTGTCAAAATCGAAAAAGGGGTATTACAAGCATAAGGGTGTTGTGAGATAAATATGTTGGAGAAATCGAGATGCTTGACAGCAGGCAAGACACCAGGGTACTTACAATGATGCCCATTTGGCCTCTTGTATTTTCTTGAATTTGTGTAAAATGTTTAAACAATATTAATTTTCACCAATATCTCACATATTCTACTTTTCACTCTTGTAAACTTCGCTATCTTTATCTTCTGATCTATTCATAACCACTTACCTTATTATTATGGTATAATTTTAAGTCAAAACTAGGAGTTTGGTCCCTAAACAATTTCATATAACAATTTTTTGGTTGAAAATGATATTTTATTATAATCTAACTCTCTTGTATGAATAGTTCACTCGAATATGATGTAAAATAGTGTTCACACAAATATGTTCAAATTCAGGTGGAACAAACACCTGCTAACAAAGCATGTTGTGTATTGTTGGAGACATAGAACCTACCACCATTTCTCCAGACAAATTTAGATCAAATCTTGATGACACAACATTAATTCTCCATGAAGTCTAACCAATCTCTGAACCCTGCACAAAAACAACATACATTTAACATTTGAGCATTTGATCAAATTTCTTGATGCCAACCAATACATTCCAACCTCTACATCACAACCTAATTGTGGTGTTCAACAGACAAGAAACTGGCATCATGATTATTGATTTGTTTACTATTCAGCTTTTATATTTATGGTCTTGGATTTATAATGATCACGATCCAAAGCAAAAACTAAATTAATAAATAAAATAAATTATTTATTAGGTTACAACTCCATGTAAACAACTTTCTTCTAAATAGGCCAAGTAACTCAATGTAAGTACTGTTAAACAGAATGTAACACAATTTGGTAATAGAATTAAGTACGAAAAAATGGAACAACTCTCTTTTTTCATATTCAATCCTAGCCAGCCGCACTTCAAAAACTCATTAGCAAGGGTAAATTCTCGAATAAACAACAAAATTCAATGTGGATATGTTTATTCTAGTTCAATAAATTTACATCAAACAAAATTGCGGCCTCTACCTTCATATATCTAGGAGCAACCAACGCGGGTCTTCAACGGCATCTTTGATACGACAAAGGAAGTAAACTGCCTCTCTTCCATCAATCAACTGTTAGAATTATGAAGCCTAAGAAAATTGAATTCTTGAAAGAATTTGGATTCAAAATAAAGTCAAATTTTGTTTGACATGTAAGTAGATCAATCAAAGTTTGTTTTACCCAAATAAGGTATCTTTGGAAAGCTTATTTCGATATGAATCCAATGCCTCAAAAATGTCAGCAAACGGAGCTCTCATGTGCCCTCACGCCCCCCAAAAAATTTCAGGTGGTCAGTTTTACACGGATTTTCTGAATCTTTTTTTTTTTTTTTTTTTTTTCGAGTTCAAATCAGTTATGGATTGTTTCTATACTATAAATACACATGTTAAATGTCTCATAGTAGAAATGTGAGAGAGATTTGTGATTGAGAGTGAGAGAGACAAAGGCTTAAGTTTGTGATTGTGTTTTGCGACTTTTTCTTCTTCTTCTTTCTTTCTGGATTTATCTCCCAACATCAGCTGATGATCATAAGTTAAGGCAATGTACATCATTGGCCTCGAAACTATATTGCCACCCACAACCTTTAAATTGATATGATATTTCGATACATTTAAAGTTTGAAATCCAAATAAAAAGCCAAACTTGAGGAGGTTTGATGATGGTTGTGCTTATGAGGCTTCCATGAACACCATCGTCGGATATTGTAAATGAGCCTCCAGCCATCTCGTCAATTGATATCGATCCATCATTTGCCTTCTTTGCGAGGGTGTTGATTTCTTATTGTAAAAGCCTTAAAAATAGGAAGCAGGGAAATTCAGGGTGTTGATTTCTTATTATAAAAACCTTAAACATAGGAAGCATGGAAATTCACTTTGAGCACAAGAAGAAATAGGATCAAACAGACAGGCAAGCATCATCTTTTATGTTTTTGTTCCTTTTTATGACATTTGAGAAGCCACATCTTCCCTATAAACTAAAAGAAGCAGTATACAGATAAGAAAGCTATTGTGATCTCCTGCCCTTTAGTACATTAACATTGCGTTGAGAATAGTCAGTTAACAAATAACATGATAGAAGATAATTATACCCAAGTTGATTTTAAGGAAATCAATAAACATCTTTGATGAAAGAGAAGCACAATTGTCAAATTTATGGAAAGAAGTATCATAGAAAGCAAGTATTATTAATAATATCCAACTTTAATTTCAAATTTAGGATGAGTTACGTTTAACAAGAAATCATGTCCTTGTTACTTGTTAGGAACACACTACGGCTTCAAACACCAGGGCACCAGTCTTGACACATCAAGAATTATTAGTTGTTAAAAGATGCTCGCGCATTAGAGAGACGGCCAGCCGTAATAGAATTCTATCGAACTTACATATCGACTTCATTGAATGTTGTCAACATTGCAATTGTATTTTGAGAGTCCTTCAATCTTGTTGCAACACGTTTTCTAAAAGGGGCCTGAGTGAATTCATGTCGGCTGAGTTTGATTTGGCTGTGATTGGGGCTCCATTAAAGCTCTGGGTTTGATTTAGCTATGGTTTTGTTCATCTCCTTATTCATCTCCATGAAGTTGAACAGTTAGTAGAGATCCAATCTTCTGATTGGATTTCAATATTCAATGAATGATGGAGATCCAATTTTTTTAATTTTTTTTTTAATTTTTTCTTTTTAATTTATATTCTAGTTTTAAAATTTTATTTTAAAATGAAAAATAAAAATAAGATAAAATTTATTTTTTTCTTGGTTTTTTATTGTATTGATCCCCACCATCCATGAGTCTATGATGGGCGATGAAGATTCAAATTCAATTATTTTTTTTTAAATTTTTTATTTAATCAAACCAAGTGAAACAGACCATTAGGCCCCATTTCTTACGTGGGATGAGATTAGATTATTTATATGAAATTAGACTGGATTACTCTAATTGTTATCTCATGTTTGATGACACTAAGATAGGATAGGATTTAAATAAAATTTGACAAAGGCTTAAATGTAAATTTATAGATATTATTTTATTTTTTTCATTTCCTCCACCATTTCTAACTCCCCACCGCCATTCTCCTCCCTCTCTCATCACCCCCACCCTAAATCCATTCAAAACTCACATCGTTTCCAATGATCGAACGCATGGTAGAGACGACGAAGACGTCGATGCCTTGAAATGACGGTGAAGACGACACGAAATCCAACTGCAAATTGATCGTATCTCGGTCTCGTCAGCCAGTTCCTGCTTGGAGAATCGTTGGCGATGGAAGAAAGAGAAGAAAGAGAAGAAAAAGACAACCGGAGAAGAAAGCAACGACTGAAGAAGAACGAGAAGAATGGCGATTCAATCGGAGAAGAAAGAGAACGATCGGTTGAAGCAAGCGACGACAGTGAACGACGGAGTTAGAAGAGAGAGAGTAGACAGGTAAAGTGGGATAAAATTAACCCATTAGTTTGAATGGGTATCAATTAACCCATTTGAGTGGGTTAAAATTTCTGTTGAGAAAAGTTTGGATAATTTAATGAAAAAAGTTTGCTTGCACCAAACATAGGTTTAGACAAAATTTTTGTCTAAATCAAGTCCCATCCTAACCAACAAACGGGGTCATAGGGTATATTTCTATCTTTTGTTTAAATTAACCGATTTGAACAATAACAGTAGCTAAATCCTAATGAATAAATAAAATATATTCCATCTAGGAAGTTAATTTGTAATTTACTTTAAAAATAATAATTCAAATTATCAAACTGCCCAACCCTTGTACAAAACGGAGTAGTAAGCCTCTAAAAATGCTATAAATAAAAGAAGAAAACGAATTTCTTCTCCGAGACAGAGAAAACCTGCCCAGTGGCCACCCCTTCCAGTCGACGCACCACCATCAAATTTCTTCACCGAATTCAGAAAGTAGGCGTTAACGCCTTCTTCACCCACCACAACCACTATCTCCTCCCTCTCTCATCACCGTCCGCTTCCACTCCTTCACCACCCCAGAAGACGCCGCCGCCGCAAACGCCGTCTTCACCCCTTCCTCATTCCTCCACCGCTCCTCTCCTCCGCCACGACCACCATCTCCCCCCAAACCCTAACTGCCCAAAACCATCGCCTCCGTCTCCGGCAAAGCCGTCAACCTCCCCAACCACATCCTCACCCTCGTCCGGCGAAACGACCTCGCCTTCTACACCCGCCACTCTGTCTACCCCAACTGCCGCCCCACGATCTTCACCGTCAACGCCGTGAGTTTCGAATAGTTTTTGCAGCTGTGAATATTTAATTTTTTGGTTAGGGCAGTGAATGGGAAAGAACGAATTCTTGACGCCGAAGGCAATCGCGAATCGAATCAAAGCGAAAGGTCTGCAGAAGCTGAGATGGTATTGTCAGATGTGCCAGAAGCAATGCCGTGACGAGAACGGCTTCAAATGTCACTGCATGAGCGAGAGCCACCAGCGTCAGATGCAGCTCTACGGTCAGAACCCTAATCGAATCATCGACGCTTTCTCCGAAGAGTTCGAGTCCTCTTTTCTCGACCTCATGAGACGCAGCCACCGCTTCAGCCGTGTTGCTGCTACTGTCGTCTACAACGAGTACATCCACGATCGCCACCATATCCACATGAACTCCACCCAGTGGGCCACTTTGACTGAGTTCGTCAAGTATCTGGGCCGTACTGGTAAGTGCAAGGTTGAAGACACGCCCAAGGGTTGGTTTATTACTTGCATTGATAGAGATTCCGAGACCCTTTTCAAAGACAAGTTGAAAAACAAGAGGATCAAGCAGGATTTGGTTGAGGAGGAGAAGCAGGAACGCCAGATTAGGAAACAGATTAAGATGGTGGCTGCCTCCGAGCGTCCTAATCCTTCTTTGCCTTCCCCACCAAGGGATTTCAATTTGGAGGCTGGCCAAAAGGTTGGTTTTTCACTTGCTTTTTCTTCATCATCATTGTTGACCAAAGACACAAGTAGCGCTAAATTGATTTTCGAAGAGCTTGATCACAATACTCGATAGCAAGCATGTTTTGAGGGTTGATCAGGATGAGCTCGAGACTGTCATTCCGCAAATTGGGGGCTCAGTCAGGATTGTCAATGGGGCCTATCGCGGTTCCAATGCAAGGTTACTTGGAGTGGACACTGATAAGTTCTGTGCAAAGGTCAAGATAGAGAAGGGTGTATATGACGGGAGAGTGCTTAATGCCATTGACTATGAGGATATATGCAAACTTGCCTAGTGAGTTTTACTCTATGGAGAACATTCTCGTTGATATGTTACCATGTATTTGAATTTTGTATTGCAGCCTATTTCTATTTCAAGCACATGATATGTCTTCATTCATTGTGTGTTTTCCATTTGATGGATGTTATGGAAACCCTTTTGGCTTATTTTTAGTTTTACCTTTTTAGAGTTCTGGCATTGTACGCTTTTTCATGTTTTGAAGATGGAATGATGTATTCTTTGTAAGCAAATTGTTTCTACTTTGAATTCACGTATAAGCTATTCGTTTTTAAATGTGTTATCTTATTTACATTGGATCAGTGTTTTTAATGACTTAGAATTTTCCTCTCTTCCAGTTGTTTCTGTTTGGGTGGATTATTTATTGGATGGTTGTCCAATGATTCTTGTTTTATGTGTCGTACAACTACTATATCTGATCAACTTGATACTTGGAACACATGGGAGGCATATGTGGTGGATTAATTGAGTTGACATTTGAGCATGTAAAAGTTGTATAAAAATTCATGCTATTTGTGGCTGTTTGGCATGACTTCCAAAAGAGCTTTTGGGGGTAGAAGCTGCTTTTGGGAGTGTTTGAGTGTTCTCCCAAATAGCTTTTGACTTTTGGAAAGAGCTTCCAAGTGAAGCTGGTAAGATCAGCTTCTTTCGAAAGAGCTTTGGGAGAAAAAAAGGGGAAGCCAAAATGGTTTAATGAATAATTTATAATACCAATTTTACCCTTCAAACTATAAATACCAAAATGAGATTCCCACTCGTATCATTTCATATGTTTTCTTGCTTGGTCTTGTTCTTCTCCTTTCTTACCAAATATCGCTAGAGAAATCATGGGGTTCACTTGAATCGATCTCCTTCTTGCTCTTTGTCTTCGCTCGACACCGTAAGTAGTAAGCTACTCATCATTGTCCTCTTTGTCTTGTTTTGTTGCAAGTTGTTAGGGTTTTTTATTTGATTATAATCTCAGATTTAACTTTTTTGAGTAATAATAATAAATGATTTTGATTGATATTAATTTGATGATTAATTAAGGATTGATTTGCTTTTGAATGTTCCCCTGTTATGTTATGTCATGTCCAATTAGGTATTTGTCATCGTAATATGTTGCTGCAGCAATACAGGAGAATCATTATGGAGACCATTTCTTTATAATGAGAGTTGTCCTGATGCTTTGCCAATGGTGAAGTCTATTGCTTCTGCAAACCACACAGTTTGCTCTGGTACCTTTACTTTGGTATCTCACTTCTGACAAAGCTTAAGCACACCCCACAAGCACATTCAAGTGTCAAACCACTTTGTACACTACTTGTCTGCACATATGTGAAAACGGGTAGGCCTAAAGATGCCTTGAAAGTGTATGGTTGGATGTTAAGGGCTGGCTCTCCATGTGGTGGAGTGGAGAACCTGAGGGTTGTGTTGAGTGTTTTGGTTGGTGGGTTGTGTACGGAAGACATGGTTTTTGAGACTTTGAGGGTTTTGAGGGACATGGTGGCTGCTGGTTTGGTGGTGAGTGGTGGTTTGAGAGAGAGGGTGTTTAGGAGTTTGTTCAAAGAGGCTAGAGTTAGAGAGGCTAGGGAGTTGTATGCAGCTTTGGAGTTTATTGGGAGTGGTGGAAATGGGGGTTTGAAGAATGTGTTGGATTTGTTGGACCAGATGATTGCTAGTTGGACTGAGTAGTGTAGAGGTGTGTTTTGATTTGATTGTTGGTTGCATTGTGTGTGCTTCCATTTTCATGGTATGTTGTTAGATGTGGTCTATATAGATGGCAGTACATATTTGTGTGTTTTGGTTTTAATTGTTGGGTTGCATTTTATGTTTTTCACTTTCATGATATTTTGTTAGATGTATAGACGCTGATACTTGTATGGTGTGGTTTACTTGTTGGGTTGCATTGTGTGTTTTCAATGAACATGATATATTGTTAGATGTGATTTATGTGGTTGCTGATATTTGCATCTGTGTGTGTGTTTTTTCATTTTTGATTGTGTTAAAGATGACAATGATGTTGGACTGGACTTTTTAATGAACTGAATTAATGAGATCTAATTATTGGGCATGAGTTTCTTGAGTGGTTTATGGCCTTTTGTGTGATATAGAAAAGGAAGATATATCATTGAATACTTGGAAGAATTGTTGAGTATGATGTCGAGTATCAGTGGTGGCAGAAATTAATAGTGTCATTTATTTCAGTTGACATTGTGCTTTAAATTTGGTACTTGGTAAGATGTTAGACAATATAAAAACTGTCGAATTGCTGGTAACAAGAAAAGAAGTAATTCAGCGATATCATGGAATTTCTGGTTGTAGCCTCATAATGAAAACAGTTAAGGCGTAATTGTGATAAATACACGTCCACTTTTAAGTCAACATGAACCTGGATTATGAAGAGATCACATAATTGCTATACGGTTTGAGTAAATTCTTGTGTGGATGATTGTTCAAAACAAACTAAAAAGATCAGGGCCGAATGAACTTGATTTCAGTTATAGGCGAACGACATAGATACCGAAATTAACTCTAAATTCAAGTAGGAGGTTAATGTTTCAAATTTGTTTTGATTATTATATTGACCAAGCTAGTGGAATGTCACATAATTATCATATAACTTCAGTTCCATACATTTCAAGTAGATGTTTATGTTTAATTCTATGTCAAGTGCCCCTTTTTCTATTCTTTAGCTCATGAAGGAATGTATTGTAAAGTATGAACCTTTTAAGGCCTGCCACTTCAAATAAGGGCTAACAAGTAGCGAAAGCATATTTCTCGTAGAAAAGAAAAAAAAAAAAAAAAGTAATTAGGGAATTACCATTTTCGTTGAGGAAAACAGAACCTGAGGAAAAACTTGTTGGTCATATCCAACTAAACAGAAGGTGGTTGGAAATTGGGGAATTAGATGCTGAGATGCTTAGGATGCAAATTCATGGTGGATGAAAGTCAATTTTTGACATCTTTTTGAGTTGCTTGTTGGAATTTTTGTTTTAAAAAAACTTATTTGTTGTTTGATTTTACTTTATAAGTTGAGAAATTTCTTGAAAAATATGAAGTGATTGAAACCATGTGTATATTAGAGGCTGGCAGGTTGCTAACTTCTTGATTGTATCCTTATTCTTTATTGAACTTGCTTTGTATAAACCTTGCCTTGAATTTATCATTGGTTCCATCAACTTTCATGTTCCTTTTGAAGATCCATTTGCAACCTATTCGTTTTGATCTAGGTGGTAGATCAACCAATTTCTAAGTCTTATTTCCCAATGTAGACTCAATTTCATCATTAATTACTTCTTTCCAAAAAGCAACATTTTGTGACTTCATTGCTTCCTCAAAAGTGAGGGGATTTGATTCAATTATCGACGAGACTATTGTCTGTTAGGGATGATAATATGGGTCATGATACGACGGGTCGACACGAATTCGTAAAAAATAAATAGGTATGAGTTTGAATTAAATGAATTCATGTCATAATCATGTCAACCCATTTAACCTGTTTATTAAACGAATCGAATTGAGTTTGCTTAAATGAATCACGAGTTGACATGATTAAATTAGAGATAAAATTATAATATAAGGGTTAGTATGTCATTATCCATATAATATATATATATATATATATACACACACACATTTAACCAAATCCTAAACCTAACTCATTTTTGGCAGCCACCACACCATCCATCCAGTCCCTCTTCCCTCATGCCTCACGATCACCACCCCAACCAAATTCTTTTTCGGCAGCCACCATCCATTCCACCCCTCCCTCATGGTCACCACCACCCCTTTTCCCTCACAGCTTACGGTCATCATCCCACCTTTGTCACAGCGTCTTCATCTTGCCTCCACCAATAGCTTGCACTCTATCAGGTGCTCGATCTGATTATTCTGATCCCCGTTTGCCGACGTTGTTTCGTTGTTTACAAGGATCGCAGCAAATCCACCCCTTGGTTCTATTTTTCTTTTTAATTGTTATTGTTGTTGTTGTTATTATTATTATTATTTTAATTTGTGTAAATATATATATATATATTGTTTGGTTTTATTTGCGAAATTACTGTGCTTTTCAATATTGACAATTTTGGATGTAATGGATATCTGTGATTAAAATTGACTTGTGTTGGATCTGTGAAAAATGGTTCTTGGGTTGATCTTAGTTTTGGTTTTTTGTTTTTCTGATTGTATTTCTTTTTTCATTTTTTTGAGTTCATGGTAGATTAATTTGGGTAACATGATAAAGGAGAAGATTATGAGTTTTGATTGGTTTAATCGAAGTGTATTTTGGCTGGTTTAATTGAAGTTAAGCAAAAGTACAAATTGGATTTTATATTGATGAAGATTTGGAATTAATTTAAATATTGAAGAACAATATTGAAAAATAAAAGCTTTTATTGGTTTATATTTTATATTTTTGAAAATTTTCTATATATTCTTGTTACATATAGTGATAATGATAAGCAGATCTTTGTGTTAAACGAATTAAACGAGTTAAACAAATTAAACGAATTAAATAGGTTAAATGGGTTAAACAAATTAATGGGTTAATGGGTTTGAATCTTTTATGATCTAATTAATAAACGAATTAGTCGTCTCGTATCGTGTCATTCGTTTATAAACGAATTTGTGTTGAATCCAAAAATATTGACCCGTTTCTTAAACAAATTTGTGTGAATTGGTCGAATTTATAAATGAATCGAATCAAATTCAGCTCGATATGTCACACCAACCCGTTTTGCCACCCTTATTGTTTGTCTCACATGTGTATCTCTAGTACCTTCAACTAGATACACAATGAAATCAGAGTCAAAGGATTTTTCTTTCCTTACCTTTTTACTTTTCTATATTTCAAGAGGATCCTCTGTGACAATTCATTTTGGTATTGCCACATTTTCTGTAAGTGTATTAGAATTCACAATTTTAGGTATCGTAGAAAACCTAGATTCATAGAATATGATATCTCTAAATTCTATAATATTATTAATCTCAATAGAATTATTTGGTTCAAGTACCAAGAACCTATATGATTTACTATGTTTAGCATAACCTAAAAATATACATTCTACACGTTTCTCACCTAGTTTCTTTATTTTAGGTTCTGGTAATCTAACTATGGCTTTACATCCCCAAGCTCTAAGATAAGATAAATTAGGTTTTCTTTTCTTCCAAAATTCATATAGGGTAGTCTTAATTTTCTTACTAGATACTCTATTTAGTATATAACATGCAGTTAATAATGTTTCACCCCAAAAACCTTTATTTAAACCTGAATTAGTAAGCATTGAATTCACCATTTCTGTTAGTGTTCTATTTTTTATTTCTACTACCCCATCCTGTTGTGGTGTGTATGCTATAGATGTTTCATGTATAATACCAACAGATTCACAAAATTCATGAAATTGATATTCACCACCTTTGTCACTCCTAAGAATTTTAATCTTTTTATTACATGTATTTTCTACTTCGGCCTTATATATTTTAAATTTATTCAATACTTTATCTTTTGAATGTAACAAATAAACATACAATATTTTGAATAATCATCAATAAATGTTACAAAATACTTTTTGCCACGTCTAGTAGGATTACTATGCATATCACATTCATCACTATGAATAATTGTAATAAAGATGATGTTCTTTCAATTGAGTTTTAGTCATTTTTGTTTGAGCACATTCTTTATATTTTTCATGCATGTCATAATTATATCTAGGAATTAATTCCATATTAGTCATATCATGCAACCGTTTAATATGAACATATCCTAAACGATTATGCAATGAAGATAATGAATCAATAATATAAACAAAAGAAACATTCATTTTATTGATATTGAGTTTAAACATACCCTTATACATATAACCCTTTCCAACAAAAATTTCATCCTTAGAAATTGATATTCACCATCTTTGTCACTCCTAAGAATTTTAATCTTTTTATTACATGCATTTTCTACTTCGGCCTTATATATTTTAAATTTATTCAATACTTTATCTTTTGAATGTAACAAATAAACATACAATATTTTGAATAATCATCAATAAATGTTACAAAATACTTTTTGCCACGTCTAGTAGGATTACTATGCATATCACATACATCACTATGAATCAATTGTAATAAAGATGATGTTCTTTCAATTTTAGGAAAAGGAGTTTTAGTCATTTTTGTTTGAGCACATTCTTTATATTTTTCATGCATGTCATAATTATATCTAGGAATTAATTCCATATTAGCCATATCATACAACCGTTTAATATGAATATATCCTAAATGATTATGTCATAAAGATAATGAATCAATAATATAAACAAAAGAAACATTCATTTTATTGATATTGAGTTTAAACATACCCTTATACATATAACCCTTTCCAACAAAAATTTCACCCTTAGACTATACAAATTTGTTTGACTCAAATACAAGTTTGAAGCCAAACTTATTGAGAAGACTACTAGATACAAGATTTTTTCTAACTTTTGGTACATGATAAACATCAGTTAAAGTAAGAACTTTTTTGGAAGTAAATTCAAGTTACACTTTGCCTTTTCCTTTTATTGTTGCAGTAAAAGAATTTCTCATGTACAAGACACTTCCATCTTCAATTGATTCATAAGATGTGAAAAAGCAACAATCTTTGCAAACATGTTTGATTGCACCCGAATCAACCCACCATGCAAAGTCATCTTTGAGAACATTAATCTCGGATATCATGGCCACAAAATTTGAAGTCGAACCTTCATTTTGTTTCTTAAGAAATCGACAATCTTTCTTGAAATGGTCTGGTTTACCACAATGGTGACTAGAAAATTTCTTTTTCTTTCCATTTAGGTTTACCTTTGTCTCAAATTTTCTATTTTGATTGCCTTTAAGGTGTTGGGGCTGTTTAGACTCATTATTTTCTTCCACCATATTTATTTTGAAAGACACAATGAGCTGCTCATCATGACTATTATGTCTATTCCCTTCTTCAATATGAAAATGTAAGCCCAATTCCTCAAGGAAGATGTCTTCTTTTTTGTGTTTAAGACTATTTTTGTAGTCTTTCCAAGATGGAAGAAGTTTATCAATAATAGAAGAAACAACAATTGACTCATCCATATGTTTCTTTGTTGGAATTGATTAAAAATATGCATGATTTTATGAAATTGCACAATAATAGGCCTATCATCAACCATTTTGTTTGGAAATATTTAGAAGTCAAGAATTTCTTACTTGTGGCATCCTCTGTCATATAGTTGGCCTCTAAGAGATCTCATATTTTTTTGGTTGTTGATTTGTTGTGTTATTGATCAAAAAGTTCATTGGACATGGCATTGCAAATGTGTCCCTTACATATGTAGTCATCTTGTTCCTATTTCTGTCGAGTTCGAGTTTCTGTCAAAGTCTCATTTTCATGCTCCAATGGCTTTGGTGTTGTGAGCACATAAACAACTTTGAGAGTTGTCAAAAGAAAATGCAATTTCTTTTGTCAATGCCTGAAATTCCCACCATCAAACCGTTCCAATTTGACAAAATCCACAGCAAAATCATATAGCAATGCTACTAGTGCCATTATTGAATAATAACGTTGTAAGATTGTTGTAGATATTGAATTCAAAATAGCCTAGAAACAGTCCAGAAAAATCTGCACAAAAAAAAAAAATTAGAAAATGAAGAAAAAATCTGCACTGTTTTTTTAAAATTGCAGAATTTTATTGTCCAATCTGACAACCCAAAACAACCTTGTGTTACACCCAAAATAGTAAGCAAAATCCACCAAATACTACACAAAAAATAGCCCAAAAGACCTACAAAACAACATAAACAAAGTAGCAAAAAATTGCAGATAGATGGCTTCAAGGCGCGTAACAAAATCATTCTTCTTACGATATTATACACCTCCACCAATTCTGTGATACACTAAGTTGCGAATAGGCTCTAGGATATAATGAAACCAGAACACTGTCGAATGATAATAAGTCTATTTTTAAACTACTTTTGTAGATAGTAGAATATTGATGATGTTTTTGTGAGCAACAAAAATTATTTTTGTGAAGAAAAGAATGAAGAGAAATGAAAAACAATTATAGCAATATTAAAATCATCAAATATGGTAAAATGGAACAAAAGCGTATCTGTTTCGTGAGCGAAAAATCTTTTGGATTCTAGATTATTCAATTGGTTGAAGTTCGATCACCAATAACAGGACCAAACCCTCGAATCATAGTGTAGTTTATCTTGCCATTTTGTTTTCTCTCTATATATGTAAATGAATAGACACATTCATTACCAAATGTTGTGTCTATTAAATTAAATTTTCAAAATAAAAAGACATTGTTTTGCAAAATATTGTGTCTGTTAGAAACTTATATATGTGTGTGCCACAACCAGTAGAAAATATATATCTCTAACAATTATGTTCACAGGGATCACTGATTTAACTAATACGAAAATAAAAAGGTTACAAGAGATTACCTCTATTCACAAGCTATCTTCTCTCTCTAGTTCTTAATTTTTCAACCTTACAAGCTCTTGATGTTAAGGTTTCTTTGTTCTCACTACACATGTAGAGACACACACCTTTCTTATAAAAAACTCTCTTAATAACATAATATATTTTAAGAGACTTTTTAATCCAAAGTAGAAATTACAAAATAGCCTTAATACTACCATAAATGTAGTTACTTTGAGACATATATCAACAATCTTCACTTTGTCAAAAAGAAACTTAAACTCTTGGAAATTATTGATAACATTCGTGTTTATAACACCTCCACCTTGATGAGAAATCACCGATTCCACACATCTCAAGTGTAATTGTGGACTTGTGTAACTATCTCAACAAACCTCAGAGTCAAATTTGGACATGCAAGTGTACATGCAAATAGATCATTATAGTGATCAAGGATCATCATGATGGCTATTTGTTCGTAGAGTGTTTTGGCCTTGCCCTCGGAGGGGTGTGATGGAGGTGGGCTGTTGTCATGTCCTCCTTCAACTAGGGGTCGAGGTATGGCAGAAGCTGGACATGGTCAAAGTCCTCTTTGAACCACAAGTGAGCAAGGTTATGTTTCTAGGGTTTGAACCAAAGTCGTATAGGTATTTTGGCTGTAAATTTGGTACCACCAAGCCAAGCATTTTATATAGTGACCACGTCATGGGTTGGGGTGTGGTGGGGGTCGGGTGTGGTCGGAGTCTTCATTGAACCACAAGTAAGCAAGATGACGTTCTTAGGGTTTGAACCATTGCAACCAAAATACCTATAGGTTTTTAGTTCAAACCCTAGAAATGTCACCTTGCTCACTTGTGGTTCAATGAGAACTCTAACCACGACCGGCCTTCGCCACACCTCGATCCGTGGTTCAAGGAGAACATGGCAGAACCCTGCATTCGCCATACCTCTCCGGGGGCAAGGCCAAAACCTTTCGCGGATAAATGGCTACCATGGTGATTCTTAGTCATTACAACCATTCGCCAAGATGAATCCAGAGACTGCGTAAGTGTTGACATAGGTTTGTCTCATTATGTCTGGTGAGCTTTTTCGACTAAGTTATAGTAGAAGGCTGCTTGCCTTTATGTTCTTTGTGAGGAGAATTTTGATATGAGTTGAGATAGTGACAAGACTCTCTTAGACTCCCATCTTGAGTTCGAAAAAATTATGTGAAATAATGAAAACATGTATGTGATTCTAAATATTTTTATAGAAATCATTTGGAAATTTAATAATACATAAGGTGATTTAATAAAAATCTTGGTAATATAACTATTTTTAACCAATAATTCCACCTTGTAATTATTGAAATAAATATTTCTAAAAAAATATTTCAAATATAAGTAATATCATATAAAACATATAAAACAAACTTGTTTTTATATAGGAACATAACTATAAAGTAGGTTGATGTCATTTCCAAACTGGAAAGTCAAGACATAAGCAACACTGACAAGAAATCAAATATTTTATAACATTAAAGTGATAAGTACACACACACAAACCTAGATACCATATAATATACAAAATATATATAATATTAAAATATCATTTCTCAACGTTATGTGATTGAGCAACTCACCTCTTTATATCTGGAGATTTCTTTTAAGACTCAATGATTACTTAGAAAATGTTTTTTAAAAAAATATAGAAGGGTTAGCACTAACGCCCGGTGAGTAGATATATTTTCAAAAACTAAATAAATAATTTTCAATAATAATTAACACATATAACATAAGACTAATAATAAATAAAATCTCAATGATCAATTTTCAATCGTATCTGAAAATAATACTAAAATTACATCTCATATCATGATAAAATATAAATACTTGTATGACTCATTTCTATTTGCTAATAAAAGTTCAATCTACACCAATTTAATACCCAAGAAAATCTGTCATACGTGATAGAGATACTTAGTACACATGTAGAGCTGAGGATAATATCCGTCATACATATGTTGGGTGACTCAATGACTCCCCAAATATCTATTGTACAGGTGTTGGGTGACTTTCTAAGACTTACACACGTGAAACTCGCTTGACAGTTAGAGAGGAAGGTACAATCTCGGTGCTCTAAAATCTCATTCCATTCGTTTCTTAACTCAAATAATTTTCAAATACAAATTTATAATATTCAATTTCTAAATAAAAATATAATTATTAATAATAAATATTCTAAAATCAAATCATAAATCATAATACACAATTAATAAATCAATTAATTAATTCAATAATCTCCTTCTAATAACAATTAAATAAATAAAAGCTAAAATATAAATAATTTAAAAAACTCAATTCAATTGAAATAAACAATCCAATAAAATTAATTATTTAACAAATAATTCATTTATAATAATCCACAAATAATCAAATCTAAAAATATAGATAATTATAAACAATTACTTCAATTTAAATAAAAACAATCCACTCACAAATTTGGTATCAAACTCTATTTGGAATTACTAATACCCAAATTATCCTTGAGTTCTTTCCCACTTAAAAATAACATAAAAACCTATTTAGAATCTATTAAAAAAAAATCAGAAAATTAAACCTGAAATTAAATTTATTGCACACCAAATCAACTCATAAATCAATTCTAATTATTTTCTATTTTCTTTGTCTTTTCTTTTCTTCTTCTTCTTCTTCAGCTTGTTATTTTTTTGATTCTGTGTGTGATTTGCTTCTAGTTGTCATGGTTTCTATATATATACTCTGACTTATTCACATTGTATACTTGATACATTCCTCTTTTTTTTGAAAAAAAAAGGGTCATCGGTCACATACCTCCCCCTATTTTGTTATTAAAAAAATATTATCGCCATTTTTTTCCTTCTTCCCTCACCACTCACTCTCATATGTTTACTTTCTTTTTTTAAATTTTTTTTTTCTTGTCTCAATTGGCACCACTTCCAAATTTAAAATTTTTTATTATTATTAGGGGAAAGATCATTTTAGTCCCTAACTTTTGGGAAATGATCAAATTTTTAACTATGTTTCAAAAAAGGACAAAATGGACCCTAACTTTTCGAAAAAGTGTCAAATTAGTCCTTCTCGTTAGTCAACTAACGGTCAAACTTAACGGATGACATAATGTACAAGGGTAATTTGTCATTTTAGGGATTAAAATGATCTGAAAAAAAAAATTAAGAAAAAAGTTTAAGGAATCAAATCATTTTAATCCCTAAAATGATAAAATTATCTTTATACATCATGTTATCCGTTAAGTTTGACCGTTAGTTGACTAACGAGAAGGACTAATTTGACACTTTTTCGAAAAGTTAGGATCCATTTTGTCCTTTTTTGAAACATAGTTAAAAATTTGATCATTTCCCAAAAGTTAGGGACTAAAATGATTTTTTCCCTTATTATATTATTATTATTTTCAAATTTATATTTTGCACCCTATCTTTTACTATGACATTTTTCTTTTTACACATAACATTTTTTATTTCTTTTAAAAATGTTCTCCCAGATGATACTTATCTATAAACTTCTTTACTTTTAAAACTTAAATTAGACCAAATTAATAATAATAAATTATATTTCAATTAATCTCTTAGGTTCAATTGAACTAGGGCCTTATAGATTGTTTATTGGACTCAATAAGCAGACAAACGCCAAACCAGATTTGGACATCAATATGCATAATAATAGGCAAGTGGCGATATTATCATCCCTCAAAAGTTGTATATACACATCTCTTGGATTGTGTACCCCATTACTCTTTTACAAAAAAAAAATGTTTTTTTAAGTACACCCTAGTTTATATAAAATATACACTTTCTATTAATTTAAAAATATGTATGCTATTTTTCAACTAAAAATATGTATATTATTATTTAAAATATACCCTTTCAAAAAAAAAAAATGTATATTATAAATAATTGTTTTTCAACTAAACAACAATTAAACCTTACCATTATCGCTTTCTTGACGGTTTAGAAGGCGCACTGAAGCATGACTACGGTGTTGCCTTGGTCGAACTTGTCGTCTGCAAAGCGACGCCCGATTTGCTGGAGGACGATGTTGGCAATGGTGGTGGCATTGTTGACGAAGGAGATTTCGTCGACTTCATCGACGTTGAAGAGGCATTTGATGGCAATCCGAGAGCCAGGATTCCACTATAGAGAGTGTTGAAGTAGAAGTCATCCTGCTGCTGGAAGAACTTGTGCTGCCATTGGCACTAGGAGCGAGGAAGGGGTTTGGGCAGCTACCATTGTTGATCCGGGTGATGTCGGGCTGGTGGTGAGAGAACTCGTTGGATTTCGAGTAGGGATATGGAGGATGTGAGAGAAATTGTTGCTGAAGCTGCGGGTTTCGCGAACTGAGAACTCTGATAGCCGAACCAGATTTGGACATCAATATGCATAATAGCAGGCTTTCTTAGTTGTAGTATCTTGCACGACTTCATGAGTTATATCAAATATTTACATTCCTCTAAAACTAATGGTACACCCCTTTAATTGTTACATCATCAAATTTCCTTTGAAACTTCCTAATTTATTTAAAAAATTATTATGATGATATTTATATTTAAATATATAATATAATAAAATTAATTAAGAAATTATATGTTCCATATTGATTGAATTATAATTACTTATTATAATTTTTAAAATAATAATTAAAAGGATGTGCTTACAAAAAGGATATATAAATGATTTTAGTGGATGGTAAATACTATCACTTTTATGCCAATGATCAATTCTTTAACGTAATAAAGTAAAAATGGGCTCGATTGGGCTCAATATGGAGAACTAAAACCATCATTTTCAATTCTAAACACAACGACATCTCTAATAAGGCTGTCCCTTAATCAGAATTCAGTATGAAAAAATTTCCAGGAACCAGGATAGTGAATTTGTGGGAACATTTCTAATGCAGAAATCATTGTAAAAAAATATTCAAGATGGTTAATTTGTGACTACGTCAATAAACAATAATCTGAAATTTTTTCGTTGCACGCTAGTGTAGGGACTATAGAATTGTAGTATAATGAATATTATTAATAATTAATGAGCACAAATATGAAGAAGGATTCATGGTCAGAGACCTTTTCCAATAAGCTGGCGGAAATTTCAGTTTCTCGGTTTGACAAGTTTCATTTGAAGTTGATATTTAAAACATCTATTTTCAGAGCAAAGCAAGCCAAAGCTGTAAAAAGATAAATTACAACATTAATGGTAAATTGATTGATGGAAATCAACAAGTTACACCAAGTATTGCCTCTGGTCTTCTGATTTTAACACAAAGGAAGACAACGAAAGTGTTTGTACACCTGTTCCTTAACAATAAATACTGAAAAACAAACTAATGACAAGTGTGACCCACCACGTGAAAATTTTCAGTTTGTTAAGGAGAAATACTATTTATTTTCTTCTATTACTACACTGTGGCCTAAGCTGAGCAGACAGACGACTTAAATTGATTTGGTCCTAGCAGTGTATGCACATTTTGGTGATGATGTCTTTTGTTGTAATGGTCTCATTACACTAGGTTCCTCAACCGGTTGCAGTTCTGATTACAACATCATTAAGCGTTTTAGATCACTAAAAAGGAAAGGAACCTTATTCCTGCACAAAATCGAAACTCCCACCAAATTTCATGTAAGCATTTATATATGTGGCTGATCTTTTAGCCTCAATAGTCACCACATTTAAGACAATTCTTAACAAAACGACATCTATAACACAAAACTAATTAAAATATTTTGTTAACCTATCAAGTAATTGCTGAGATTAACAAGGTCCACCAACGATTACCTATTTATCTTCAGTCCTCCGATAAAAAAGAAAGAAGAAAAGAACAATGATTGAGAAGAAAGTTTATCAAAGTTTAATCGTTGTTATCTAGGATCATGCTACAGAACATTACGCTACCATCCGTGACCACACTTGCAAGGACCTAAGTGGTGGTGCAACTTGCTAGAAAATCTTACTAGTATCACACAACTTGCCTTGTTTATTATGGAACTTAATAATATTTATGACATGAAATTTTCAAATGGAAAAATTTTATTCTTGTCCCCGAAATAAAAAAAAAAAAAAAAAAAAAATTATTAGGTTTTAAAAGTTATTTTGAAAACATCTCATTTCATTCATAAAATTTTAGAAATTTATCAAAAAAATCCAAATCATCAGTCAACTAACAGTCAAACTAAATAAAAAAATGAAATAGACTCAATTGCTCTTCATCACCTAAACTAAAATAACCATTTTGCCCTTAATGAAACTAAAATGTTACATGTTATTCGATCAATAAAAAGTTGACACGTGTATTATAATATGATAATTGCTTTTTTATTAAAAAATTATGATTATTTTTAAATTAAATAATAATTAAAAAAAAAAGAAATTTAGGGTATATTAATGAAAAAATAAAAAATTAAAAAAATAAAAGAAAAAACCAGATCGGCGATGAACAAGATCATCCACAATCTGATTCGATGATCTCAATTTGAACCAAATCGACGATCTAGTTTGAATCCACATCATGAACAATCTATTTCACACCAGATCATTGAACCATATCGTGAACGATCTTGCATGCATCAGATCTTACATGATTTGGTGAAGACTAGTGATTTGGTTTTCTTTACTTGATCATCAATCGTCTTCTTCTTCTTCAACTAATTTGAGTTCTGTCAACGTCTGGAAATGGTCGACCTGAAGATTGTAAGACTCAGACTACTACTTTGATAATTAATGAGAAATAAATGATAGTGAAGGTTTGTGAAAATAATTAAGGAGCAATTAAGAACGGAGAAAGAAGGGGAAGAACAATGAGTGCAAAGAGATTTTTACGTGGTTCGGGAATTGTGCTTACGTCCACAGGCTATTCTGAATGTATTTTGGCAGAGTGACAGTAATACTAATGTCAACTTGTCTTTTACAAAGGATTTCTCCCCTATTTATAAAGGGGAACTTATAATTGAATGTAACTTATGTAAAGAGCTATCATTACATTTAACCACTCTGACTTGACCATGCCGTATTAATTGCTACTACACTAAATATTTTTACATGTCCATGCTTGCATTAAATACTCATGTAAAATCTTCACTACATTAAATGCACAGCCGTCACTGCATTAAATGCTCTTCGGGATCCGGAATTATATAGATCGTACTGGTGCCAGGTCGGGGAAGCGCTAATCTGAGCGGTTGGCTTTTATAAGGTCACTTGGTATGAGTTCAGCAATCTGGCATAACATTCTAGCGAGTTGGAGACGTGCTGGGGTAAACTTGATATAAGCGCGAATTGAGCAGGTAGTGAGTTCGTTATGCGATCTCAGCGCTGGGCCTTTTAGACCTTTCACCATTGGGTCTAACCTATGAGCCTTCTACGGCCCATTTATCCATGTCATGAAAACGGTCATAACAAGTTCAAACCTAGATTTTCATCTGTGTTCGAACCTAGATTACAATTTTTTTTTTTTTTTTTTATCTTTTTAAACCAAATTAATCTCTTCTGCAACCAACCCATCTATATCCTCTTCCTTCTTATCTCAACTACTTTACTACTAACTCCTTTAAATCTTTAAGGAATCTTTGGAAGGTGGGTGGTACCAAATTTATGGAAAAGAAATTGATGGGTGGTGGCTTTCCATTTTCAATAAGCATTATGATGGTTTTTTTTTTTTTTTTTTTTTTGTTGGTTGTAAAACTTGTATAATTGTCTTATATGTTCAAAAGATAATGCTTTTAGGGTACTTTTTGAGTATTATTTTTAAAGAAGAACACCGTTGTGCATTGGAAAAAAAAAGTTGAAAAAACTGTTAGGAAAAATAATGTTTGAATGGAAATAAGTCACACATTGGAAAAATAGAGTGGGAATTGTTTGTTTATAAAGTGGTAGCTTTTAAGGCTTTAAGAATGGACAAAATAAATGATAAAGCTTAGACTTAAATTGGATATAGCTTTAACTCATAAATATATATATATATATTTATTTATTTAATAAATCAAAGATTGGCCTTGGGTCTTGAGGCCTTTGGTATTTGATTTAAGGAGCCATCCTATGTCACAATTAATTTTTTAATTTGATGTCAAATTCAGTATCATTTGAATTTTATGTTTGAATTTGAAATAATCCAATTTAAATTTTGACTGAACAAAAACTGTTAAAGACAATAGTTGTGTCCATTGATACAGATGTGTCCTTTTGAATAGACACAATTTCTTCTATAAAATTCAATCCCGAATTTAGTTAAAAACACCTTTTGTTTTTTTCTTTTCTTCTTCTTCTGTTCCTATATATTATAAATTCTAGTTTGCCAGAATCTGCTTCAAGTGCTGCAAATCCAGATTATTGACAGTCGAATCCTGGGAAGACAGACACCAACAGACCTTCAAAGCACAGAGAAGGGGTGCCAAATTTCTATCTTAGGACATTGCATTGAATTTGCAAACTTCTGTCATCCGGTTCTTTTCAATTCTTTATTTTTTATTTTTATTTTATTTTTAATTATTAAGTATTTGATACAAATCACTTATATTTCTATCAAAAACAACATCTTGTTAAACCGAGATGTTGGAGAACTAGGTTCAAACACAGATCTTCTTCCGGGGTTGAAGTCAGATCTTCATCTGGAGGGTGGAGATCTTTCATTTTTTTTTTAATTTTAATTAATTAATTGTTTTTTATATTTTATTTTAATGAATTTATATATATACATATATATATTGGTTTTTTTTTTTTTTTTTTTTCAATTTTAATCTTAGGCTTACACAAGTCGTAATCCCAACTCTCATTTGAAAAATATAAAAAATACACTTCCAACCCAAGCTTTCCATCTCTTTTGATTGTCAATTGATTGACAGTTTGAATTTAATTTTTTGAAAAGTTTTCAGAATTCTATGGATAAAATGAGCTATTTTTGAATGCACTTTAAAAATCTGATAATTTTTTTATTTTTCAAGAACTAAAATAAACTTTTCTTCGCCTTTAGACATGGCATGCACAGCAATACATTGAAAAGTTGCGACTTGCATGTAGTAAAGTTGTCCTTTCTTTAAGTCTTGGAAGACTAGTCTCAATCCTTTTAAATTTGGACTTATCACTTTGTAAGCACAGCTGCCGCCATATATAAGCCAAGCTCAAGCGATTGACAAGTTTTAATTGAAGTTGATATTTAAAACATCTATTTTCAGAGCAAACCAAGCCAAAGCTGTAAAAAGAAACGTTACAACATTAATGGTCAGCTGATTGATGGAAATTAACAAGTTACACCAAGTATTGCCTTTGGTCTTCTGATATGAATACAAAGGAAGACAACGAAAGTGTTTGTACATCTGTTCCTTAACGATAAAAGTTGAGAAAACAAACCATTGCCAAGTGTGAACTACCACGTGAAAATTTTCACTTTGTTAAGGAGAACTACTATTTGTTTTCTTCTATTACTACACTGTGGGCTAAGCAGAGTAGACTTAAATTGATTTGGTCATAGCAGTATATGCACATTTTGGTTATGATGTCTTTCGTTGTAATGGTCTCATTACACTAGGTTCCTCAGCCGGTTGCAGTTCTGATTACAACATTCTTAAGCGTTTTAAATCACTAAAAAAGTTGGTATAGGAAAGGAACCTAATTATTGCTGCACAAAATCTAAACTTCCACAAAATTTCATGCATGCATTTATGTGGCTCATCTTTTAGCCTCGAAAGTCACCACATTCAAGACAATTCTTAACAAAACTTTTTCTACAACTTAAAACTAATTAAAATGTTTTGTTGACTTGTCAAGTAATTGATGATTAACAACGTCCAAAAACAATTGCCTATTTACCTTTTGTCATATGATAAAAATAAATAAATAAATAAAATAAAATAAATAATGATTGTAAAGAAAGTTTATCAAAGTGTAACCGTCGTTATCTAGGGTTGTGAAGCACTTGCAAGGACCAACCATAATAAATGGCCAAAAATAGTGTTGCAACTTGCTAGAAATTCCTACTAATATCACACGCGGCAGCGAACTTGTCTTGTTTATTATGGAAATTTAAAATGCTTATGAAATTTTCAAATTTCTCACGGCAGAGTTGATTTTATTCATACTTCACACTTCAAAGTCGACAACTTTTCTTCACCTTTAGACACGGCATACACTGTCCCTGCCCCCCTCCCTGTGTCTGTGAAGCTTATCAGTTTGACAAGAGCTGTCACCGCTGGACATTTGCCAGCTTCAACTTTAATTGGACTTTACCAACAAAGACAAAGAAGAGTCATACTCATAGCACTTAGCTAACAGTGGGTCGCCAATCAAGTATATATCATGGACGACACGTGACATATATTGCGCGTTGTTATTGTGGAAATGAACTAGTCAATATATCAAACAAATGAAGTTGATTTGTAAAATTGGCCAAATTTCTTAACGTAACTAACTACATGACATGAGAAGCCTTGCATACATTAAAGTCCTTGTTTAATTAAAGAAACTTATATAAGAAGGCACGAAACAGATATAGCCATGTATACTCCTAGTCAAGTAAACCGTGATATATAATTGATATAAAACTATAAATGAAGGGCTGCCCCAGAAAATAAAAAGTGTATACAATACCATTTGTTCGGTTGACTTTCGACTACTTGTATATATATATATATATAGAGCTAAGTGGAGCTCACACACAGCAAAGTATAAGCAATTATCTCAAAAGGCAACCAAAAAAAAAAAAAAAAAAAAATGAATACAAGCTTATGCTTCTCAGTTTACTTTCAATTCCTTTTCCTCTTTTGCTTCATGATCCATGTTATATCTTATGCCTTTACCTCCACCTTCGTAGCTGAAAATGAGACAGATGGAATTGCCTTGAGGGCCTTCAAGTCGAAGATCATCCAAGATCCTCAAGGAGTCCTCAACTCTTGGAATGAATCTCATCATTACTGTGAGTGGGAGGGAATCACATGCGGTCGTAAGCACAGAAGAGTCACTCTGCTAGACCTAAATTCAAGAGGTTTGCATGGTTCTCTCTCTCCTTACATTGGTAACCTTAGCTTCTTAAGAGAGCTCACACTCTATAATAACAGTATTCAAGGTGAAATTCCTAGTGAATTTGGTCGCCTATTGAGATTAGAAAGTTTGTTTCTGGCCAATAACTCATTGGTGGGTGAAATCCCTGTCAACTTGTCTAATTGTTCTAGGCTTGCATTCTTATTATTATATTATAACAACCTAGTAGGGAAAATTCCATCTGAGTTTAACTCCTTGTACAACCTTAGATCATTAGCGATATACAATAACAATTTAAAAGGAGGCATCCCTCCTTTTCTTGGAAACCTTACCTCTTTAACTAAAATAGGTTTAGGTAATAATCCTTTGAGAGTGTCGACGTTGGATTTCAGTCGACGAGTAATCAATACCCAATACCTACAATCAATGTGAGAAAGCACAAACACCAAGAAAGAACAAAGACAAATACCTAGAATCAAACAAGGAACACGGATCTTTTACGTGGTTCAACAATAATAGACCTACGTCCACGACTGTCTATCTCTTAAATTCTGCAGAGTGACAGTGTATTATTGATTATTTTCTGATTATGTTACAATGATTTTTAGTCTTCTATTTATAGGAAAAGAGGCGTTACAATTTTAGTTGTAGCAAATCAGGAAAAGAATCCTGAATTAATTACATTCCTTAAACAATTAGGAAAAATAAGGAAAAGAATTATACATTAATTATACTTCCTAATATGTTTGGATAATATCAGGAAATTACCACAATTATCTCGAGATAAGGTTGATTTGAATTTGAATTTGAATAGATCTCCATATCTGATGAGGAAATCACGGTTTAACTGGGTAATTACCATATTCGGAGAGAGAATCATGGTTGAACTTGGTAACTGCTTGTTTCTGGAAGATATTGTATTTATTACGTTCCTGGACGAGCTGCTTTACTACGGCGGTCTCGAGCTCGAGCTCGCTAAGAAACGAGCTGTGCATGAGGCAACCTGCGACCTAGCTGTGCTTATGGGTCTGTTGATACCAGTTGGAGAATCTCTTTGAACGAGCTGAAGAGCTTACTGGGCTTAGAATCAATACTGGGCCTCATCTGATGGGCTTTGACTAGGTTGACCTTATCAGGCCTTCTTATTGGGTCTTAAATGGACCTAAATTGGGCTTTTACCAGCCCATTTAATGAGTCCGCAAAATACATATAACATTAGCCCCCCAGCTCTCAGTTCGTTTCTGCAAGTTGGGAGCTTGAACTTGCTGGTAAAAGCTGGCTTCTTTGGCATGCTGACCTTCATAATTGCTTCTGTGCATTTTCAAACTTCACTTTTTCAGTTGTGACACGTGGCAGTCATGCAGGTGGTCACTGAAACGACGCCAGCACGTCCCTTACACGTGCATTAAACGCGCACGTCTGACAGTTTTACCGTACATAGAGCAGTTGAGGCGACACCCTTACGTCTCTTACATGCGCATTAAATGCGCACGTCCTTCAATCCGACGGCTGCATGATTTCAAAAACCGCACTTCACGTCGCACCATCAGATTTATGATGGTTACACTTTTCAAAGATCTGACGGTTGGGGTTCACACTCGATTGTCTATATAAACCGATGGACCCTTTTCATTTTCTTCTTTCATCTGTCACTTTCACTCGAAGCAAACAAGTAAGCAAATCACCAAGTTCACAAAAGTCACCGATTCTTCAAGAAATCAGCACCTCCAGTCGCCGTTTTCTTCACTTTTCATCAGAGATTCAAGGTAAACATCTAACTTCTTTCTTCAAACTTGTAGTTTTTTGACTTTATTTGCTGAGTTGATGTTGTTTCATGCTTGTATCTGATCATTGTTGAATCTCGTTGCTATGGGTTCTTCGTTTGAACGTGACTTTTCAAATTCTGTTGGTTTGATCTGGCTTTTTACTTGTGCACGATTGGACTACTGTTATGACTTGTAATGTATGCTGACTGCTGATTTAGGACTGCTATAGTCTTATTAGCTCGCAGGTCGTTGCATTTGTTGACTGAAACCTCCATTACAGTCTGACTGTTTTCTTTTGTTCAGATGTCTTCAAGCGGAACTCGCAAGGGAATTATTCCAAGCAGTGAAGCTCGCGAGCGAGATGAAGCCCGAGCGCATGCTATACAGGGAAGAGTAGCTCGGGATACATTTGCTCGTCATCCTTCATCGTTAAAGCGTCCTGAGGTGGAGGGACTTGTCACTCAATTCCACATCCCTTTAGGTTGTCGTTCATTGCTATCTGATTCAAAGAATCATGCATGTTAGCCACCAAGGGGATACGTCGCTGTCAGCGTTCAACATTTCGAGCTGGGGCTACGGTTCCCTTTTCATCCGTACTTGATCTCACTTCTCAATAAGGTCAAGCTCGCGCCGTTCCAGTTAACATCGAACTCTTATGCGCAGCTGACCTCGCTGGCTATAGCCTTTCTCAGGAACGGCCTTCGTCCCCCTACACCAAAAATGATACAGCAATTCTACTCCTTCAAGGCTCTGAGCGTAGCGGAAGGAGAGAAACCGGAGGGCATTTATTACCTCACAGCCTATCCGTCGAAATACAAAGATCTCTTGCCCAAAGGAGAAGCGAAGGGCAAGTCCAACGTCAGGTCGTATAAGACGAGCTGGTTTTACGTCTCATGCCCCTCTCTTGCAGATCTCTGAAATTTCAGCTTCGTCCTGAAACCAGGTATACTTAAGAGAAATATAGCGAGCTGATTTTATTTCGCATCTTTATTATTATTTTTAAATCATTTGCTGTGCAGAGCTGAAAATGGATGAGTCCCCTCTTAGCAGCGAGGAAGAACGAGCTCTGGACAAGCTCGCAATTTCAGAGGACGCGGGAATTGTTGATTTTTGGCTTAATTAGCTATGCTTGAAAATCCCACATCTAAAGAATATATTATGGTGGGAGCTTTAGTGGGCTATAAATAAGTCCTTTAGCTAATTGGTTTTGTATCCCAAACAAAAATTAAAAAGATCCATATATTTGTATTATTCTTGTTTTCTCCCCATTTGTTTCTTGGTTTTGGGATCTTGCCCAGATTTTGTAATATCTTTCTTTGGAGATAGTGGAAGTTTTCAGCAGCGCCCGTGGACGTAGGTTTTATATCGAACCCCATAAATTCTGGTGTGTTCTTTCTTTGTTCGCTTTGCATTTATTTATTTTTCTGCTTTATTAGTATTTGTTATTTATATTTAATAGCTAGCATTAGTAGTTGTGTATTTGTTTAATTTCCGCTGCGCACAACAATTGGTATCAGAGCACTAGGTTTCGATTGATCTGGGAAATAGTCTAGGGCATCAGCTAGCTATTAAATATTTGTTTATAGAGCTTGGGTGTTATTTTGGAATAGTTACAATTTGGGGAAGCTCTGTCAAAAAGACTATAATTGTCTAAGGAGACTGGATTTTAAGTGGGACCGTTTGTGACCCCTCCAGCCTTTCCTGGGAGCTAACATTTTGAGTACTATTCATTTGATCACCAAGCTATTGGTATAAAAACTTTTGGGGTAAAGCAGAAATGGCAGCATCTTCATCTTCACATGTAAAAATTGAAGTAGAGAAATTTGATGGTCGAAATAATTTTGGCCTATGGCAAAGAGAAGTTATGGACGTCTTGTATCAACAAGATTTGGATACTGTTCTGGAAGAAACAAAACCAGAGGATATTGAGGAAAGAGATTGGGAGAAGCAAAATGCGAAGGCGTGTGGTTTAATTTGCTCATGTCTCTGTAGAGAGCAGAAGTATCCGTTTATGAAGGAAACCTCTGCTAGTAAATTGTGGAAGGCGTTAGAGAACAAATATATGAAGAAAAGCAATGAGAATCGACTATATTTGTTGAAGAGACTTTACCGTCTTCAATTGAAACCAGGTTTGAATATTAGTGATCATATCGATAATTTCAACCGTTTGTTAGCCGATTTGTTGAATTTGGATGAAACTTTCAAAGATGAGCAGAAGGCCATGCTGTTGATAGGATCTCTTCCTGATGAGTTAGATCATTTGTGCATTACACTTATTCATGGGAAAGAAAAATTGTCCTTTGAAGAAGTGAGTGCAGCTTTGCTTAATTATGAAATTTGTAAGAAAGATCAGAAAGAAAATAGGGATGAAGCAGCAGAAGCGCTTACAGTTAGGGGAAGAAGTAAGAATCGAAAACAAGAAAGAAGGGGCAGATCACAGTCAAGAAAAAGACCTGATAAAGATGAATGTGCCTTTTGTCATGAGAAAGGGCATTGGAAGAAAGATTGTCCGAAGCTACAGAAGAAAGATAAAGGTAAGGGTAAAGTTACTTCCGATGCATATGTAGCCGAACATGAGGAAGAAGATTTTGTGTTGGTTAGTCTATCATCAACATCTGGATATGGTGAGTGGATTTTAGATTCGGGTTGTACTTATCATATGTGTCCACATAAGGAATAGTTCTTCAATTTCGAAGAGCTAAATGATGGAATTGTGCTCATGGGTAATGATAACTCATGCAAAACTAAGGGGATAGGTTCAATTCGACTGAAGAATCACAATGGATCGACTAGAGTTTTGACAGAAGTTCGGTATGTACCAGATTTGAAAAAGAATCTCATATCATTGGGAGCCTTAGAATCTAAAGGCTACATGGTATCTATCAGAGATGGAGTTATAAGAGTTGTATCTGGGGCTTTGGTGGCAATGAAAGGTACAAGGAAGAATAACTTGTACTACTACGATGGTAGTACAGTTACTGAATCAACAGCAGTAGTATCAGAGAAGGATGCTGATTCAGATATGATCAGGTTATGGCATATGCGTTTGGGACATGCAGGTGAGAAAGCTTTAAGCAGTTTGGTGAATCAAGGCTTGTTGAAAAGAGTAAAAACCTGCAAGTTAGATTTTTGTGAACATTGTGTTCTGGGAAAGCAGACGAGAGTGAAGTTTGCAACTGCAGTTCATGATACTAAAGGTATTTTGGATTATGTTCACTCTGATGTGTGGGGACCTACTAGGACAGCCTCCTTGGGTGGTAAACACTATTTTGTTACATTTGTTGATGACTTTTCCAGAAGAGTTTGGGTATACACAATGAAGAAAAGGGATGATGTACTTGAGATTTTCCTTAATTGGAAAAAGATGGTTGAGACTCAGACTGAGAGAAAGATTAAGCACCTTAGAACAGATAATGGAGGTGAATATTGCAGTAAATCTTTTAAAGAAGTCTGTCAAGATGCAGGTATTGTACGTCATTTTACAGTTAGACACACACCACAACAGAATGGGGTGACAGAACGCATGAACCGAACATTGCTGGATAAAGTTCGGTGTATGTTGTCCAATGCTAGGTTGGGCAAGGAGTTTTGGGCTGAGGCAGTGACTTATGCATGTCGTCTCATTAATCGCTTACCGTCAACAGCAATCGATGGTAGAATTCTATTGGAGGTTTGGTTTGGAAAACCTGTTACTAATTATGATTCTTTACATGTCTTTGGTTGTTCTGCTTATTATCATGTAAAAGAATCTAAGTTGGATCCAAGAGCCAAGAAAGCTATTTTCGTGGGGATTTCATCAGGCGTGAAAGGATATAGACTTTTGTATCCAAATTTGAAGAAGATAATATTCAGTAGGGATGTTACTTTTGATGAATCTCTTATGTTAAGAAACAAAACAGAAGAGAATGCTGAGGGTATTCCGCAACAGGTGGAGTCTATTGGAAAACAGGTGGAGTTTGAATCAACAATCAATCCAGTTAAATTGTTGATGCAGATGATGACACTCCTATGACAGATGATGTTATTGAAGAAGAAATAGAAGAAGAGGTTCCTACCCAAGAACCTTCACAGCAACAAGAATCAATTGCAATAAATAGGCCAAAACGTGAGATTCGCAGACCTGCTCGTTTTGCTGATATGGTGGCCTATGCACTTCCAATTATAGATGATAATGTTCCTTCCACTTATAGAGAAGCAGTCCAATGTTCTGAAGTTGATAAGTGGAAGAAAGCTATGGATGAAGAAATGCAGTCTCTTCGGAAGAATGAAACTTGGGAGCTAGCTCAACTACCGAAGAATAAGAAGACAATTGGGTGTAAGTAGGTGTTTACGAAGAAAGAGGGATTTCCTAACAAAGAAGATATCCGCTACAAGGCAAGATTGGTGGCGAAAGGCTACGCTCAGAAGGAAGGGATTGACTATAATGAGGTATTTTCTCCAGTTGTGAAACACTCTTCCATTAGAATTCTATTGGCCCTTATAGCTCAATTGAATTTGGAACTAGTTCAAATGGATGTAAAAACTGTATTTTTACATGGTGATTTAGAAGAGGAAATCTATATGACTCAGCCAGATGGATTCAAGGTTGCTGGTAAAGAAAATTGGGTTTGCAAATTGAAGAAATCGCTTTATGGTTTGAAACAGTCTCCGAGATAATGGTACAAGCGATTTGATCAATTTATGATAGGACAAGAGTACACCAGAAGCAAATTTGATAATTGTGTATATTTTCGAAAGCTACAAGATTGTTCTTTCATCTACTTGCTCTTATATGTTGATGATATGTTGATAGCTTCTAAGAGTAGAGTGGAGATTGAGAAGCTAAAAACTCAGTTGAGTTCAGAGTTTGAAATGAAGGATTTAGGTGAAGCTAAGAAGATTCTTGGTATGGAGATTAGTAGAGATAGAGGAAAATGTAAAGTTTGTTTGACTCAGAAGCAATATCTGATGAAGGTATTACACCGTTTTGGTATATCTAAACAGTCAAAACCTGTAAGTACGCCACTTGCTCCTCATTTCAAGTTGAGTGCATCATTATCTTCGAGTACTGATGAAGAACGAGAGTACATGTCTCGTGTTCCGTATTCTAATGCAGTTGGTAACCTGATGTATGCTATGGTGTGTACAAGACCTGACATTTCGCAAGCGGTTGGAGTTGTGAACAGGTATATGCATGATCCTGGTAAAGGACATTGGCAAGCTGTGAAATGGATTCTACGATACTTGTTAAAATCCGTAGATTTTGGTTTGATATTTCAGAAGGAAAATTCACTTGGCCAGTTTACAATCGGATATGTAGATTCAGATTATGCTGGTGATTTGGATAAACGACGGTCAACTACTGGATATGTATTCACTCTTGCGAGAGCTCCGATAAGTTGGAAGTCTACTTTACAGTCAACAGTTGCTTTGTCTATAACAGAAGCAAAGTATATGGAAATGACAGAGGCTGTGAAAGAAGCAATTTGGTTACAAGGATTACTGGTAGAGTTGGGAGTGGGACAGATGAATATTACTGTTTACTCGGATAGTCAAAGTGTCATTCATTTAGCAAAGAACCCAGTATTCCATGTTCGCACCAAGCATATTGATGTCCGATATCACTTTGTGTGGGAAATTCTGAGTGAAGGGTCGATTCTCTTATAGAAAATTGGGACTGCTAATAATCATGTAGAAATGATGACCAAAGTGGTGACAACAATCAAGTTCAACCATTGTTTGGACTTGATCAATATTTTGAAAGTTTAGAAAGACATATATGAAGGCATTGCTGAAGGCTAATAAGCCAAGGTGGAGATTTGTTGATTTTTGGCTTAATTAGCTATGCTTGAAAATCCCACATCTAAAGAATATATTATGGTGGGAGCTTTAGTGGGCTATAAATAAGTCCTTTAACTAATTGGTTTTGTATCCCAAACAAGAATTAAAAAGATCCATATATTTGTATTATTCTTGTTTTCTCCCCATTTATTTCTGGGTTTTGGGATCTTGCCCAGATTTTGTAATATCTTTCTTTGGAGATAGTGGAAGTTTTTAGCAACGTCCGTGAACGTAGGTTTTATACCGAACCACGTAAATTCTGGTGTGTTCTTTCTTTGTTCGCTTTGCATTTATTTATTTTTCTGCTTTATTAGTATCTGTTATTTATATTTAATAGCTAGCATTAATAGTTGTGTATTTGTTTAATTTCCGCTGCGCACAACAGGAATTAGCAGTAAATTTGACAATGCTATCCTTAGAGCTTTCGGCCTTGCTCCCCCTAAGGAATCCATTCTTCTTCTATTTAATGAGGACATAGGCAAGACCAGCGACAACCCTAGGATTCCTTCTGTTTTTGAGGTTCTAGTTCAAGTGGGGGACACGTCTGCTTCCCGACCTTTGCAACCAGTCTCTTCACAAGAAACGGGTGCAACTCATTCACCTTCTCCAGCTCGGAAGGCTTCTTCGCAAGGTGCTCCTGCTCGCGCCTTTCCTAAGGTGAAATCGTTTTCAGCTCGCGCTTCATCAAAGGGCGTATCTCGAAAAACTAATCCTCCAGCTTCTGTTTCAGCTCGCACCCCATCAAAGGGCGCATCTAGGAAAACTGCTTCTCCAGCTCCTTCCCCAGCTCAGACAGGATCAGATCCAACCCACACAGCCCCTACTATACAAGTTGACTCGTCTTCTTCCCCACATCATACATCTACCCCGGGGGTTTCACTGTCATTTCTAGCTCGTGCTCCAGCCCCTGTTCCTTTCTCTGAGCGAATTCCAGCCAACAGGAGGAAACTTGTGCTTTTGAAATCTCCTCATGTCGTATCTCTAGCCTCCTCGACTCCTTCAACGAAACGGCCTGCTGAGGCCTTAGCCACTCCAGCGGCCCCTTCAAAACGCTCAAAATCATCTGTCCAGGACCAGGCTCCTACGGACGCTGCTTTCAGCGAAGTGCCTGCTGCTACTGAAGCCACTGCTCCTTCAACCGCTGCTCCCAGCGAAGTGCCACTTTCAAATGTTTTCGCAAATCTTCAATTGTTTACGACTTCCAGTTAGCAGCCTGAAAAAGGTGACGCTCCTCCTCAGGTTGCTTCGCAGGCAACCCAAGCTGGCCCCCGTAAAGGGGTAACTAAGCGCTTCGTTCGTGTGCGGCCTACTGCTACCTGGGATGGTGAACGCGATGTTCCAGAAGCTAAAAGAACCCCTTCGCCAATGAGACCAGACGTTGAGATTGGGTCTGGGGGAAGATATTTGACCTCCTTCCTTGACAACTGGGAAACGATCATGCTTACCCACACAAATGTCTTGGAAAATAAATATCTTAGAGGCGAGGATCTGGACGAATTCGTAGCTCGTCATTTCATGCTAGTAAGTCATTTTCTCTTATCTGTCGACCTCTTTACTTTATTAAATGCTAACTCGTAACGTTTTCAGGGTGCTCTTGGCGCGATGAAGCGGAGAAGGCAGACAAGGGCTACAAACGATGCAGTAAGGAAAATGGAAGACGAGCTGGAAGAGGCCAAAGATCTATTCGCGCGTTTGGCTGAAGGTAGAGTGCAGGGTCAGGAAGCACAAATCGTTGAGGCCAATACTGTGAGGAAGGCAATTGAGGAAGCTCTGAAGAAAATGGAAAATGAGCATGCCATGCTAAAGGATGAGCTACTCAAGGCAAAAGAAGATCTGAAGCAGTTTGAGCAACGGGCTGTACTGGACGAACAATGGGCTTCAACTGCAGAAGAGAAGACTGAGGTGCTTCATCGCCAAGTTGATGCTGCTTTGGCGCGAGCTGAAGCTGTTGAGAAACAGGCCGAGGAGGCTAAAAAGCGAGCTGATGAAATGGGAGTTGCAGCCAAAAGCGCTGAGGAGGCTGCAACCAAACGAGCTGGGGAGGTTGAAACCGAGGCTAAACGTGCCAAGGAGGCTGAGCATCGAGCTGAGGTGCTTAGGCAACAAGTAGGGGGAGGCTATTCAGCGGGCTAAGACTGTGGAGCAGCGAGTTGAAGACATGAAAAAAGAGGCTGAGGTCGTCAACCGTCACGCTAATAATGCCTTCGAAGAGCTAACGGTCTTCAGAGATCAACTGGAAGTGCGGGTTGCAGATGCAAGGGACGAGACTGAGGAAAGAACAGGCCGTGACTTCCTCTATACACTGTGGATGTCCCATCTAGAGATGAATTTTTCAATTTTTGGGGACATCAGACTTGAAACCGTTGAGGATTTTAAAGCAAGAGCTACCTCGTCCACAGCTGGTCCAATTCCTTCATACGAAGAACCTTTGCCTAGCCCAGATCCTCCTGCTCAGGACTAAGAGCTCGTTTTCTTTTACTTTACATGTATTTTTTTTAGCTTTTCATTTTGTAAACAGTTCTCACACTTAATGAAATTTCTTTCATTATTTCTTCTGTGTTTGAATGCATTTAAACTATTGCGTATAACATATTTTATGCTCTTTATCTTTAGAGTTACCAAATTTCTTGTGAGCCGATAGTTAACGAGCTCGAAATCTGATATAATAAATTGAGCAATCGCTTACTTTACTAGTTAAAAGATCTTTCAATGTAAATATAAACAACTTACTAGAAATTAACGAGCTATGCAGTGACACTTAGTCATCTGCTTTTGAGGCTCTTTTTAGCGAGCTATACAGTGACAATTAGTCATCTACTTTTTAGGCTCTTTGTTATTAGCAAGCTATGCAGAGACACTTAGCCATCTGCTTTTTAGGCTCTTTGTTATTAGCGAGCTATGCAGGGGTCGTCACCTCGCCTGCTTTTTAGGCTCTTTGTTATGAGCGAGCTATGTAGAGACACTTAGCCATCTGTTTTTTAGGCTCTTTGTTATTAGCGAGCTATGTAGGGGTCATCACCTCGCCTGCTTTTTAGGCTCTTTGTTATGAGCGAGCTATGCAGAGACACTTAGCCATCTGCTTTTTAGGCTCTTTGTTATTAGCGAGCTATGCAGGGGTCGTCACCTCGCCTGCTTTTTACGCTCTTTGTTATTTGCAAGCTATGCAGAGACACTTAGTCATCTGCTTTTTAGGCTCTTTGTTTTTAGCGAGCTATGCAGGGACACTTAGTCATATGCTTTTTAGGCTCTTTTTAGCGAGCTATGCAGGGACACTTAACCATCTGCTTTTTAGGCTCTTTGTTATTAGCGAGCTATACAGGGGTCGTCACCTCGCTTGCTTTTTAGGCTCTTTGTTATTTGCGAGCTATGCAGAGACACTTAGTTATCTGCTTTTTAGGCTCTTTGTTATTTGCGAGCTATGCAGAGACACTTAGTCATCTGCTTTTTAGGCTCTTTTTAGCGAGCTATACAGGGACACTTAGTCATCTGCTTTTTAGGCTCTTTGTTATGAGCGAGCTATGCAGAGACACTTAGCCATCTGCTTTTTAGGCTCTTTGTTATTAGTGAGCTATGCAGGGGTCGTCCCCTCGCCTGCTTTTTAGGCTCTTTGTTATTTGCGAGCTATGCAAAGACACTTAGTCATCTGCTTTTTAGGCTCTTTGTTATGAGCGAGCTATGCAGAGACACTTAGCCATCTGCTTTTTAGGCTCTTTGTTATTAGCGAGCTATGCAGGGGCGTCACCTCGCCTGCTTTTTAGGCTCTTTGTTATTTGCGAGCTATGTAAAGACACTTAGTCATCTGCTTTTTAGGCTCTTTGTTATTAGCGAGCTATACAGGGGTCGTCACCTCGCCTGCTTTTTAGGCTCTTTGTTATTTGCGAGCTATGCAGAGACACTTAGTCATCTGCTTTTTAGGCTCCTTTTAGCGAGCTATTAAGCTCGAAGCCCGTTAGCCTTAGTGAACTTAGTTGAGTCACAAGCTGGGAAAATGGAGCTTTCATTAACTAGAATGATTTTGAATTATATATTACAAGGAGTTCACTGATAATAAGGACGCAGATGTTCGGCATTCCATGCTCGAAGGACTTCAGCTCCACTTTCACTAGCTAAATGATAAGCCTCATTCCCCAAGCTTGCTGTGATAACATATGGTCCTTCCCAGTTCGGGCCTAAGGATCCATCACTTGGCTTGCGGGCTCCAGGCAGGATGAGACGCAACACTAAGTCTCCAACATTGAATTTGCGAATCCGAGCATACTTGTTGTAGTACCTCGCTATTCTCTGCTGATAGACAGCTACCCTTAACCTGGCTGTTTCTCTGGCTTCTTCAAGCAGATCTAGGTTTGCAGCGAGCAGCTAATCGTTGTCGTTTGGATTGAAGGTTGCTCTTTTTTGCGAGGTGACTTCAAACTCAGCTGGGATCATAGCCTCAGACCCATAAACCATCGAGAACGGGGTTTCGCCAGTGGAGCTGCGAGCTGTGGTTCTGTAAGACCACAATACTTTTTGAAGCTCATCTACCTATGCTCCTTTCTTTGCTTCCAGTTTCATTTTCAGGGTCTGCTTGATGATTTTGTTCACTGCCTCAACTTGGCCATTGGCTTGTGGATGGTCCACTGCTGAGAAGCTTTTAACGATCTTGAGGTCGTTGCAGAATCTGAGAAACTGGTCACTAGCGAACTGAGTCCCATTGTCTGTCACGATCTGTTGTGGGACCCCGAATCTGCAAATAATGTTGCTCCACATAAACTTCTCGATCTTTGTTGTGGAGATTTCAGCTAACTCTTTTGCCTCAGCCCATTTGGTGAAATAATCCACTGCGACCACTGCATGTTTGCATCTTCCACGAGCCATCGGTAGGGGTCCGATCAGGTCCATCCCCCAAATCCCAAAGGGCCATGGGCTCACCATCTGTTGGAGGTAAGCTGGTGGAGCTCGCGGAATATGGGCAAACCTCTGACACTTGTCGCATTTCTTCACTAAGTTAATGGCGTCCTGCCTCATGGTGGGCCAGTAGAAGCCTTGACAAAGTGCCTTCTGAGCTAGAGACAGCCCTCCAGCGTGGTTCCCGCAGTGGCTTTCATGTATCTGCCTTAGTACTGTTTCACCCTCAGGGCCATCAATGCATCTTAATAGTAGAGCTGAGAAACCCTTCTTGTACAGTGCATCATCATAGATGCAGTACCTGGCTGCTCTAGCTCGTAGACGTCGAGCTTCCAGCTTGTTACTTGGTAGCTTTCCATCCTGCAAATAACTGAGAATAGAGCTCATCCAGGAATCAGGCTGCACAGTTATGGCCATCGTCACATTCTTTTCCTCTGTACTTGGGGCTAGTAGGAATTCAACTGGGATTGTCCCAAGAAAGTCTGCATCTCGGGTGGTTGCCAAGCGAGCTAGTGCATCAGCATGCGAGTTCTGAGCCCGCGGGATCTGTTTCATTTCGTACTTCTGAAATGCACCTAGCAGCTCGTGAACTTTCTGGAGGTAGAGGGTCATTTTTGATCCCCTGGCTTGATATTCCCCAATACGTGGCTGACAACGAACTGTGAGTCACTGAAGATTTTCAAGTGTTCAGCTCGCATCTCTTAGCCAGACGCAGACCCGCGAGCAGGGCTTCATACTCAGCCTCATTGTTTGTCGCCTGGAAGCCGAACCTTAGAGCATAGAGGATTTTGTGACCTTTAGGACTAATCAGTAAAATTCCAGCTCCAGCCCTCTGCTCGCTGGCCGATCCATCAACATAAAGTTCCCAGGCTGGACCTTCAGAAGATTCAGCTTCATCATCCACAGGTCCCGTAAATTCTGCAATGAAATCTGCCAGTGCCTGAGCTTTGATAGCCGTTCTCGGCTTGAACTGGATATCAAACTGCGCGAGCTCCACTGCCCATTTCAACAAACGACTTGACGTGTCTGCTTTCTGCAAAACTTGCTTCAACGGATATTGGGTGAGGACTTCAATGGTATGAGCCTGAAAGTAAGGTCGTAGCTTCCTTGATGCGATGACCAGGCAATAAGCGAGCTTCTCCATCTGCGAGTACCTGGTCTCAGCATCTTGTAATCTTTTACTTACATAATAAACTGGAAGCTGCGTCTTTTCTTCTTCCCTCACTAGTGCAGCACTTAGAGCTTGTTTTGACACTCCCAAGTACAAGATCAGTTTTTCATCTTCTTTGGGCTTGGAAAGAAGTAGAGCTCGCCCCATATATTCCTTAAACTGCTGGAAGGCTATTTCACACTGTTCAGTCCACTCGAAGCTCTTGGCTTTCTTCAAAATGTCAAAGAAAGGAACGCACTTATCAGTAGCTTTCGATATGAACCTGCTCAGTACTGCGACCTGGCCGTTGAGGCTTTGCACATCTTTCACCCTGGTCAGCGATCTAATGTCAATCAGTGCTCTGATCTTCTCAGGGTTTGCTTTGATCCCCCTACTATTGACCATGAAGCCCAGAAACTTCCCAGAAGCTACACCAAACGCACATTTGAGCGGATTTAACTTCATTTGGTAGCTCCTCAGAATTTGGAACATCTCTCTCAGGTCGCGAACATGGTCACCTATCTGCCTAGATTTCACCAGCATATCGTCAACATAGACCTCCATGGTCTTTCCGATCTGCTCCTCGAACATCATATTCACCAAGCGTTGGTAGGTCGCTCCAACATTCTTCAATCCGAAGGGCATCACCTTATAGCAATATAATCCCCGATCAGTCATGAACGAGGTGTGCTCTTCATCCTCAGGTTTCATTGCGATCTGGTTGTATCCCGAATATGCGTCCATGAAGCTCAGGAGCTCGTGGCCAGCAGTAGCGTCCACGAGCTGATCTATCCTTGGCAGGGGAAAACTGTCCTTCGGGCACGCTTTGTTCAGGTCAGTGAAGTCGATGCAAGTTCTCCACTTTCCATTCTTTTTCTTCACTAGTACAGGGTTGGCGACCCAGGTCGGGTAGTAAGCTTCTCTGATGAACTTGTTAACCAGCAGCTTATCTACCTCTTCCTTTAGTGCTAAGTATCGTTCCCCTGTCATTGTCCTTCTCTTCTGGCGAACTGGCTTGAAATGAGGATCTATGTTCAGCCTGTGAGACATCACCTTTGGATCTATTCCCACCATGTCCTCATGATTCCATGCAAACACATCCAAGTTCGCCTTCAGGAAGTCAGCGAGCTGGGTTCTTAGTTCCGGAGCTAATCCTCTCCTTAGCTTTAAACATCTTTCTAGATCCACCTCGCTGACTTGGACATCCTCCAATTCTTTAACTGGCCCTATAGCTTGGTCTGCATCTACCTTGCGAGGATCCAGGTCGTGACTGACTCCTTTCTCAGTCATAGCTCGTGGTTCGCCCCCCGAGACCACGTTCACTTTCTTTCCTTTTACGCTCATCTTTACAGCATCTTCATAGCAACGTCGGGCTAGGTGTTGCTCTCCTCGAACACATCCAATCCCATTTTGAGTTGGGAACTTCACTGTCAGAGTTCTGGTTGAAGTAACCATGTCCAACTCGTTCATAGCAGGTCTCCTGAGGACCACATTATATGCTGATGGGCAGTCAATTATTAAGAAGTCCGTCAGGGTTGTTGTCTGATGACCTGCCTCCCCAAGAGTCAATGACAGCTTAATTTGACCCACTGGTACTACAACATCTCCAGTGAATCCAAATAAAGGCTCTGGGGATGGTCTCATTTGTTCTGCTCGCAGCCCCATCTGATCAAAACGGCTCCTATACATCACGTTCATTGAGCTTCCAGTATCAATCATGATGCGCCTAACTTCCACATTGCTGATTTTAGCTCGTATAACCAGTGCATCGTTATAAGGCCAGATCACCCCTCTAGCATCTTCACCTGTAAATACAATCTCGTCCGAGGTTGGCTTTGCTCTTTTGGCAGGTCCCTCCGACCCATTGAGCTGAAACGAATGATTCGCCTCTCGGACGTATCTCTCATGCGATCTGTTGGAATCACCTGCTATATGGGGGCCACCATAAATGGTAAAAATGGTTCTTACCGCAGGTTCCTGACCTTGCTTAGAAGCTCGCTGGGGCTGCTGTTGGTGCGTTGGCTGTTGCTGCTGAGGTCGTTGCTCGTGAGGTCGCTGGTCAGCAGGTCTTGCCACATATTCTCCCAGGCGACCTCGCCTGATCAATTTCTCGATGGCGTTCTTCAACGCCCAGCAATCTAAAGTACTGTGCCCGACCTCATTATGATAGGCACAGAACTTGTTCTGATCTCTGTGCTAAATGAGAGCCTTTATAGAATTAGGCCTCCCAAAATCCTCCTTGTTCCGTTCCGCGGCGTAAATCTTGTCCGGTGATGTCGTTAGGACGTTGTATCCTTCCTAGCGACCTTGACGTTGAGGTCGCTCATACCTTGGCTCTCTCCTCGCTCTCTTGGCGATCTAGTTACTTGAGCCACTATTTCTTCCTTCTTCGTTCCGGCCATTGTTTCTCCTCTTTGGCTGGCTGGAACTGCCTGCTTCATTCTTCTGATTCTGCTTCTTCGGGCCGAAAGTCTCTTCCCACTTAATCTCTTTCGCAGCTCGCTCGTAGAACTCTCCCAGATCCTTAACTGGGGATTTGTAAATACTCTCATATAACTTTTCATCCTTGCGTAGCCCAGCTGAGATCGCTGTCAGTATGCTTTCATCTGATGGATGCTCGACATTCGCGACCTCGCGCCTAAACCTGGTGATGTATTCCTTCAATGATTCACCCTGACGCTGAAAGATCGTGGTTAGGTGGCAGGATGGAGCGAGCTGCCTTCTCAATGCTCTGTATTGACCAACGAACTTCTGTTGGCATTGCTCCTAACTTCCTATGCTGCGAGCTAGGAGATTTTTGAACCACGTCCTCAAAATATCCCCCAATGTAGCTGGGAATACTCGGCACTTCACCATCGGACTTCCTATCTGCAGATCCATCTGAACATTGAAAGCGTCTAGATGGTCATATGGGTCACTGTCCCCATTGTACTGCTGAATGCTTGGCATTTTGAACCTCGGAGGGAGAGGCTGTGTCTCAATCTCCCTTGTAAATGGGGTCCTATCTCCGTAGAGCCCACGCTGCTCTGGGACTCCTCGTGCTTCCAATTGCTAGACCCTTTGAAGGAGCTCCTCTACTTGGGGATCTCGGAGCTCGTATCTCCTCTTGTGATCATGACTTGGAGCCAGATGTTCAGGGTCATACCTTTCGTCCTCCTCGAACTGGCCCTCATGATGATGGGATCTTACTTGTTGCCCATCCACTTCATCGACATACCGAGCTGCGGCTCGGACTCTACCTTGGCCAACTTCTACCCGTCGGTTTCCATCCTGGCTCAGTCTTACCACCAGGCTAGCGGGGCGTGCGACCTCCCTCTCGTGTTGAACAGGGTGTCTTCCAGCCCTTGAACGCGCATTAGATGAGCAAGCCAAGTCTGCAGGTTGCGGGACTTCCCTCGCTATCCTTTCAGGTCCTTGCGTCGCTTCATGCGGCTGGGGCACTCCCCGTGGTGCCTGAACTTCCACCCTGGTCACGTTCTGAACCTGAGCTTGCACCAACATGTTGACGGCTTCTGTGAGCTGTCTAACCGTATCCTCCAACGCTTCTTGCCTCTGTAACAACGCATTCTGCCCTTCGGCCATCGGGGCAATTGGGACTGTTTGACGGTGAGGCAGAGGAGGGATGCCTGTCGCAGCGCCGAGTGTCTGTCCATAGGACGGGCCTGCTGCATGCGCGGTTGCGTCTTGCACAGGCTGTAAGTTCTGCTGAGATTGGTTCATGTGACTCTCCGCCTGGTCATCCTTTCCAAGGAACCTGTTTGATCTAATCTTTGCCATATCGTTAGGAATCAAGAAACCGAGATGATTAAGACTACAGTTTGGGCCCTCCTTCTAGCGCCAAAATGTCGACGTTGGATTTCAGTCGACGAGTAATCAATACCTAATACCTGCAATCAATGTAAGAAAGCACAAACACCAAGAAAGAACAAAGACAAATACCTAGAATCAAACAAGGAACACGGATCTTTTACGTGGTTCAGCAATAATAGGCCTACGTCCACGACTGTTTAACTCTTAAATTCTGCAGAGTGACAGTGTATTATTGATTATTTTCTGATGATGTTACAATGATTTTTAGCCTCTATTTATAGGAAAAGAGGCGTTACAATTCTGGTTGTAGCAAATCAGGAAAAGAATCCTGAATTAATTACATTCCCTAAACAATTGGGAAAAATAAGGAAAAGAATTATATATTAATTATACTTCCTAATATGTTTGGATAATATCAGGAAATTACCACAATTATCTCGAGATAAGGTTGATTTGAATTTGAATTTGAATAGATCTCCATATCTGATGAGGAAATCATGGTTTGACTGGGTAATTGCCATATTGGGAGAGAGAATCATGGTTGAACTTGGTAATTGCCTGTTTCTGGAAGATATTGTATTTATTACGTTCCTGGACGAGCTGCTTTACTACGGCGGTCTCGAGCTCGAGCTCGCTAAGAAACGAGCTGTGCATGAGGCGAGCTGCGACCTGACTGTGCTTATAGGTCTGTTGATACCAGCTGGAGAATCTCTTTGAACGAGCTGAAGAGCTTACTAGGCTTAGAATCAATACTGGGCCTCATCTGATGGGCTTTGACTAGGTTGACCTTATCGGAGCTTCTTATTGGGTCTTAAATCGGTCTAACTTGGGTTTTTACCAGCTCATTTAATGAGTCCGCAAAATACATATAATAGGGAGGAAATATTCCGGATTCACTAGGTCAATTGAGAAAGTTAATTATTCTTGAAATAGATAACTCCAACACCTCTGGTATAGTCCCTCCTTCTTTATACAATCTTTCATTCCTTATCTTTTTCACTCTGCCTGAGAATCAACTTCATGAGAGTCTTCCACCAAATTTAGGTCTTACTTTTCCTAATCTCCAATATTTTACGTTCTCAAATAACTTCTTTGGTGGATCCATTCCTGTATCTTTATCAAATGTTATAGGACTCAACTACTTTGAATTGGATGGAAACCATTTTTCTGGAAAATTGGCTGTTGATTTTAGGGGTATGCAATTTCTTTATTATTTGAATATTGAGAGAAATAATTTAGGAAGAGGGGAAGTTGATGGGATGAACTTCATCAATTCTTTGATCAATTGTAGCAATTTGTTTGGTTTGATTATAGAGGTAAACCAATTCAGAGGCACAATACCTAATTCAATAGCTAATCTCTCTACTACACTCCAACAAATCTACTTTGGTGAAAATCAATTGCACGGAAGCATCCCTCCAGGGATAACTAATCTCGTCAACTTAAATATTTTGAGTATGGGGGAAACCAACTTACTGGCCTGATTCCCAAAGATATAGGTAAACTATATAACTTAGTACGACTGTCTCTTCTTTCTAACCAACTTTCAGGGGGGATTCCATCATCTCTTGGAAATTTATCTTTGTTGTTTGATCTTTACTTGAGTATTAACAAATTAGTAGGACTCATTCCTTCTAATCTTGGAAATTTGAAATACTTGTCACGTTTAATTCTTTCTCAAAAAGACCTTAGTGCAACTATTCCTGAACAAATCTTTGAGATTACTCATTTATCAATTGTACTAGATTTAGCCCAGAACCATTTGGTTGGATCCATACCGTTAAATATTGGTAATTTGAAAAACTTAGAGGAATTTGATGTGTCGAACAATAATTTATCGGGTGAAGTTCCAAATGAACTTGGTCTTTGTTCTAGTCTTGAATTGCTTCATATGGATGGCAACATCTTCCATGGATCTATTCCTCTGTCATTTGATTCTTTAAAAGGCATTCCAGAGATTGACCTCTCTCGTAACAACTTGTCAGACAAAATTCTAAAATTCTTGGAAAGTCTTCACTTAGAGAAACTAAATCTGTCCTTCAATGATTTAGAGGGTGAAGTACCAAGAAAAGGAGTTTTTGCAAATCCAAGTGCAATATCAGTGGTTGGAAATAGTAATAGACTTTGTGGAGGCATACCTGAACTTCAACTACCCAAATGCCCCAATAACAACTCAAGAAACGACAAGAGATCTGTTGTATTCAAGATTCTAATCTCAGTTGTAAGTACATTATTGGGTGTGGTTGTGTTGTCATTTTCTATCTTTTGGTGGGTAGGACAAAGAACAGATAATCAAACTTCTAGACCCATGTGGAGAAAAACACTTCCTAAAGTCTCTCATGAAAGGCTACTAAAAGCAACCGATGGCTTTTCTTCAACCAACTTGATTGGTATAGGGAGTTTTGGCTCTGTGTACAAAGGAACTCTAGATGAAGATGGAACTGTAGTTGCAATCAAAGTACTTAATCTTCAACATCAAGGAGCTTCTAAAAGTTTCATGACCGAGTGTAAAGCATTGAGAAATATTCGTCATAAAAATCTTGTGAAGGTCCTAACTTCTTGTTCGAGTATTGATTTTCAAGGCAATGACTTCAAAGCTATAGTTTATGAATTTATGGCAAATGGGAGTCTTGAAAAGTGGTTGCATCAAGCTTCAGAAGCAAAGGATGAACAATTCAAACCTCAAAGCCTTACCCTTCTTCAAAGAGTAAACGTTGCAATTGATGTGGCATCTGCACTGGATTATCTCCATCATCACTGCCAAGAGTCCGTCCTCCATTGTGATCTAAAACCAAGTAATGTTCTCCTAAATAATGACATGACTGCTCATGTTGGTGATTTCGGATTAGTAAGGTTTCTACTAGAAGCCTCAAACTCTAATCGAAATAGCTCTATTGGAGTAAAAGGAACAATCGGATATACAGCTCCAGGTAATTGTAACACTTGTTGAAATCTAACTATTATATTCTTATTCACTTCTTAAAGATCAATATACTTTTCTTATGTAAAATTTTTGTATTGCAGAGTATGGTTTAGGAAGTCAAGTTTCAACAAATGGGGATGTCTACAGTTTTGGAATCTTGCTCTTGGAAATCCTAACAAGAAAAAAACCCACAGACCTTATGTTTGAGGGAGACTTGAATCTTCATAATTATGTGAGAACAGCATTGCCTAACTATGTGATGGATATTGTAGATCCAGAACTTGTAAACGAAGAGGTGGCTGCCACTAACCATAGGATGAGGGAAGCTCCATACAACTGTCGAAAAGAATGTTTGATTTCAATGGCCAGGATTGGTGTGGCATGTTCTTTGGAGTCTCCACAAGATCGAATGAACATAACCCAAGCTGTCCATGAACTGCAAACAATCAAGAACATTCTTCTTCAACCCACGGCTAGAGTCAACATGAATTAAAAAAGGTAGTTAATATTTTCCAAACATTCAACTTATATTCTCTTGTTATGATAACAAATTATGAGATATATATAAATTAAGAGTAATGCTTGCATTCCTAAATATTTTACTTAAATTCATATTCAAATGATGTGATATATGAGTTGTCAAAATCCTATTAATTATCATATCATCTCATCTCATGATTTACAAAATCTTGACAATTTAAATGTCATGATTTGAGCATGAATTTGAACATAATATTTAAAAGCCTAGCATTAGTATAAATTAAACTTATTTCAATTCTTAATGAGCGTTATATTATATTTGTTATATAATATATATGTTCATTTTCCTTACACCATGTCTTTAATAAATTGCAGGTGAAAGAAGTTACCAGTGGGACTGTAGATTTATATGGCAAATGTTTGTCCTCAATGTGCTCTTTTTGTTCGGTGGAATGATCCTTGGGCCGATCTTGGCTTCTAAATCATGATGCTGTTGGTTTTTTAAATTATAGATTTTAGAGATGATGCCTTTTGTCCTACGTTTCTTTATGTTTTTTCTTGTTTTTTTCCCCTGTCCTTTCAAAATTCGCTTTATGATTTTTTTTTTTCAAAAGGCAAGGCTCATTGTGTTCCCCTCTAATTAGGTGTACTTTTCTGCTTTTATCAATAAATTTTCCTTTTAGGGTGGAAAGTTTGATAATTTTATTTCCAAAAAAAAAAAAAAAATGCTACAAAAGCTTCACCAAGCAAGACAGTGAACCAATAGACTATGACAAGAAAGATTTCTACTCGGGAAATTTATTGGTTTTACCTAAATCAAAAAAAAAAAAATTTATTTTTACCCAGCTATTTAAAAAAAATTGATTTTAACCTCTCAAACAAACTATTTCCATTGTATACCAAAGATTATCAAAATACTCTTAAGTTAAAATCACTAAAATACCCAAATATGAAATTACCAAAATACCCTTAAGTTAAAATGACTAAAATACCCAAATATGAAATTACGAAAATAACCTTCTTCCTCATACCAATATTCTCCCTTTTCCATCTTCTCCATTGCAGCTGAAAATTACGAAAATTTGGACTAGAAGGGATTTTTTAGATCCATTGCAGTTGAAAAACAATTTATTGAGGGGATTAGTCATTCGAGCTTCTTCAACCATTGAAGTTTTTGGATCCATTGAAGGTTTTGAAGATTTTTCTTCCATTTGAGTTTAAAAGGTAATGTATGAGTTTTTTTTGTTGGTTTTTAGGTTGTTTTGTTCATATTGCTAGCTAAAAGACTATAAGAATGATTTGGTTGTGAGATCTAAATATTTATGAAATCTGCGACGAAATCGGTTTTTCATGACCGATAATCGGTTTTCCACTCTGTGTGATCGGTTTTTCAGAGCCCCGGTTACTGAAAAATCGATCCCGATTTTCCCCGGTTTTTCAGTCCACTGAAAAATCGAGATCGGTTTTTTATCCACTGAAAAACCAATTGGTTTTTCAGCTGAAAAATCGGGCTGAAAAATCGATCCCGGTTTTTCAGTCACTGAAAAACCGATCTCGATTTTCCAGTTGCTAAAAAATCGAAACCGAATTAAGGTTTTTGAGATAATGAAAAACCGATAACTTCACTGGAAAACCGAATTTAACACATTTTTCATGGTTTTTTTATATGTTTGTGTTGCTATGTATTGAATATGATTCGATATGATTATATTTTGTAATATTACCCTATTGAAATGAGATTTAATTATCATTTGATTTGAATGTTGCAGGAATGGCTCAAGAGACCGTTGTAATCAACTTTGACGGAGAGTGGAATGGATGTAATTACATTGGAGGGGAGTCGATCATGTGTAGGGTCCACAAAAATAGTAGTTTTTCATCATTGGTGGATGTTGTATACAGAGAGGCTGCTATTGATAGAAGAAGGTGGGAAATCCGTATATATTATTTACTACAAAGTACAACAAATGGTCAGGTTAAAAAGATACGTATCATGTCTGATCTTAGTGTTGTTGGTTTGATGGCGATAAAAAATATTGATGTTAAAGAGATTTATATCGATAAGATTGCAAGAGATTTTGGAGCTGGGGTTAGTAGACGTACCGTTCGTCCATTTGTCATTGATTCAATTCCAGACATAAGACATGACGAGGCAAATATGGATAAACCAGTAAATTCACATATGGTTGAAAGTCATTTTATCTCACTTCAGGCATTGGGAGCAATCAAGTTGATACTTCTGTCACCCATTTACATCGGTTGAAAGTCCTATTTGTGACGTTAATGATGACTATACGAATTATGGTATTAATGATGAAGATGAAGACACAGATGATAATGGTGATGGAATACAAGATAGTGATGAAGAGCAAACCAGAGATAGTGATGAAGAGGAAACTCGATTTGATGATGTCGCAGAAGAAGAAGAGTTTCCAGAAATAAGATTTTCAGGTTTACAATTTCAGAACAATCCTTCACAACTATACTAGATTGTTCCTGGTGTAGAATTGGGGGACATTGAAGCTACTTCAAGCGCTACGTCAACCGTCTACTAACGTGATACGTTGTATAAAGGAGCATTCTTTACTAGTAAAGAAGAAATGACTATAGCTATTGGCGAATATGCTCTGAAAGCTAAGTTTGAATATCGGATTAGACGTTTGGACACGGAGCGATTTGAAGCCGGTTGTAAAGATAAAACTTGTAGCTTTAGTGTTCGTGCAAGATGCAGAAAGGGTTGTTCAATGTGGTTTATGTTGAATTATGTAGCGGAACACACGTGTCGTCAAACAGTCATAGAATCACATATGAAGAGTGTGAAGGCTATTATGATCGAAAAATTTTATGCAGGAAAGGTGGGAAGAGATCTTTATACATCTAATCATTTGGTTGGAAAAATGCTAGAGTAATATGAAGTGCAAATCTTATATAATAAAACTTGGAAGACTTTACAATATGCAAAGAAACTAGTATATGGGCAAGCGGATGAATCATATCAACAGCTTCCGTCCTACTTCGAGATGTTAAAACTTTCAAACCCCGGCACAATGACAGCAATTAAGACAGATGAAAACAACCGGTTCTTGTATTCCTTCGTTGCACTTGGAGCTTCTATTGAGGGTTTTCGGTCTTACATGAGACCGATTTTTGCCATTGATGTCACTCATTTGAAAAGTGAATATAAAGGGGTGATTTTTTTTGCTGCGTGCAAAGATGGGTCGGAGATGATTTATCCCATCGCCTTTGGATTTGCTGACGGAGAGTCAGACAATTCGTGGACTTGGTTCCTAAAAAGGTTGAGAAGAGCAATCGGGGTGTCAGACGAGTTGATGATCGTATCGGATCGTCATAAGAGCATATCAAATGGGATGAAAGCAGCTTTTCTGAAGTCCCACATGTGTTATGTTTTTTCCACTTGTGGCAAAACCTTAAGCAACAGTGTAAAAAGCGTTCGGATGTGGAAAATGCATTTTACAATACAGCATATTGTTATGTGCCCGATGAATGCAACAGAATATTGGAAGAAATGCGTGCATTACATCCGACCACACATAGAGCTTTGGTTAAGGCTGGAGTGAGCAGGTGGTCACGAGCACATTGTCCAAGAAGAAGATATGAAATGATGACTACCAACATTGCAGAGTCGCTTAACAATTGCATGATGCAAGCACGTCGTTTGCCAATAACAACTGCACATGAATATGTAAGAAATGTATTGCAGAGATGGTTTAATAATAGACGTGTTGCTGCTGAGAAGCTCACAACGTATGTTACTACCGCAGCATACGATCGTATCATGTTGGCAAAAGATTTATCCACGGAAAGTAGCGTATATCCCATTACAAAACCGTATCATTATAGTGTCATACATTATAGCAAAGGAGATGTGATGGTTGACATTCAACAGCACACATGTACGTGTAAGCAGTGGAACCTTGATCAGTTGCCATGTGTTCATGCATGTGTTGTGACCAGGTATGGTAATTATACATTGTTTTATTTAGTATTTCATGTTATAGCATAACACTTAAATTGTTGATACATGTCAGGTTCAAGGGCGTCAGTTGTGATACATTTTGCAGTCAGTACTATAGCGTGGAGTGGCTGAAAGCTGCATATGCACATCCGATTAATCCCATCCCTAAATTGGCCAGTTGGAATGTTTCAGCGGAAGTTAGAAGTATGGTTGTATTACCATCGAAAGGTAAAAGACAAGCAGGTAGGCCGAAGGAGGTTCGGATTCCTTCAGCTGGGGAAGATCCTCGTCGAAAAAAGTGTGGAAGATGTGGTCAAAGGGGACACAACTGTCTTCGTTGCCCTAACCCCTCAACTTCTATCAGTGAAGGGACAAGCGCAGAAGTGGATACGGATGTTGGAACGAGTTCAAATGCTACTGAAAATGAGCCACGCTCTCGAAGATGTCGCTTGTGTCATGAGACTGGACACAACCAACGTCGATGTGTATTACGGTTTCCTACTCCCGATTCAAAAATGGCTACTGACAGAAATGATGATTAACAATTGATTGACATTTTATTTATGCATGTTTTATGTAAACGTTTTTATATTAATTACTCAATTATATATTAATACAGCTGTATAAATTATTATTCCATGTCTATTGTTTTTGGCTCATTTCATATCATCTCGGAACCATTAAAATCGGTTTTTCACAGAGCCTGGAAAACCGGTACCGGTTTTCCAGATATGGTGAAAAACCGATCAAGTTGCCTTTCGTTTCCCCAACGTAGAGGTATGTCGATCAGTTTTTGAGTAACTCTGAAAAACCGGTATCGGTTTTCCATGCCTCCTCGAAAACTGATCCACTGCCACCACTTGTTCTAGCACGCCAAGTGTGGATCGGTTTTTAAGGGGTTGTCAAAAACCGGTATCGGTTTTTCATGTACTCCTAAAAACCGGTTTTTACTTGGGTTGATTTTATTTCTATTTGTATGTTCATTTTATTTTCCTTTATATGAATTATTTATATAAATCATTATATTTAAATATATTATATAGATTAGGGAGCGTATAATTTTATTACAAACTATATCATTATTTTAAAATCATTATATATTAATTTTATCATTTATTAATATTCATATAATATTAGTAATAATTAATAAATATACCTTTACTATAATATGTGTTATCTTGATATATCATATTAATATGGTTAATATTTTTCATATCATTTTACAATTATTATAACTATAATCCTAATATGGCTTATAACTTATATGGATGTAATATTAATAATATATATATTACAAATGTAGATATTATTATATTAATATATGTTAACATTATATTAATATATTCATTAATATAACATTATATTCACATTAACCTTAATATAACATTATATTAACATATTAACATTATATGTTCATTAATATATTAACATTATATTAATATTATATTATATAATATAATGTTAATATAATATTAAGGTTAATAAATGTTAATATAATAATATAATGTTAATCTAATGTTAATATATTAATATAATGTTAATATAATGTTAATATAATATTGTTAATGTTAATATATGTTATAATGTTAATAATAATAATGTTAATATATAATATAATGTTAATCTAATGTTAATCTAATGTTAATATATAATAATGTTAATCTAATGTTAATAATATAATGTTAATATATGTTCATCTAATGTTAATATAATATTAATACGTTAATAATATTATTAACATTATATTAACATTAGATTAATATTATATTAACACTATATTAACATTATATTATTAACATTAGATTAACATTATATTCACATTAACCTTAGTATAACATTATATTAACATATTAACATTATATGTTCATTAATATATTAACATTATATTAATATAACATTATATAATATATTCATTAATATAACATTATATTCACATTAACCTTAATATAACATATATATTAACATATAACAATATATGTTCATTAATATATTAACATTATATTAACATTAGATTATATAATATAATGTTAATATAATATTAAGGTTAATGTTAATATAATGTTAACAATGTTAATATAATGTTAATATAATATTAATCTAATGTTAATATAATATTAATGTTAATCTAATGTTAATATATTAATATATGTTAATATAATGTTAATATAATATTAAGTTAATGTTAATATAATGTTAATAATATAATGTTAATATAATGTTAATATATAATATAATGTTAATTAAATGTTAATCTAATGTTATAATATATGTTCATATAATGTTATATTAATATGTTAATATAATGTTAATATATATTAAGGTTAATATAATGTTAATATAATGTTAATATAACGTTAATATAATTTAATTTTAATGTTAATCTAATGTTAATATATGTTAATCTAATGTTAATAATATAATGTTAATATAATAATATAATGTTCATCTAATGTTAATATAATGTTAATATAATATTAAGGTTAATGTTAATATAATGTTAATCTAATGTTAATAATATAATATAATATAATGTTAATAATATAATGTTAATATAATGTTAATATATGTTAATCTATGTTAATCTAATGTTAATATATGTTAATAATATAATGTTAATGTAACATTAATAATATTATTAACATTATATTAACATTAGATAATATTATGTTAACATATAATGTTAATAATATAATGTTAATATAATGTTCATATATTAATATAATGTTAATATAATGTTAACATAATATTAATATAATGTTAATATAATGTTAATAATATTATTAACATTATATTAACATTAACCTTAATATTATATTAACATTATATATTATATTTAACATTATCATTATATTAATTTATTAATATTATATTATTAACATTAGATTAATATTATATTAACGCTATATTAACATTATATTAATATATGAACATTATATTAACATTATATTAATATATGAACATTATATTATTAACATTATATTAACATTAGATTAGCATTAGATTAACATTATATTAACATTAGATTAATATTATATTAACATTATATTATTAACTATAATGTTTAATTATAATGATTTGTTGGCAATTTAAAAATATAGAATGCAATACCATCAAATAAATAATGAGTAATAATAAAAGAATAATTAAATTTATTTACATACAATTTCTCCATCACTGTCTACAAACCATTTTCCAAAATTATTAACTTTATATATCGGCTTTGAGCACATATATATGTCTCTGGCCATCTCGGCCCTCAGTGCAATGACATCTGCAACGGTCTCGCATTTTCTTGATTTCCATGTACTCGTCTTTGACTGCAAAAGGTCGCATACATACATGGCCACATATGCTCCGCAGCTTGTCCTGTATATATCATAATATATAAACTATATACATTAAGATAATAATATAAACATATATTAACATTAACATAATTAAATATCATAATATATAAACTATATATAATAATTAAGCTATAATTATATATTAATGTTAATCATAACATATAATATATAATTATATTAATGTTAAACTATATACATTAAGATAATTATATTAACATATGTTAACATTATATTAATTTATGTTTATGTTAATATATTAACATAAAGATAATTAAATATCATTAATATATATATTAATTAACCTATAAACTTACTCACCCATCAGGTTGCTGGGGCACAACTGATCGTCCAAGACGCTGAACTTTCCACCGCTCATCCACGGGTGGCATATCTACCTGTGTCTCCTTGTAAAATCCCACGAACCGCAACAAAATAGGCATCAAACGTACCAGCGGCTCAAGTGGCTCTCGTCGATAGGCTATGTCAACACTTGCCAAGGGATCATACATTATGATTCTTTGCTCTCTAAGGCGCACCTCACAAAGGACCCAGTGTTGTTGATTCAAGCTACACGGTAGCAACACCTACATTTCAAAACGTTAGTACTATAGGACTAGAAGGGATAATCATATAATAAATATTAACGTTCGAACTACACTTACACTATCAACCCGCCACCACGGGATTGATGCGTCTATATGCCCACGACCGTACGCAAGCCACTCTGAGGGTACATCAGTTGTAACTGGATCAAATGTTCTTTGTTTGCGGACGTAATGTACGCTATAATGCGCTGTTATCATTGCCTGCATGATAAAAATTAAACATGTTACTACCAATCAACCGACCGTAATATGAAATTATAAATGCATAACTAACTTAAATGTAAATACTTACAAACAAAGAACTGTTATGGACAACGTATTTACGATCTTCCATCTCATTCCACCCTTTTTTTCTTAGGCACATCAAATAAGAATCGATGTGCTCATTAGTCAACCAGTTGTCCACATTCTCGAGTGTGACCAATGTGGTTGGTATCACAGACCACCCACAACGATCAATCGAACGCCTACAATTCAAAAAAAAAAGTATTAAACATTATTATATATTTTCTTACATTAACAATAAGGTACAAAAATTAGAAACGTTTTTCTTTGTTTAAATATACCTGAGATCCAATGTGGTTGCAGCTTTATATTCATTATAGACCACTTCTACGGGGTCTATAGACTCTGCCACCTCCTCCCCCTGCTGTTGGACCACTTTCTTTTTCTTTTTCACTGGCCCCGAATCCATGTACGGTGTCCGTAGAGGTGCTGCTGGCTTTGTCTTTCGTTTGCCTCGTTCGTGCATGCTTTCATCCTGCAGCTGTAAGTAAATTAAAAACATGTATAATATTAATATTAACAATTATCTTTCAGAATGCAACACAATAGGGATACAAAGTCTACCTGGTCATGCTCACGCTCAGTGTCTGCAGCAGATACACCTCCTAAGTCCGTATGGGAGTGGTCACCCTACTCCTCCTTCTGCTGGGGTGACCGATGAGGTGGCTGATGATCACCCTGCTCCTCCTCCTGATGGGGTGACTGTTGAGGTGGCTGCTGGTCACCTTGCTTCTCCTCCTGCTGGGGTGACCAATGAGGTGACTGATGATCACCCTACTACTCCTCTTGCTGGGGTGACTGCTGAGGTGGCTGCTGGTCACTTTGCTCCTCCTCCTGCTGGAGTGACCGATGAGGTGGCTGATGATCACCCTGCTCCTCCTCCTGCTAGGGTGACTGTTGAGGTGGCTACTGGTCACCCTGCTCCTCCTTCTACTGGGGTGACCGATAAGGTGGCTGCTGCTCACCCTGCTCCTCCTCCTGATGGGGTGACTATTGAGGTGACTGATGATCACCCTTCTCCTCCTCATGAATGGCTGACTGGCCTACATCAATAGGCAACCGACGGACACCCTCGTCCTGATGTGGTGGTGGTGGTGGTGGTGATGGGTAATACATGTGAAAGCTCCCACCATCATCATCATCATCGTCATCGTCGTTGTCTGGATCATGCCCACCAACCGGAGGCCTAGGAATATGTAAATGCTCTTCCACCCGTCTCAGCCTACTATCTATCTCCCTTACCATCTGAAAGGTTGCCTTTTGCCTCCTATCCATTTTACTTAACTTCTTATGGGTTGTCTTCTGTAAATCCACAATAAACTCAAACAACCGCTTCACCTGTTTCATAGAATCATAAATATATATAATTTTACATACTACCCTGAATTTAAAAAAAAAAATGACAGAATCTCCCCTGTTTTTTGAGTATCCAAGAAAATACAACCTGCATATTTAAACAAATTACACTTCATTTATCATATTTAGAGACTCCGTCTCTTTTTCACACTTCGTACTACTACATAACATGTCCACATCTTTTGCATTTACTATAATTGAAATTTATTGAATAATTTTATTATATAAATAGAATATTTGTACCTCATAATCTACGTGTTGTACATCATGTGCCTTCTTTGTCCAAACTCTGATAAGGTATCATCTGATTCGGATTGCACGCTTCGGACGTCTTTAAGTGGCTGATCATCACCCTCCACCTCATCATCATCCTCTATCTCAGCCTCATCCCCTACACCATCATCATCGTCGTCATCATCATCATCATCACTCCCCCCGCCGCCATATTTATGTACTTCATCATGAACTATATGATTCGGATTAAACGATTTCCAATAATCCATCTCCCTCTCGGCGTCAGTAGGCTCCAAGGTTTGCCTAATGCCAACTATCTGCATTATATCAATATATTTAGTTATACTACAATTATATACTTAATATAAATAACGATAGTTATAACAAACAAATAATTGACACAAATTTAGGTTATGTTTGCCACTTACGGGGGGGAAATCATCTAGGCTGTGTATATTTGTCGGTGTTCTCTTCAGTGATCGTCTCATACATCTTGGTAGATCGCTTTCCAGGTCTCGATTTTTTTTTTATATCTTCTCCCGTAACACTGGGAACAACTCCACTAACCACCACTATAATGTAACAATGATTAAACAAAAAACATACATATAATTAGTAATGGTCAGATAATATATAATGCAAAATTGATTAAAACATACATATAACCATATATAGTTAATGTAATAGAAGGAAGCAATAAATATTGAAAGTATTAGTTATACCTGAAATGCCAACACATAGCCATAAATATTAATGGTCTTTGGTGGATTTCTGACCTGCTCTTCATTAAGTGTCTTGTCGAGACAGTGTAACAAGACACTATAGCATAATGTGCCCCAAGGGAATGTCTTCCATCTCTCTATACTCTCAATGAGGACCCACATAAATGGATAAATGCTAGCTCTATCATCCAGTCTTATAAAGAGATGGAAAGCAATCCCTACATTCGCCAACTTCAAAAGATCTTCATCATCTATTGGATCCTGCCCTGCACGGTCTCCCTGCCCTCTATGACTTCTTGCCTCAAGAAATGTGACTAACTCCCTCACCTCCGGCGACACTCCATTAAACATTCGCCATAGGAGACCGTTTGGATCATTTGGAGCTATTTCGAAGATTTTACGGTCGATGCCCCCAAAAGGAAGTCCAGTCACCAACAGAAACTCTTGTTTCCCAAACCTATAGCTTCTCTCCCCAATTTCAAACCACCCCTTATCACGGCGTGCATCCACGACCTTTATCTCTCTAGCAAGCACCAACAAAATCACAGAACCAGCAGCCGTATTATTAGTTATCCTCAAAATATGTCCGAACGGACATTCTGCCATGAACCGGTCGTATATGTTTCTTCTATTAATAACTGCAATTATCTTATTAACGAATCTTTGACCAATATGTGTGTTCTCGCTCGTATGTTTGTCAATTGTTTGTGAACTATATTTATAGTTGAAATTCGTCTGTAGGAAAGAAAAACAACATAGAAATCATCAGTAGGGATATAAACTGAATCGGTTTTTGAACTGAATCGGTTTTTGAAGGCATCTGAAAAATCGGTTAATGAAATCCATCAGTTTTTGAAGATATTTGAAAAACCGGTTAATGAAATCCATCAGTTTTTGAAGGTATCTGAAAAACCGATTAATGAAATCCATCGATTTTTCACTAAGGTTTTCCACGATCGTTTTTTGAGATCGGTTTTCCACTTCGGTTTTCCACCATCGATTATTCATTTCGGTTTTCCACGATCGGTTTTTCATTTCGGTTTTCCACGATCGGTTTTTTATTTCGGTAACAAATGAAAAACCAATCGTGGAAAACCGATAATGGAAAACCGATCGTGGAAAACCGAAATGAATAACCGATGGTGGAAAACCGATCGTGGAAAACCGATCCGATCCCGACAACTCTTCTCTCGTCGGAATTGGCCATTTTCAACACAAAAACGACCAAACACACTAAATCCAACCTATTCTAAACCTAATCATCCTAAACTAACATCTATAACACAACACACATTTCAAAATCCCAAATCTCAATCAAAACATACAACAAACATATCAAAATCTAACCTTCACACTTTCTGCAGGTTCACCGGCGGTAGGAGCTGCTCAGGGAAGGTCGGCAACGTCGCGGGAATGGCCGAAAATGTCATGGGAAAGCTGGGGTCGGGATCGGGTTCGGGTTCCGCAAAAACCGGTCTGCTTTTCAGTGAGAAATCGATGGCACTGTTTCTCCACCGATCGGTTTTGAGCTATATATATGGGAGGGCTTAATGGTAATTTCACTATTCGGTTTTTCATAAATTTTAAATTGTTCAGGGTTTTTTTGTAAAACTGTTCAAGGGTATTTTGGGTAATTTGGGTATATCAAACAATATATTTATTTGAGGAGTTAAAAATAATTTTTTTAAAAATATTGGGTAAAAACAAATTTTACCCTTTTTGAATGGGTATTTTTTACAATTTCCACTTTCTACAATTGCATTATGTACCAGATATTTATATATTACCAACTTCTGTTTATTTTACATTTTATTTTTAGAAGCAATTCATGCAATTTTTGAGTTTGATCATTTTCACTAAATTGATTTTGTAGTCTAATATACATAATTAATGTGGTAATGATGAACATTTGGATTTCTCGTACATTGTTGTTAACCTATATATTTCAATAAAATGAGAAAAGAGTTATCTAAACTTTCAAATTACAAGTGTGATGTGTATGTATAGCAGTCTGTAATTTGATAACACAACCTATAATTGATTGAGCTGCAGATATGAAATCCTCGTAAAATCTTTGCTTGGACAATATGCTCACCCATGGCCTTGCAACTGCAGCCATATATCTTCAATCTCTTGGTTTCCATCTCTATAATTTTGAGAATGGGGTCTTAGATCTGCATATTATTTTGTGTTTTGAACAAGAAATGCTGTTTGCTGGCAGTCCTCTGTCAAAAGGATGCCAATTTTGCTTTTTCTCAGCAGAATTAGGAGCTGAAGACACAACAAACTCTATGACAAAAAAGTTCTATCGTTTAGCAATCAAGTTTGACCAGACATGTTTGAGTACAGGAAGTGAAGAAGAGCCATAGTGAGTGGTTTTATCTTGCTTCTCATGCAGTCATTGCGTTTTTGAACATGTTGAAGTACTCCAGGTAAAGGTTCAAGGATCTGTGCCTGCTGTTGTCTCTGTGCTCAGAATGGCTTGTTGAAACCGTAAAACTCCATGTCAACCTTTCTGATGATGACATTATGCCTTGCTTGAGTTCCGAAAAGGATGGAGCCAATGAAACGAAGTGTTCTTTATAATTACATCTCCAAAATATATGAGAATTGTGACTGTGTGAGTAGCAATGTTACATTCGTTAATAGTGTTTCTCTTGTATGCAATGTCAGTGGATGTTGATGTCCAATGTTTGCCAAAAGAGCTTAAGGATCTTGTCTTTCAGCATTATTTGTGAGACATTGTGGACAACCAAAAGAATTTAAACAATAACTTGTATTCTTTACAATTATGTCTTGGTGACTTTCAATAATACCATGATTAAAGAGAGAATTTGGATACCTTATTTCATGTTCTTCTAGTTGTTAGTTGCTAGATTTGTGGGAACAAATTTTAACAATAGATTGTGCACCGGAAGATAAAAGAATTATATATTAATTTAATAATAGAAGAAAATGAGATGTGTTGTATGCTTCGATAATTTTTTTTTTTTTTTTTACCTTTATCATTATAATTTTATGTAAAATTATTGAAATAATTTGTATGAATTATTATGCATGAATGTATGCGTAATTTTAATTAATTGCTGTTACTTAGTTTATTTTAATAACCAAAGTTTAGGTACATATATTTGAAAAAATAAGTTACATATATATTTATATAGTAAATTATTAAATTGTTTATAAAGAATATTAATATAATATTTGAGTGATAATTTGAAATATTTCAACTAGAAATATTTCAACTAAAAACATTTAAAAGCTCTTTGAAAAAAACATAAAAATCATGTCATGATTGAAAAAGATTTTAATAATATTTCAATGAAATAGTCTCAAAAACTCTTCTAAATATATAAATCAAATAGTATTGGTCTTTTACTTTTATTCTTCTATAATTAAAAGCTAAAAGCAAAAGGTATTCCAAAAGAGGTCTTTATATGACTTGAAGAAGACTAACCATATGTGTAATCAGTGGTTGGGTAATTGAATTATTATTGGGATAGAGAATGTGTTTTACAGATATTTTTCATATATCCATATGGCCTGCTCAGACCAGTATATTCCAACAAAGATGAGCTAAACTTAATGGATACCACCATGATCAGATTATGTTGATTACACCATCCACATTTTAGCACTAGATTAATAGATCCTTTCACTTGGGTTTCCTTATTTTTCTAAACTGAGTAAGATGGATGAGACGTGGAAATTGTAAAAAATACCCATTTAAAAAGGATAAAATTTGTTTTTACCCACTATTTTTAAAAAAATTGTTTTTAACCCCTCAAACAAATATATTGCTTGATATACCCAAATTACCCAAAATACCCCTGGACATTTTTCACAAAAAAATCCTGAACAGTTTAAAATTTACGAAAAACCGAATGGTGAAATTACGATTAAGCCCCCCATATATATACCTCAAAACCGATCGACTACAGCCACAGTCCATCGATTTTTCACTCAATCGCAACCGATTTTTGCTAAACCCGAACCCAATTGCGACCCGATCTTCCCCGCGACGTTTCCGGCCATTACCGCGACGTTGCCGACCTTCCCCGAGCAGCTCCTACCACCGGCGAAACCTGCAGAAAGTGTGAAGGTTAGATTTTGATATGTTTGTTGTATGTTTTGATTGAGATTTGGGATTTTGAGATGTTTGTTGTGTTATGGATATTAGTTTAGGATTATTAGATTTAGAACAGGTTGGATTTGAGTGTGTTTGGTCGTTTTTGTTGAAAATGGCTGATTCCGACGAGAGAAGAGTAATCGGGATCGGATCAGTTTTCCACGATCGGTTTTTCATTTCGATTTTCCACCATCGATTTTTTGATAATGGAAAATCGAGGTTGAAAGGTGATCTGGAAAACCGAAGTGAAAAACCGATCATGTAAAACCGAAGTGAAAAATCGATCGATTTTAGTAATCGGTTTTTGAGGTGCCTTCAAAAACCGATCGATTTCAGTTATCGATTTTTCAGATACCTTCAAAAACCGATCGATTTCACTGACCGGTTTTTCAGTTGCCTTTAAAAACCGATTCTGTTCAAAAATCGATTCAGTTTATATATCCCTACTGATGATTTCTTTGCTGTTTTTCTTTCCTACAGATGGATTTCGACTATAAATATAGTTCACACACAATTGACAGACATACTAGTGGGAACACACACATTGGTCAAAGATTGGTTAATAAGATAATTGCCGTTATTAATAGAAGAAATCTATACGATCGGTTCATAGCAGAATGTCCGTTCGGACATATTTTGAAGATAACCAATAATACGGCTGCTGGTTCTGTGATTTTGTGGGTGCTTGCTAGAGAGATAAAGGTCACGGATGCACGTCGTGATGAGAGGTGGTTTGAAATTGGGGAGAGAAGCTATAGGTTTGGGAAACAAGAGTTTCTGTTGGTGACCGGACTTCCTTTTAGGGGCATCGACCGTGAAATCTTCAAAATATCTCCAAATGATCAAAACGGTCTCCTATTGTGAATGTTTAATGGAGTGTCGTCGGAGGTGAGGGAGTTGGTCACATTTCTTGAGGCAAGAAGTCATAGAGGGCAGGGAGACTGTGTAGGGCAGGATCTGATAGGTGATGAAGATCTTTTGAAGTTGACGAATGTAGGGATTGCTTTCCATCTCTTTATGGGACTGGATGATAGAGCTAAGATTTATCCATTTATGTGGGTCCTCATTGAGAGTACAGAGAGATGGAAGACATTCCCTTTGGGTACATTATGCTATAGTGTCTTGTTGAACTGTCTCGGCAAGGCACTTAATGAAGAACGGGTCAGAAATCCACCAAAGACCATTAATATTTATGGCTATATGTTGGCATTTCAGGTATAACTAATACTTTCAATATTTATTGCTTCCTTCTATTACGGTTAATATATAGGGTTATATATATGTTTTTAGTTTAATCAATTTTGCATTATATATTATCTGGCCATTACTAACTATATGTATGTTTTTTGTTTAATCATTGTTACATTATAGTGGTGGTTAGTGGAGGTGTTCCCAATGTTACAGGAGAAGATATCAAAAAAGAACCGGAACCTGAAAAACGATCTACCAAGATGTATGAGACGATCACTGAAGAGAACATCGACAAATATACACAGCCTAGATGATTTCCCCCCCGTAAGTGGCAAACATAATTTAAATTTGTGTGAATTATTTGTTTGTTAAAACTATTGTTATTTATATTAAGTATATAATTGTAGTATAGCTAAATATATTGATATAATGCAGATAGTTGGCATTGGGCCAACCTTGGAGCCTACTGACGCCGAGAGGGAGATGGATTATTGGAAATCGTTTAATCCGAATCATATAGTTCATGATGAAGTATATAAATATGGCGGCGGGGGGAGTGATGATGATGATGACGATGACGATGATGATGACCATGATGATGGTGTAGATGAGATGGATGAGGTGAGAGTGGAGGGAGAGGATGATGAGGAGGTGGAGGGAGAGGATGATGATGAGGAGGTGGAGGGAGAGGATGATGATGAGGTGGAGGGTGACGATCAGCCACTTAAAGACGTCCGAAGCGTGCAATCCGAATCAGAGGATACTTTATCAGAATTGCGGACAAAGAAGGCACACGATGTACGACACGTAGATTATGAGGTACGAATATTCTATTTATATAATAATATTTTTTAATTAATTTTCATTGTAGTAAATGCAAAAGATGTGGACATGTTGTGTAGTAGTATGGAGTGTGAAAGAGAGACAGAGTCTCTAAAAATGATAGACGAAATGTTATTTGTTTAAATATGCAGGTTGTATTTCCCTGGATACTAAAAAAACAGGGGAGACTCTGTCAAATTTTTTTTAAAATTCAGGGTAGTATGTAAAATAATATATACATGTATTTATGAAACAGGTGAAGCGGTTGTTTGAGTTTATCATGGATTTACAGAAAACAACTCATAAGAAGTTAAGTAGGATGGAAAAGAGGCAGAAGACAACCTCTCAGATTGTAAGGGAGATGGATAGGAGGCTGAGACGGGTGGAAGAGCATTTAAAAATTCCCAGGTCTCCGATTGGTGGGCATGATCCAGACGACGACGATGACGATGACAATGATAATGGTGATGGTGGGAGCTTTGTCCAGATGAGCACATGTATTACCCGTCACCACCACCACCACCACCACATCAAGACGAGGGTGTCCGTCAGTCGCCTATCGATGACCAGGTAAACTTTGTATCTCTATTGTGTTGCATTTTGAAATATAATTGTAAATATTAATATTATACATGACCACATTAGTCACCCCAGCAAAAGGAGGAGCAGGGTGACCAGCAGCCACCTCATCAGTCACCCCAGCAGAAGGAGGAGCAGAGTGACCAGCAGCCACCTCATCAGCCACCCCAGCTGGAGGAGGAGCAGGGTGACCAGCAGCTACCCCAGCAGGAGGAAGAGGAGGTCACCACTCCCATACAGACTTAGGAGGTGTATCAGCTGTAGACACTAAGCATGAGGATGATCAGGTAGACTTTGTATCCCTATTGTGTTGCATTTTGCAAAATAATTGTAAATGTGTAATGCATATTTATAATTTACTTACACTTGCAGGATGAAAACATACAGGAACGGGGCAAACGAAAAACAAAGCCAGCAGCACCTCTACGGACGCCATACATGGATCTGGGGCGGGCGAAAAAGAAAAAGAAAGTGGCCCAACAGCAGGCAGAGGAGGTGGCAGAGTCTAGAGACCCCGTAGAAGTGGTCTATAATGAATATAAAGCTGCAACCACTTTAGATCTCAGGTATATTTATAAAAAAATGGTACTAATTCCTGCTTCCTAATTGTGAATGTAAGAAAATTTATAATAATGCTTAATACTATTTTTTTTTTCCAAATGTAGGCGCTCGATTGATCGTTGTGGGTGGTGTGTGATACCGACCACATTGGTCACCCTCGAGGACGAAAACATGTGGTTGACTAATGAGCACATTGATTCTTATTTGATGTGCCTCGAAGAAAAGGGTGGAATGAGGTGGAGGACAGTAGATACGCTGTCCATGGCAGTGGTTTGTTTGTAAGTATTAACATTTAAGTTAGTTAATATAATGTACAACTTCATGTTGCGTTTAGTTGATCGATAGTAACGTGTTTAATTTTTATTATGCAGGCTTTGATGACCCATTATTACAAGCAGCATTATATGGACAAAGGTGTAAAATTTGATCCCGTTACAGCCGATGTACCCTCAGATTGGCTTGCGTACGGTCGTGGACAGATAGACGCATCAGTCCCATGGTGGAAGGTTGATAGTGTAAGTGTAGTTCGAAGGTTAATATTTATTATATCATTATCCGAACTAGTCCTATAGCACTAACGTTTTGAAATGCAGGTATTACTACCGTGTAGCCTGAATCAACAACACTGGGTCCTATGTCAGGTGCTCCTCAGAGATCAGAAAATCTTAATATATGATCCCATGGCGAATGTTGCCCTAGCCGAACGGCTACAGCCACTTGAGCCGCTGGTATGTTTTATGCCTATTTTGTTGCGGTTCGTAGGATTTTATGAGCAGGCCCAGATACATATGCCACCCGTGGATGAGCGGTGGAAAGTTCAGCGTCTTCAGAGATCAGCTGTACCCCAACAACCTGATGGGTGAGTAAGTTTATAACTGAATTAATATATATAGTCTATCTCTTATGATATTTAAATAATTTATTACTGATACAGGGCGAGTTGCGGAGCATATGTGGCCATGTACGTACGCGATCTTTTGCAATCACAGACGAGTACATGGAAATCAAGAAAATGTGAGACCGTTGCAGATGTCATTGCACTGAGGGCAGAGATTGCTAGAGACATATATATGTACTCGAAGCCGATGTATAAAGTTAATAAATTTAGGAAAATGGTTTGTAGACTCTGATGGAGAAATCGTATATAAATAAATTAAATTTATATATTTAATGTATTCATTCTTTATTTGATTTAATTATATGGTATATTTTTTAATTGTCAACAAATCATTTTAATTAAACATTTTAAGTGAAATTGTATTTCCCTAAATTTAATTATATATATGATCATAACATGGAAAAAATAAATAATATTTCGTATTATTAATATTATTACTTTATCCCTAGCATTACACAATATAATATAAACATTAAACCGATATCATAGTAATATTATAATTAATATCTAGATTAGTATTATATAAATGTATACAGTGTGATATTATTGTATTAATGTTAATATAATCCTAAATATAATGATAATATAATGTTAATATATTACAATAACATATTAATATAATAAATGTTATAATATATTATATTAACATATGTTAATGTTAATATATTAACATTAACATATTAATATAATAAATGTTAACATATAATTATATTAATAAATGTTAATGTTAATATATTAACATTAACATTTATTATTTAATATATTAACATTAACATATTAACATTAACTTAATTAACATGTTAATATATTAATATATGAACATGTTAATATATTAACATTAAATATTTAATATAATAAATATTAACATTAACATTTATTAAATTAATATAAGTTAATGTTAATATATGTTAATTAACATATATAACATTAACTTAAATATATTAACATTAACATTTATTATATTAATATAAGTTAATGTTAATATATGTTAATTAACATTAATAATGTTAATGTTAATATAAATTTAATTTATTAATATGTTAATTAACATATATTAACATTAACTAAAATCCAGTATAATAATGTTAATGTTAATATATTAATATTAACATATTAATATAATAAATGTTATATATAATTATATTAACATATGTTAATGTTAATAACATTAACATATGTTAATATAATTATATTATAACATTTATTATATTAATATGTTAATATTAATATATTAACATTAACATATATTAATATGTTATGTACGGTTAATATATTATATGGGCATTATACAATAGTTAATTATACATTTTAATGATATCATATATTACTATTAATTTATTGACTTAAATATTTTATAAACATTAAACTGATATCATTATAATATATTATATAATATCTAGATTTGTATTATATATATTATTAACATTACATCCATATAAGTTATAAGCCATACTAGGATTATAGTTATAATAATTGTAAAATTATGTGAAATATATTAACCATATTAATATGATATATTAAGATAACACATATTATAGTAAAGGTATATTTATTATTACTAATATCATATGAATATTAATAAATGATCAAATTAATTTTTAAAATAATGATATCGTTTGTAATAAAATTATACGCTCCCTAATCTATATAATATATTTACATACATCCGTATATAACGATTTGTAAAAATAATTCACTTAAAGGGAAATAAAATGAACATAAAAATAAAAATAAATTCAACCCAAGTAAATATCGGTTTTTAGGGACACATGAAAAATCGATATCGGTTTTTGAGGCCTCCTTAAAAACCGATCCACACTTATCCAGGCCTGGAAGAAGTGGTGGCAAATGTATCGGTTTTCAAGTAGGCCTGGAAAACCGATACCGGTTTTTCAGGCTTACTCAAAAACCGATCTATGTACCTCAACGATTGGGGAAATCAAAGGCAAGATGATCGGTTTTTCATCAAGCCTGGAAAACCGGTACCGGTTTTTCAGGCTCGGTGAAAAATCGATTTTTGTGGTTCCGAGCTGATATGAAATGATACAAAAACAATAGAAATTGAATAATAAATTATATAGTTGTATTAGTACATAATTGAGTAATTAACATAAAAACGATTTACATAAAACATGCATAAACAAAATGTCAATCAATTGCTAATCATCATTTTCGTCAGTAGCCACTTCTGGATCGAGAGTAGGAAACCATAGTATACATCGACGTTGGTTGTGTCCAGTCTCATGACACAAGCGGCATCTTCGAGAGCGTGACTCATTTTCAGTAGCATTTGAACTCGTTCCAACATCCGCACCCACGTCTGCGCTTGTCCCTTCGCTGATAGAAGTTAGGGGGTTAGGGCAACGAAGACGGTTGTGTCCCCTCTGACCACATCTTCCACACTTTTTTCGACGAGGATCTTCCCCAGCTGAAGGAATCCGAACCTCCTTCGGCCTACCTGCTTGTCTTTTACCTTTCGATGGTAATACAACCATACTTCTAACTTCCGCTGAAACATTCCAACTGGCCAATTTTGGGACGGGATTAATCGGACGTGCATATGCGGCTTTTAGATACTCCACGCTATATTACTGACTGCAAAGTGTATCACAACTGACGCCCTTGAACCTGACATGTATCAACAATTTAAGTGTCATGTTATGACATGTAATACCGAAAAAAACAATGTATAATTACCATACCTGGCCACAGCACATGCATGAACACATGGCAACTGATCAAGGTTCCACTGCTTACACGTACATGTGTGCTGTTGAATGTCAACCATCGCATCTCCTTTGCTATAATGTATGACACTGTAATGATACGGTTCTGTAATGGGATGTACGCTACCTTCCGTGGATAAATCTTTTGCCAACATGATACGATCATATGCAGCGGTAGTAACATACGTTGTGAGCTTCTCAGCGGCAACACGTCTATTATTAAACCATCTCTGCAATACATTTCTTACATATTCATGTGCAGTTGTTATTGGCAAACGACGTGCTTGCATCATACAATTGTTGAGCGACTCTGCAATATTAGTAGTCATCATTTCATATCTTCTTTTTGGACAATGTGCTCGTGACCACCTGCTCACTCCAGCCTTAACCAAATCTCTATGTGTGGTCGGATGTAATGCACGTATTTCTTCCAATATTATGTTGCATTCATCAGGCACATAACAATATGCTGCATTGTAAAATGCATTTTCCACATCCGAACGCTTTTTACACTTTTGCTTAAGGTTTTGCCACAAGTGAAAAAAACATAACACATGTGGGACTTCAGGAAAAGCTGCTTTCATCCCATTCGATATGCTCTTATGACAATCCGATACGATCAGCAAATCGTCTGACACCCCGATTGCTCCTCTCAACTTTTTTAGGAACCAAGTCCACGAATTGTCTGACTCTCCGTCAGCAAATCCAAAGGCGATGAGATAAATCATCTCCGACCCATCTTTGCACGCAGCAAAAAAAATCACCCCTTTATATTCACCTTTCAAATGAGTGGCATCAATAACAACAACCGATCTCATGTAAGACCGAAAACCCTCAATGGAAGCTCCAAGTGCAACGAAGGAATACAAGAACCGGTTGTTTTCATCTCTCTTGATTGCTGTCATTGTGCCGGGGTTTGCAAGTTTTAACATCTCCAAGTAGGACGGAAGCTGTTGATATGATTCATCTGCTTGCCCATATGCTAGTTTCTTTGCATATTGTAAAGTCTTCCAAGCTTTACTATATAAGATTTGCACTTCATATTGCTCTAGCATTTCTCCAACCAAACGATTAGGTGTATAAAGATCTCTTCCCATCTTTCCTGCATACAATTTTCCGATCACAATAACCTTCACACTCTTCATATGTGATTCCATGGCTGTCTGACGACACGTGTGTTCCGCTACATAGTTCAACACAAACCACATTGAACAACCCTTTCTGCATCTTGCACGAACAATAAAGCTACAAGTTTTATCTTTACAACCGGCTTCAAATCGCTCCGTGTCCGAACGTCTAACCCGATATTCAAACTTAGCTTTCAGAGCATATTCGCCAATAGCTATAGTCATTTCTTCTTTACTAATAAAGAATGCTCCTTTATACAACGTACCACATTGGTAAACGGTTGACGTAGCGCTTGAAGTAGCTTCAATGTCCCCCAATTCTACACCAAGAACAATCCAGTATGGTTGTGAAGGATTGTTCTGAAATTGTAAACCTGAAAATCTTATTTCTGGAAACTCTTCTTCTTCTGCTACATCATTAAATCGAGTTTCCTCTTCATCACTATCTCCGGTTTGCTCTTCATCACTATCCCGTATTCCATCACCATTATCATCTGTGTCTTCATCTTCATCATCAATACCATAATTCGTATAGTCATCATTAACGTCACGAATGGGACTTTCAACCAATGTAAATGGGGTGACAGAAGTATCAACTTGATTGCTCCCAATACCTGAAGTGAGATAAAAATGATTTTCAACCATATGTGGATTTACTGGTCTATCCATATTTGCCTCGTCATGTCTTATGTCTGGAATTGAATCAATGACAAATGGATGAACGGTACGCCTACTAACCCCAGCTCCAAAATCTCTGGCAATCTTATCGATATAAATCTCTTTAACATCAATATTTTTTATCGCCATCAAACCAACAACACCAAGATCGGACATGATACGTATCTTTTTAACCTGACCATTTGTTGTACTTTGTAGTAAATAATATATACGGATATCCCACCTTCTTCTATCAATAGTAGCCTCTCTGTATACAACATCCACCAATGATGAAAAACTACTATTTTTGTGGACCCCACACATGATCGACTCCCCTCCAATGTAATTACATATATTCCACTCTCCGTCAAAGTTTATTACAACGGTCTCTTGAGCCATTCCTGCAACATTCAAATCAAATAATAATTAAATCTCATTTCAATAGGGTAATATTACAAAATATAATCATATCGAATCATATTCAATACATAACAACACAAACATATAAAAAAACCATGAAAAATGTGCTAAATTCAGTTTTCCAGTGAAGTTATCGGTTTTTCATTCTCTCAAAAACCATAAAAACCTTAATTCGGTTTTTCATTTCCTGAAAAACCAGAATCGATTTTTCATCCATTGAAAAACCGGGATGGGTTTTTCAGTGGCTGAAAAATCGATCTCGATTTTTCAGTCAACTCGGAATCGGTTTTTCAAGCACTGAAAAACCGGGGCAACAGAGTGGAAAACCGATTATCGGTCATGAAAAATCGATTTCATCACAGATTTTGCAGATTTCATCGCAGATTTCATAAACATTTAGATCTCATAACCAAATCATTCTTATAGTCTTTTAGCTAGCAATATGAACAAAACAACCTAAAAACCAACCAAAAAAACTCATACATTACCTTTCAAACTTAAATGGAAGAAGAATCTTCAAAACCTTCAATGGTATAAACCTTCAATGGATGCAAAAACTTCAATGGATCCCCTCAATAAATTGTTTTTCAGCTGCAATGGATCTCAAAAATCATTAATCACCAAATTTTCCTAATTTTCAACTGCAATGGAGAAGATGGAAAAGGGAGGATATTGGTAGGAGGAAGAAGGTTATTTTCGTAATTTCATATTTGGGCATTTTAATCATTTTAACTTAAGAGTATTTTGATAATTTCATATTGGGTATTTTAGTGATTTTAACTTAAGAGTATTTGGTAATCTTGAGTATACAATGGAAATAGTTTATTTGAGAGGTCAAAAACAAATTTTTTTAAATAGTTGGGTAAAAAAAAATTTTTTTTTTTTTTTTTTTTTTTACATGGTATCAGAGCCTACATATGTCCATGTTTGTGTGGGGAGAGAGAGTTGTTATTGTTATGATTAGAATACTAGGTGAAGCCTTAAGGAGGTAGAGAGACCTGTAAAGCCCAAGAGAGGTGTGAGTCGCGTAATTCCTCGTACTGGGAGCCATAGGTTTTAATTATAGTAGTAGTAACTCAATCTAGAAACACAACCATGTCAGAAACTCCAATCCATCGAGGAGTAGATCCAGACCATGAAAATAGTGACGAAGCACAGTCAGTAATAAATTACGAAACAAATTGGACAGACCAAGATCTTAGCAATTGGAAACTATCAAAACTCGATTTAAAGACTATCTACAAACCATCCAGGATTTTTAGTTTCAAAAGCCTTTTAGGTAACAAATTAAAATAAATAAATGTCAAATTTATCACCGATACATTCTCGACAAACCTGCTTAACAAAAATAGTCTCAATTATTACACCAAATTAAGGTATACTGACTTACATATAGGAGGAGTCCAATTAGCAGTAAAACCAATGTCAAAATTAGGACTCAATAATTCAATGTTAATAGTCCTAAGAGATGCCAAAATAGAGGATTACATGGAATCTATCCATGGAGCTCTAGAAACAACTTTAACATACGGACCAGTTTACTTTGCTTGCTTTCCAGATTTTAGTATTGCACTCAAAGCAGATGAACACAAAGAATTATGTCTAAAAGTAGATATTCAAGTCCATAATTATAATTTCATAAAAGGATCTTGTCCTTACAAGCTCATTTACAATGTTAATTATAGGGTCATGAATAATGGAATTGTCTCAAATTTTATTAAGCCTAGTATTCCAAAAAATCAGATAATGTCCTTTGTAGTCTCTAAACAAATCCAACCTTTGGTGCCCATGCCTCTAGGATGGAATCAAATTAAGTTTCTAGATGAATGGATAAAAAAGAACCAAGCTCCTAACACTCATCTTCCTCCCGAAAGACCATTAACTTCTCATCGAAACTATGCCGACAGATCTCTAGGAATTTCCTTCGGTCATAGACACTCTGTTTCCCAATATAATGCTTCCAGACCAAATAGCCCAACCTCCACAACTTTCCAAACAGCTAGATCGCTTTTAAGAAGCCACTCTAGCAGACAAACTATGCCAACATTACCCAGAAATTATGACAATCTGACCAATAGAATTTATAGAACCGAAGAACAAATAGCGAGGCCTATACATGATCATAATATTAGGAGAGAAGAAGAGGAAGAACATTTCTCTCCAACCCAATCCCAAATCCAAACTGACCATTGTGCAGAAATCAATGTCATTACCTCTGACAAAACCAATTTAGATTATCTCTTACAAGAATACGATTTCTCTATGAACAAAGAACGTAGAGATAAGTATGAAAACAAATATCCAGAAAATAAAAGAGCTCAATTTAGGATTAGATGGTTAGAAACTGTCCAAACACTCCAAGAGACAATCCCTTTCTTTATATGGTATAGACATCGTCATACTTATGAACGCCAATGCAACACCATAGGTAGTACTCCTTCCAAAACTTATAAGACAAGCAAAGGAACTCATATGGCAAGCCACTCGCCAAGAGAAAAATTTGAAACTCTAACAGAATCCCAAATTCATGTACCTTGCACACCTTTTGCCACCATTCCAGAAGAATTATCCAAAACAGAACCATCAACCCAAAACCAATCTGGAATTATTATAAAACAAAATAACTTTGCAAATGAATACCTTACGACTATAGGAGAACAGTTAGATAGATTAGAATGTGAACACAGAACTGACAATAGTCATATAAGAAAACAACTAGAAAAATTAGAAATCTCAAATCCTACATCCAAAAAGAAAAAAGATAAACAAGTCTGAATAACTTCAGAACCTTTATTTCCAGAACCAATAGGGATAGGCAAGTGCTTCGATGACCAAGATATTATTAAAATAATAGATAACAAAATAGCAAATCTTAAATAAGAACCAAGTACCAGTAATAATATTCTTACCTTAGACGAAGCAATTAGCCAAAGCAATAGTTCGGATGACAATGAAAAAATACCAATTTCTAAAGCTGAACTATTTATCCAAAAGCTATACCAGCCTGAACGACAAAATAAAAACTATTATCCTAAACCATCACCACCTGACCTTCAATATGAAGAACCAACACCCTACCGAGCTTATACAGGCAATGCTTGTTATCAATGGAACATAGATGGATTAGCCAATTATCAAACAATGATTGTTCTTAAACAAATGTACACTGTAGGAAGAATTTATATAGAGAAACAAAATTTATCTCAAAAAGAGGCTGCCCAAATGATTACTTTAGGATTTGAAGGACAATTGGCAGGATGGTGGAATAATCATCTTAGTGATAATCAAAGAAATGAAATCTTAAATGCCACAAGATTAAACCTACAAGATAGAAATCCAAGAGAACCAGATGCCTTAAATACCCTCATAGCAATAATAGGATTGCACTTCATAGGAAACCCAAACTTCCTAGAAGAAAGACAATTATCAAAACTTCATAACCTTAGATGCAAAACCCTAGGAGACTTTAAGTGGTACAAAGATGTCTTCCTGACAAGGGTTATGCAAAGAACTGATAGCAATGCGGCTTATTGGAAAGAAAAATTTATTTCAGGATTACCAACACTATTTGCCAATAAAGTTAGAGACAAAATAGTTACCTTACAATCGAAGATAATTGGCTAGAAGTAGATATAGAAAATATGACCTATGGAGAAATAGTACAAGCCATAGAAGTTACAGGATTACAACTATGTAATGATCTTAGGATCCAAGACCAAGTTAAAAAAGATAGAAAAACGACCAACAAAGAATTAGGATCATGGTGTGATCAGTTTGGCTTTGACAAACTTAAAAAATCATCTAGACATAAAAAACATAACTATAAATCTTATAAGCCATACAAAGGAAGAAGAAATTACCAAAGATATTTAAAAAATCAAGATAACGATTATTACAAACAAAGGCAAAACAAAAAGAAAAAACCTTTCAAAAAATTTAATAAATCTCAAAACAATAAATGCTACAAATGTGGAAAACCTGGTCATTATTCTAACAAATGTCCTGAACTCAAAAAGAAAATCCAAGCTCTCGATTTAGAAGATTCCATCAAAACAAAAATTCTTAGTATCCTAAACAATAACTCCTCAGAATCTGGAGAATCTCAATCTGACAATGATATTTGGAACATAGAAGGATCATCATCAGTACCTACTGATAGTGACTCTTCAGAAGTGGGCAGACAACCCTGTGTCTACGATAATAAAGACAAATCTAGTTATAAAACAATTTATGTCTTAGAAAAAAATGACTTAGGTACTTGGATAAAATTAATTGACCAAATCCAAAATCCTGACCAGAAAATTAAACACTTAGCCCAACTTAAAGAAATGGTTACCCAAATGGAACCGGGTTCTACATCTAAAGAAGCCAATAAAGACACATTTAAAAAACCTTTTAAAGCAGTTGATTTTGATAAAGATGTTCTTTCAAAATTCAAAACAAAAAAGATATCCATCAATGATCTACAACAAGAAATAAAACAAATAAAAAATGAAATGAAAGAATTACAATTAACTGTCCAAATACTTCAAGAAAAACACCTTACTAAAACACAAGACTCATCCTCCTCTGGTTCAGATACGGACCAACTCGCCCATATTTCGCCAATACAAAACCAAACAATATCAGAAGATATGTTTATCAATCTTACACAACGAATAACAATAAGAAAATGGTATTGCAACCTACAAATCAGAATAAAAGACAATTTTGTTCTAAATATCCAGCATGCCTTGATAGATTCAGGAGCTGACCTGAATTGTATCCAAGAAGGATTAGTTCCTACTAAATATTTAAAACATACTTCAGAAGTCCTTTATGGAGCTAATAAGACAGCTCTAGATATCAAATACAAACCACCTTCTGCAAAAATTTGCAATCAAGGTGTCTGTTACAAAACTCCTTTCTTAATAGTTAAAACATTATCTCAAACCGCAATCCTAGGAACACCATTCTTAGAATTAATTACTCCTTTCAGAGTAACAAATGATGGCATAATAACTAATTATATGAACAAAGAAATTCTATTTGAATTCTCTGTTCCAAAACAAACAAAAGAATTAGATATCTTAAAAACCCATTCAGTTTATATAGATCAAGCCATCCAAAGTTTAGAAAGAAAACAGAACCAAATACACTACCTCCAAAATGATATTCAATATCTCAAGCAAAAGAAACTCCTAGAAGGACCAATGGTTCAACAACAAATTAAAAATTTTAAAGACAAATTGGAATCACAAGTCTGTGCTTCCTTCCCCAATGCTTTCTGGAATAGAAAAAAACATATTGTAACTCTTCCTTATAGGAAAGACTTCCATGAAAGACAGATTCCTACTAAGGCTAGACCAATACAAATGAACGATGAATTACTACAATTCTGTCAAAACGAAATAAAAGATTTATTAGCCAAAAATTTAATCAGAAAATCTAAATCACCTTGGAGTTGTTCAGCCTTTTACGTACAAAAAGCTTCTGAGATAGAACGTGGAGTACCTAGGTTAGTAATAAATTACAAACCACTCAATGATGCTTTAGAATGGATTAGATACCCAATTCCTAATAAATCTGACCTTCTCAAAAGACTCCATAGTACAATTATCATGTCAAAATTTGATATGAAATCGGGATTCTGGCAAATACAAATAGCTGAACAAGATAGATACAAAATAGCATTCACAGTTCCGTTTGGACAATATGAATGGAATGTCATGCCATTCGGTCTAAAAAATGCACCATCAGAATTCCAATATATTATGAATGATATTTTTAACCCTTACTCATCATTCATAATTGTCTACATATATGATGTCCTTATCTTTTCCCAATCTATAGAACAACATTGGAAGCATCTAAACACCTTTCTCCAAATTGTAAAGAAAAATGGTTTAGTTGTATCTGCTCCAAAAATAGTCCTCCTTCAAACCAAGATAAGATTCTTAGGACATAATATTGACAATGGGACGATTATTCCAATCCAAAGAAGTTTAGAATTTACAGAAAAATTTCCTGATGTCATTAAAGACAAAACCCAATTACAAAGATTCTTAGGATGTCTTAATTATGTTGCAGATTTTTATAAAAATCTAAGACCAACATGCAAACCATTATTTGACAGACTTAAGACAAATCCTCCACCATAGACTGATAAACATACAGATGTTGTTAAAACAATCAAAGAATATATCAAAAAGATTCCTTGTTTAACAATATGTCATCCTTCAGCCCAAAAAATTGTAGAAACTGACGCCTCTGACTTAGGATATAGAGGCATACTCAAACAAACCATTTCGGGCCAAACCCATTTAGTTAGATATTTTTCAGGAACATGGAATGATACCCAAAGAAAATATTCTACTGTCAAAAAAGAAATTTTAGCAATTGTTTTAACTATCCAAAAATTTCAAGATGATTTAATCAATCAAAAATTCCTTTTAAAAATTGATTGTCAATCTGCAAAATTTATTTTACAAAAAGATGTCAAAAACCTTGCTTCAAAACAAATTTTCGCAAGATGGCAAGCCCTTTTATCAATCTTTGATTTTGATATCCACCATATCAATGGAAATCAGAATTCTTTGCCTGATTTTCTGACCAGAGAATTCCTGCAGGGAAGAAAATGAGTGTCAACCTCCGCTCAAGAACTTCCAAAGGAAAAGACAAGAGTAGCCCGGCATCTTCGGGTGAGACAAAAGCACTACCATCCAAAGCTTCAAAGCAAACAATCAGCCCAATCCAACAACAATTAATCAGCCCTAAGATAGAAGACAAGCCCATCTACTCCCAAAAATCAGATTATTCAATGGCACAATCCTCTCAGCTTGCTAAAGGACAATCTCCACAGAGTCAGTTAGTATCTTTAGAAACAATCCCCCAAAAACTACTTACTCCTCTGGACCTGACAAACCGGTTCAACCCAATAACTTCCTTGACAAATACCTATAAAAATGTGGCCTCAACTTCTTTGAGCCAACCAACCACAGAAAATAGACTATTATTCCCACAAATCAATCAACCCAAGTTTATTTATGTTCATAAACCTTAGTTTGAGAGAATTTTTCCTCTTGAACCATCAATGTTAACAGACCAAAATTTGAATCAACCTAAAAAATTAGCAGACCAATATCTTTCAAACCGTCATTTTCGTCTCTTTGAAAATGACCACAAAACCCAACAATTTTATGAATTTATTTTAGTGGATTCAGATTCAATAGGTCTTTAACCTGTTGCCAACAAAATTAACAAGGACAAAATAGCTTTTTCAAAAGTAAAAATTCGAAAGATAATTTCTCAAGAACAATGGGGAAATCCCAACACTGCCAAAACTTTATCACAACTCTTTATACCTCAGGAATTATACATACTGGAATTATATGGATGCGTGGTATCGAACTTTTTACAAACAAAACTTTTCAAATTCAAAATCCTGGTTTTTCTATTTTGACAAAAATTTCCAACTAGATGATTTGCCACACTGGTTTTACGAATGGTGGGACAAATGTGGCCCAACAGTTAATTTCCTTCCCCCAACTATCAAAAACAGTTTCGCTCACTGGACAACCCACGTGGTGCTCCCTAAAGGACAAGAGTTTCTCCCCCAACTCTTAGTTTTTTACAAACATCTCAGTCTCACATGGATACTCATGTTAGACTACCAGATACAAGACAAACAAATTGGCAATTTCAAGATTCCATATTTCGGAAGACAGTACATGATTAAATGGTGGAGTGGGATGAACCTCTCCAAAGTAGATGAAAATGCAGTCAAACAATATCTTGTAGACAATCCTGAGCTCTACAGAAATCCAACAATCAAGCCAGAACAAGAACAATTTTTACTCTCCAAATCTCAACTACAGGTACGATTAGGAGCAGCAAAGACAGATGAAGAGGTAGCTGCAATCATGGCAGAATTCCTGCCAACTGTGTCCTCTTCGACAAAATCAGACTCTCAACAAAGTGAAGACAATGAAGACAATGAACAAGGACTTGAAGACATCAATCCTGACCTCTTTGGCTGTGACCTGGCCCCCTATCAAAAATTTTAGATTCCCTTAACAAGCATGCCACAAAACGACAACAGACATTTCGGTGCAAATTCCCTAAACAAGCACGCCACAAAACGACAACAGACATTTCGATGCAGATTCCTTGAACAAGCATGCCACAAAAAGACAACAGACATTTCGGTACAACAAATCAACAAAGTATGATGACAACCAGACAAGGCTTGTGAAATGATTCCTTCAGTCACTACCGATACTTTCGGAAAAGCTGGGGTCATTTAACCAAAAGTCAGAACCGTAGTTACTTTAAGTTCTAACCCAAGGTTAAGAACCCAGGGACAAATATAAATATGTAACTCTCCTTCTGCGAAAGGCAGAGGTTGTTTTCGATTAAAAAACTTAAGTCTCAGAAACGTTCATGTGTTGAACAAAGTTCTGAATTAGTACCATTCCCCTCTCATAAAAACTTTGGCATTTCCATTCTCAACCAATATTTTGTAAGTTCCAATTTCAATTTCCAATCTCTGTATTATATTTTGTTATTAATATCAAATATTAAATTTGCCAATACGTCTTAAATTTATATTTTTGAATTACAAGTATTTTTTCTTGTTTACATTTCAAATTTGTTTCTGTTTATTACAATTCTGCTTATTCGGTCTGCTTACATTTAAAAAAATTTGTTTTTTGATTTGGGTAAAACCAATAAATTCCCCTGGATGAGACATGTTTACCGTGGCATGTATGGATAAGGTTTCTATCTGTTTTCATACCTTAAACAACGCTGTGTTACTCAATTATGCTCGTGGTAAGTTTCAAAATTAGTTTTTGTAAATGCATGGATGTTTATGGCCAAGAGCTTTTGCACAATGAGATGAGGACAAAGTCATCTTCAAATTTTCCTTCAGCAATATAGCAAAGGATATTTAAGCCATGTGCTTTCTTCCCAAAAATACGACAAATAGTCCCTGACATTTCTCTTGAAAGTTGAGATCTTTTGAAATCGTTAGATCATCCTGTGACTTAAGAAGGTTTTTTTCAGAACCAACTAGAGCAACTACGTGGCTTTAGCATTTTAGAGTTACACACTTTTGCCTACTTCTATGTTACCATTGCTTATTTCATCTTGTGTCTCATGTAGGTTCATGGTTTTAGAGGGCAATAAATTGGAGGGAAAGCAGCATTTCTGTTCTTTAGTGCTAGTACACAAACTTACTAGTTTTTCAGTGCTATTTGATGAGATTTACTCATTAAACTAATAAAGGTTTTATCATAACCAAATTTTAAAAATAAAAATATGATTAACTAAGTTTGAATTGCACCTCCATTTATGATTTACGTAGTTAGTACTTTTTTTTTTTTAATCAAAATAGTTAATACACTTTATATTCACGTTCATGATAAAAGTTTATTTTTCTCTTTCTTTACTATGAGTTTTATAAGAGTACTACATATAATGTTATTTAATTTTGATAGATCTTGGTTTACTCATAATTATTGATAAGAATTATTTTTTGTATACATAAATTATTTTACATGATAAACTTCATAAATAAAAAAACTTATATGAATTATAACTGTTTTTATTTTAAATTTTTATTTTATTTTACTTAGTTATAAAATACTCTCTTTAATATAAATGTCTGGACCGTCAGAATGTTAAGAAAAAGATTAACATGAAAGACTATTGGCTGTGTGAGGGAATCATTATCAAAATCGAAAAAGGGGTATTACAAGCATAAGGGTGTTGTGAGATAAATATGTTGGAGAAATCGAGATGCTGGATAGCAAGCAAGACACCAGGGTGTTATTTACACTGATGCCCATTTGGCCTCTTGTATTTTCTTGAATTTGTGTAAAATGTTTAAACAATATTAATTTTCACCAATATCTCACATATTCTACTTTTCACTCTTGTAAATTTCGCTATCTTTATCTTCTGATCTATTCATAACCACTTACCTTATTATTATGGTATAATTTTAAGTCAAAACTAGGAGTTTGGTCCCTCAACAATTTCATATAACAATTTTTTGGTTGAAAATGATATTTTATTATAATCTGACTCACTTGTATGAATAGTTCACTCGAATATGATGTAAAATAGTGTTCGCACGAATATGTTCAAATTCAGGTGGAACAAACACCTGCTAACAAAGCATGTTGTGTATTGTTGGAGACATAGAACCTACCACCATTTCTCCAGACAATTTTAGATCAAATCTTAATGACACAGCATTAATTCTCTATGAAGTCTAACCAATCTCTTAACCCTACGCAAAAATTAACATACATTTGACATTTGAGCATTTGATCAAATTTCTTGATGCCAACCAATACATTCCAACCTCTCCATCACAACCTCATTGCAGTATTCAACCACTACAAAATAAGTGATATTTTGAGACAAAACTAATTAGTCTCCAAATCAATTACTTTCGACTCAAAAAACCTTTCGCTACCACATTAAGTTGGTCGCACACTGGTAGCTAAAGCTCCGTCTTAGAATAGCTACTGAGACTATATTGTTGTCGTCTCTAAATGTCGATAATTTGCGACCAATAAGTTAGTAGCTGATTTTTAAAAATTTGTCCCTAATTTTTTACCAAAGAAGTTAGGTATACCATTTAGAGACGAAGAACAATGGTCTTTGATGGTGTGTTTCGAAACACAACAGATATACATATTTCGCTACTAATATTTTCGTCTCCAATTTTTGTCAAAGAGATTGGGTATGCTATTTAGAGACAACAAAAGTAGTCTATAATATTGTCTTTTAAAACACAAGTTACACATACATCTATTTGGCTACTAACATTTTCGTCTCCAATAAGTAAAGCTAATATTTATAAGCATTATTTGAAGACCAAATTCTTGGTAGGCAAATTTTCTTTATTTCTCTAACTATTGTGAGACGAAATGTTTAGTTTCTAAAGCCATTATTTTGACATATCATCTAATGATGAAATTATTGGTGGTTAATGATGAAATCCTTGATGGGCAATGATTAGTTTAGATATTTATTAATTTGTTTCTTTTAGAATTAATTAATTTGTTTAATGTTTTGGTTTTGATAACAATAGAAAATTAAATATATTAAAAGAAGATATTTATAGTTTACATTCAAATTGCTAAAAGAAATATTACTTATTTACAAATGATTAAATTGGAACACAATAATATAATAGAAAAATCACTATAAAGTAAAGAAAGAAAATTCTACACCATATTATCAAACATAGTTATATTCCGTATGATGTCCATAACAATTCACAAAAGGTGACAATTAGGAGATGACTACAAGGTTGCAAGAAAGTTACATAATAAAATCTACTCAAACTATCAAGTTGAAAACTTGTTCATGAACTCCAAATCTATATTCATAAAGCATCCTTGAGGATAAGTATTAGTCCTGATCTCAGTCATTACCACAATTATGATTGATAAGCAAGTCTTGGCAGCTCATTTGAAGTCCTGAACATCACTCCCCTTACCTTCATCACTATTAGTCCAATACCCCAAAAAGTCATATAGGATAAAAAAAGGGTTATAGACAAAAATAGGGATAAAAATACATGAAGGAAACATGAATAATAATTAGAAGATAGCTGAGAAATACCTGGTGCAAAAATATAAGATTACCTCAACTCTGTTAGCCATTATAGACATTTGTCAAGGGCAATTTATTGAGGTAGAAAAACCAGTTAGTTGTATAAATGCTTCCAGGACGAGTACCTCAACAAGTTTGTTGTTTGTTTTATAGCATTATATTTTTGTTTAAGAAATATTTGGTTTAGTACAAATCATTTTGAAATCATCCAAGAAATGAAAGAAACAGACCTTAGCTCCTTGTCCACGTTCTCTTTACTATACTCCCCATACCTGGAATCAAAATAATGAAAGAAAATTCAAGCAATCATCACCAAAAAACAATCTAATCTGAAGTTTATAGAAGAATTAGAATTGAGAAGAATTTATAAGCCCCTGGCCTTGTTTTGGAGAAGTTTTGGCTTAACAGTTACTCTACTTTTGTAAGACTTAAAGATAAAATTGCATGAATAATTTACTTTGAAGCAAGTCCTGCAAATATAGTAATATGGACACAAAAATACGTTTAGGTACCAATTATACAATATAGAATTATATGAAATAAAGAGATAAGGTCTACCATTTTAGCAGGCCTTGTGAGCACTGGCAACAGTTCTAGAATATATACTGCAATTCCATTGAGAATCCAATCCATAATATTACAAACACAAACTAGCCAGACAATTGAACTACAAAACTCAATATGGTGATGGAATAAAAACCGAAACAAGCTACTTAAATAGCTTTAGTTCCTATCTAAAAAGTAATAGAACAATACAAAATGTTTACTTTACGGAATTATCTATGTAGTCTATAGTTTAATGATGATATTGTTTACTAATGTTTGATTTTGCTCTCAAAGCAGGGTAATGTAGTTAAGAAATGCATAATGATCACAAGATGACAGTCATAATACTTAGAGGCCAAAAAAGAAATATTACTAACATGTGATAGTTGCAGTTGCTGCCTTTGTTTATGCCAGAGATTACTTGTGCACAAAAACAGGACATAATTAACAACTAGCAAGATTGTGTCACAGAGTATCAATAAAATGGCTTGAACTGTATATAACAAGAATGATATGAGTATATGCACATAAACTTTGACTAGCAAATTAACCTCAATCACCAAAAACTTAAGAACTTTTATTAATATTATATACCTGTCTTTTAGGCCCTTGGATTAGAATGATGACCAAGATTCAAAACATAAAGGAAAAATAATTTGAGAATTTAAATGAATCCTCTAGAAACTTTTTCACAAGTATTGCGAACAATATATGTTAGATCAAGAGGGATACCAAATCAGGAACTGAAGGAAAAAGCACTTTGGGAGATCTCTAAAGAAGTACAATCTGCTGGTGTTCCTGTAAAGTACATGCAAAAACTTGAAATTGTAGGAAACAATAAGATGTAACATACAATATTTAGTTCCTACAGAAGCTGGTGATTCAAATATTTACCACATTACACATCATTTTTCTGTTCCCATGTTGATACAAGTAGTTAGAGATGAGATGCATTAGTTATAGGAAATCTTACAACCAGAAACTGAATTAGTAGAGAGTACAGCAAACCAGAAACTGCAAATGTTGTTGCTCCATCAATATCCACTTGCTTTATAGAAAGAGGATGAACGGCAACATAGTGGCTGACTGTTGACCTTTCCCTGGAAAATAGTTGCAGTCACAACACTGTCAAAACATAAACAAAATGGCACCACACAAATATCTAGCAGCATTACACTGAAATTCCAACACTGAGTGTAAAAAACATAGCATGAAAACACAAACATTACAGAGACATATAAGGAATGTCTTAGCTTTTTGCACTTTTCATTTTATATCCACGCGACAGAAAAAAAAAAAAAAAAAACAAAACCAAAAACAAATACCAAAACCCCAACACAAGCTGACTACATATAATATTTAGACTCATTCAAGTGTGTTTTTTCTTTTTCCTTTTTTTAAATTTTCCTTCAGCAGTACTTCGACTCTGTGACCATCAGCCAAAAACCCATCGAACAAACAAACAAAATGATGCAAAGAACAATAACAAAACCCCCCAAAGACTCACACTTTCTTCAAAATCCCAACAAGACAACCCAACAATAGAAACAAAAGAAACAAAAAAAAAAAAAAACAAAAACAAAAACAAAAACAAAAAACTAGCTTTGTTTCAATGCTCTAATATTTTTCTCAAAACAAAACACCCCACAATGCAAATGTTATAAATCCATCATTTTTTTAAAAATTTTCCTCAGTTTTCTCGGCCACCAAACACCCACAAACATAATGCAAACTGAAGCCCAAAACACTCACCCAATTTCCGCTCTCGCAGCAGCCCTCCACAGTTTGACTCTGTTAATCATTAGTGACACAACAAATCATAATAATAATAATAATAATATATCATATATCAAACTCAACTTTTATTAAAAATTTCCATAACCATTGCATACAGCCCCAAAAATATTGAAATAAATTTTTAAAAAAAATCAAACATCTAACAACCCAAAGCAAAATGTCCAATGAAACCTCAAAACTTTCTCAAACTAAAACACATACCTCTACTACGACTTTAGTGTTACTAAAATCCACTTGAGCTTGCTTCTATTTGAGAGTTGAAGTTGAAGATTTGTAAGTGTACTCAAGTGATAAAAGAAAAGGATGCAGAGAAGATGAACAAAGAAAGTCCAAAAACAAAGAGACAAATAAGAACATATGAAAAGAAAGTCAAGGCCTATAAAAAAAAAAAAACAAAAGTCAGGGACATTTTTATTTTACAAGTAAACACTAATTAAGTGGCGGGCAATGCTCTCGCCACATGAAAAAGGTCATATAAACATATATATAATTTTTTAGCTACACATTCTATCATTAATTTTATATTATTTATGATATCAAATAATTTATATTTAATTTAAATAGATAAAATAATAAAAAAAACTATTTATGTTAATATAAACTTAGAAAAAATAATTCAAGTATCCAATGTATAATTCTCAAAGATATCAAATTTATTTGTACATAATTATTTAATTTATACTATTTTTTCCATTAAGATATTTATATTACCATTTTTTAATTTCTAATTCTAAATTTATTATTAATTAAAATATATTACCAATCTACTTAATAATTTTGGTGATAAGGATTAGGAATGACAGCAAGATGGGATTGGCAAAACCCACACCTTACATTATTTTGAATACAGTTAATCAAAATAAATACAAATATCACATATAGGTGTGTGTGTGTGTAATTCCACTGGTCCACAAGTGTAGGTGCAGATTTTTTTTTTTCAGTTGTATTCACACCCAAACTCGTATCGGTTATGGAATTTCACACTTAAATCTGCCCATGAACCCATTTAATAAAATCAAAACTCACTCACAAACTCATTTAATAAAATCAAACACTCTTCAATTACGGGTGTAAATCCATGGGTTCACAAGTTTGTAGGTGGAATTGCTATCTCTAAATAGGATAAATCACTTTAAACATATAATATGGGAGTAACACAATTTCACACCATTCATTTAAATTCAATGTAATAAAATAAAGTAACTGAGTTAATATGTGACAGGCAAGTAATAATTTATATTTAGACCACATAATTAGTAATAGATTTTAGTTAGCAAACCTTTGATCTAAGTGTCCATTTTTTTCTTTAAAAAAAATTGAATTTAATATATGCTATATAACTTTTGTCAAATGAGATTTAAAAATGGATAAATTTGACACAAAATTAAACCTAAATGCATATTAATAATAGCATCTTATTCTCATCAAATTGTAAATCAAGAAAGTCTAGCATGTGACTTAGTTAGAATACAAATTCAATACCCATTTATTAGATGGAACTCAGATTATTTAAGAAGTGAAATGAAAAACCAAATAAACTTGTAATGGGCCAAAAGTAAAAATTTTGTAGCCATGCTACACATTAAATTTATAATATATTATGGTGAGGGAGGAGAAATAAATTCATAAAAAATTACTCACATCTTGTGTTTAAGACAAAAGCGAGGCTTGAAGCTTTGACCTCATAAGATTAAGAGAAGTGTTAAACCATTCCTACTAAAGGGTGGTTGCGTGTATATATATCTTTTATGTAATATTAATTCATTTCGTCACCAATTTTACAGGAGTATGCAACTTTATTTTTCATCAATATTAAATTGAATTTAAAGATTTATATCACAAACTCATTCTCTTATTATATTAAATTTTGTCATTCAATTGAGATCAATATTTTAGTATAAGAAACAAAGAAAGTAATATAACCATTTGGCTAGTACAATCTTGTGTCTTGCATTGTTACCAACTATAAACTTCTCAAAATTTCTTATGCTTTTGGGACCAATAATTTAGTCTCTAGATAGAGAATAACTTATCATGTTTTTGGCCACTAAAATATTTGTCTCCTAAGACACTTTTAAATAAGGATTTCAATTCAAATATTTGTCTAAGTAAATCAAAAATTGGTAGAATATTTTGATGGGGTTGGATGCCAACATTAAATAATATTTTGGCTACCAAATTCCCTTCATAGTAGAATGTTTGCTATTGAGATGAAATGTATAGTCTCCAATGTCTCAAGCAAATGAAAATTTACATATATGGAGACAGACATCAAATTGCGTTATTGAAAACTTTCTTTAAAGACTAAATTTAATTTAGACTCAAAAAGTAACTAGTATTTAGAGACAAAATACTATATCGTAGTAGAAAAAATGATTTAGAGACACACTTTATCGTCTCTAAATGTTTTCAAGCTAGCGGCGAATTTGAAATCTATATCTATGGAGACGAGTACTAAAATTCATTGCTAAAAGCTTCAGTAAAAAGATAAAAAATGAATTGGACTCAAAATATAACCAACATTTGGATACTAAATAGGTATCGTAGTAGAATGCTTCATTCAGAGACGAACCCTATCGTCTCAAAATGTCTCCTAAGTCAAAAGTCCTACTATAAAACAAAAATTCATATCTACAGAGACAAATGATAAAATGCGTTGCCAAAAGCATTATTTAGAGACGAACACTATCGTCTCAAAATGTCCTGTAAGTCAAAAGTCCTACCATAAAACAAAAATCCATATCTACAGAGACGAATGGCAAAATGCGTTGCCAAAAACCTTATTTAGAAACCAAAGATCTATTTGTCTCCAAATGTGTGGTATCTAATGTTAACATTTCTTGTAGTGAACGGACAAGAAACTGGTATCATGATTATTGATTTGTTTACTATTCAGCTTTTATAGTTATGGTCTTGGATTTATAATGATCACAATCCAAAGCAAAAACTAAATTAATAAATAAAACAAATTATTTATTAGGTTACAACTCCATGTAAACCACTTTCTTTTAAATAGGCCAAGTAACTCAATGTAAGTGCTGTTAAACAGAATGTAACACAATTTGGTATTAGAATTAAGTACGAAAAAATGGAACAACTCTCTTTTTTCATATTCAATCCTAGCCAGCCGCACTTCAAAAACTCATTAGCAAGGGTAAATTCTCGAATAAACAACAAAATTCAATGTGGATATGTTTATTCTAGTTCAATAAATTTACATCAAACAAAATTGCGGCCTCTACCTTCATATATCTAGGAGCAACCAACGCGGGTCTTCAACGGCATCTTTGATACGACAAAGGAAGTAAACTGCCTCTCTTCCATCAATCAACTGTTAGAATTATGAAGCCTAAAAAAATTGGATTCTTGAAAGAATTTGGATTCAAAATAAAGTCAAACTTTATTTGACATGTAAGTAGATCAAACAAAGTTTGTTTTACTCATATAAGTATCTTTGGAAAGCTTGTTTTGATATGAATCCAATGCCTCAAAAATCTTAGCAAACGGAGCTCTCATGCGCCCTCATACCCCCCAAAAAGTTCAGGGGGTCAGTTTTACACGGAATCTCCAAATCTTTTTTTTTTTTTTTTCTAGTTTTTCGAGTTCAAATCAGTTATGGATTGTTCCTATACTATAAATACATATATTAAATGTCTCATAGTAGAAATGTGAGAGAGATTTGTGAGAGAGAGATCTGTGATTGAGAGTGAGAGAGACAAAGGCTTAAGTTTGTAATCATCAATTTGATAGTGAAAGAAGTGCTGGTGCACTCCATGGACGTAGGGAATTTCCCGTACCACATAAAACTCTAGTGGCTTTTTTGTTTTCTGTTTTTGTGATGTGCATTTGATTTTATTTTGCGACTTTTTCTTCTTCTTTCTTTCTGGATTTATCTCCCAACATCAGCTAATGATCATAAGTTAAGGCAATGTACATCATTGGCCTCGGAACTATATTGCACCCACAACCTTTAAATTGATATGACATTTCGATACATTTAAAGTTTGAAATCCAAATAAAAAGCCAAACTTGAGGAGGATTGATGATGGTTGTGCTTATGAGGCTTCCATGAACACCATCGTCGGATATTGTAAATGAGCCTCCAGCCATCTTGTCAATTGATATCGATCCATCATTTGCCTTCTTTGCGAGGGTGTTGATTTCTTATTGTAAAAGCCTTAAAAATAGGAAGCATGGAAATTCAGGGTGTTGATTTCTTATTATAAAAACCTTAAACATAGGAAGCATGGAAATTCACTTTGAGCATAGGAAGAAATAGGATCAAACAGACAACCAAGCATCATCTTTTATGCTTTTGTTCGTTTTTATGACATTTGAGAAGCCACATCTTCCCTATAAACTAAAAGAAGCAGTATACAGATAAGAAAGCTATTGTGATCTCCTGCCCTCTAGTAATTATTGTCACTGTAGGGTGACAAACATTGAAGTACATTAACATTGTGTTTAGAATAGTCAGTTAACAAATAACATGATATAAGATAATTATACCCAAGTCGATTTTAAGGAAATCAATAAACATCTTTGATGAAAGAGAAGCACAATTGTCAAATTATGGAAAGAAGTATCATAGAAAGCAAGTATTATTAATAATATCCAACTTTGATTTCAAATTTAGGATGAGTTACGTTTAACAAGAAATCATGTCCTTGTTACTTGTTAGGCACACACTATGGCTTTAAACACCAGGACACCAGTCTTGACACATCAAGAATTATTAGTTGTTAAAAGATGCTCGCGCATTAGAGAGACGGCCAGCCGTAATACAATTCTATCGAACTTACATATCGAGTTCATTGAATGTTCTCAACATTGCAATTGTATTTTGAGAGTCCTTCAATCTTGTTGCAACACGTTTTCTAAAAGGAGGCTGAGTGAATTTATGTCGGCTGAGTTTGATTTGGCTGTGATTGGGGCTCCATTAAAGCTCTAGGTTTGATTTAATTAGCTATGGTTTTGTTCATCTCCTTATTCATCTCCATCAAGATGAACAGTTAGTAGAGATTCAATCTTCTGATTGGATTTCAATATTCAAGGAATGGTGGAGATCCATTTTTTTAATTTTTTTTAAATTTTTTCTTTTTAATTTATATTCTAGTTTCAAAATTTTATTTTAAAATAAAAAATAAAAATAAGATAAAATTTATTTTTTCTTGGTTGATAAAATTTATTTTTTTCTTGGTTTTTTATTGTATTGATCCCCACCATCCATGAGTCTATGATGGACGATGAAGATTCAATTTCAATTATTTTTTTAATTTTTTATTTAATCAAACCAAGCGAAACAGATCATTAGACCGCATTTCTTACGTGGGATAGGATTGGATTATTTATATGAAATTAGACTAGATTACTTTAATTGTTATCTTATGTTTGATGACGTTAGGATATGATAGGATTTAAATAAAATTTATCAAAGGCTTAAATGTAAATTTACAGATATTTAATTTTTTTTTTTCATTTCCTCCACCATTTCCAACTCCCTCACCACCACTCTCCTCCCTCCCTCATCACCTCCACCCCAAATCCATTCAAAACCCACATCCTTTCCAGTGGCGGGACGCATGGTGGAGACGATGAAGACATTGATGTGTTGGAATGACGGCGAAGACAACATGAAACCCAACTGCAAATTGATCGTATCTTGATCTCGTCGGCCAGTTCTTGCTTGGAGAATTGCTAACGGTGGAAGAGAGAGAAGAAAGAGAAGAACGGAGAAGAAAGAGACAACCAGAGAAAAAAGCGACAACTAAAGAAGAACGAGAAGAATGGTGATTCGATCAAAGAAGAAAGAGAACGACTGGTTGAAGCAAGCAACGACGGTGAACGGCGGAGTTGGAGGAGAGAGAGCAGATAGTTAAGGTGGGACAAAATTAACCCATTAGTTTGAATGGATTTCAATTAACCCATTTGAGTGGGTTAAAATTATGTGTTGAGAAAACTTTGGATAATTTAGTGAAAAAAGTTTGCTTGCACCAAACATAGGTTTAGACAAAATTTTTGTCTAAATTCAGTCCCATCTTGGCCAACAAATGAGGTCTTAGGGTATATTTCTATCTTTTGTTGCAACATGACACTTAAATTAACCGATTTAAACAATAACAGTAGCTAAATCCTAATAAATAAATAAAATATATTCCATCTAGGAAGTTAATTTGTAATTTACTTCAAAAATAATAGTTCAAATTATC
>CM034474.1:18187731-18452597 GCA_019925255.1 Litchi chinensis | reverse complement strand
CCATCACTAAGGAACTGTAGGATACATCCTTTTTGTTTATTTATCAATATTGGGATTCTTGTATTACTATTATTATTATTATTATTAGGATCTATATAGTTACATGAGTGGTTGCTAGTCATTAGAATCTATTCAAGGATCCACCAAATGTCAAAAGTTTTGAAAAATAGGAAAAAATTAGGAAGTTAGAATAAAATGGATCTTTCTCCTAAATCTCTCCCTAAAAAGTAAAAATGAAGGGAAAAAAAAACACACATACACACACGCGCGCACGCGCACACAATGTGACTTTGTCCTGGGGAACATTGTGATCTTCATATGATGTGTCTCACTGAGATTATAGTTTTTGGGATTTGTTTCAAGCTTTAGGCTATAAAGGTAGAGATAGTTCCTGACAATTATTTGTACCCACTGATTTTGCAGTTCAATTTCCGTGGGATCATTTCATCTTGCTTTGAACCTCATTTGATAGTTTATGTAGAACTAGAAGAGAAGACACTTATGGAGAGTCTGGAGAAACTTGTGCAGGTAGTTGTTGGTTACGCTTGTGATTATTTTCATTCTCCATAGTTCTTGTGCACATTGTTTCCTTAAATAATGTTTTTTTTTTTTGGGTCGTAGGAGGAAACATGGGACATTGAAGAGGGAAGTCAGAATAACGTTCTGAACAGTAGCATGCAAGTATGTACTATAACTTTCTGTTTCTTTGCAAATGTGTGACGTGTAATGTGGGCTTTGAATAAACATTTGAGAAATTCTCTTTGACTGCATCTGGGGGTTTCTTTTGAAACTGAGGAGTTCGCTGAATATAATCATATATGGTGTACCTGCATTATTGATGAGTAATATGTGTAGTCATTTTCAAGTCCTGATGATCTGGCTGTTCAATTTGTATGGCCTTGAGTCTTGCATTTTATTTCTGTGAGAGCTGCTGGTTACACTGGAAGCAAGTGCTTTTTGTTTTTCTGCCAACAATATGATGTAAAAATGGTTGTGTAAAAGTTCTGTCAGGCGTGTATAACTGGGTCCTGGTTAGTAGACCTGGTAATTTACTTTTATGATATTAAAAGATGGGATACTTTAAGGTTGGTGGTGAATTGTATGTAGGCAATTCAGAAATAATACCTGTTTCCTTTTGGCTCTAAAGAGATTGTATTCATTAGTTGGCACTTTTCCCATAATTTTCTATTTTGCTAATATGGCTGTCTGATTATGTTAGATATTGTCAATTGGCCTAGATTTTGCATCTAGTAACACTTGTTAATGAGCTTCATTATGGGCCTCAAGTCTCCTATAAATTAAAATAAATAAAAATGATGGGTCTCGGTCACTTATGAACTTCTGAATACTTTATTCTTAATACAACTTAGTTGGGAGGGGATGTGGGATAGCATTGTTTTCTTTCAAAGAGTTTCTCTATTGTGTTTTTTTTATTTCTTTTTATTTTTTTGGGTAGTTGTCTTTTTGTCAGTGATAGTTTTTGTAATTTTATTTTTAGTTATTATGTTTACTGTATATACTTAGTTGCTCTTTGTTTTTAATTGTAGTTGTTTCTTATTATCAAAAGGAGCTTAAAGCGGTGCAGTGCTCTAACCAAGAGCCAGACATTATTTAATTTGTTCAAGGTGCTTTCTCTAAACTTGTCATTTATGTCCCATTATACTATGTGATTTTCACTGCTACTTTATCATATCGTCAAATGAGGCAAACGATTGAAAAAGGTTGTCTTCAGGGGTTTAGTGCTCAAACAAAAAATCGAAGTATCAAGTAGCATTAGGAATCACTGGGGAGAGATATGTTATAGGTTGCAAGGACTAGATCCATCCACTATTTGCATGTATTTTGTTAGAAAGTTATGGTTAGATGGATGATCAAAACCGTGACGTAGACCCATGCCTTATGGTGTAGGTGTATCTCTGATTTTGGTTGCGTGACCGAAATATGTTGCTTTATGTTTCTAAATAGTACATTGTGCATGTAGAACGTTGTCATATTTTGTGTATATGATGCTTACTGTTGCTGGTAAAGATCAGTTAATCTGCTAACTGTTACTTGACTGAGCCTTAAATTGCTATTTTTCTTGCTTATTGCATATACGATATACCTTATGAATGATTCTTCATATGCATGAAATGGGTTTGTCCAGAGGTGGGAACCCAGTTACTAAACTCATGGCTCATGGGAACAATTATCAGTAAAAAATCATTACATTTAGTGGTACCTAGCATGTGACTACACCAAGTAATAATGACTCCTTGGGATCATGATACTTGTAAACAATATTTGTTTTGGGTATAAATAATTTTACTATTATGTCAGTTTTAAGCTAAGCTTTTAGGAGGCAAATTATGTTGGAAATAATTAACAAAGAAGGTTTTTCTGATGATTGAGTAGGAAGTTGATGTTTTAAAATTTGTAGAAATGATACTGTTGACAGTCTACAACTTCTAGGATATTGGACAAAGATTGGTGATGTATCATGTCAATATAGCAGTTATATTACCTATTAACCATACTTGATGTTCGACATATCTGTCGACAAATTTACCTCTGTTGATGGACTTCCAAAACAAGAAATCTAATACATTGTTTTCTGCTTTTTTCCTTAAATAAAATAAATAGATCCAATGACAAAGCTTATTTATTGTTATTCCTCTTGATGAGCCAGCTGTCTCCTCTCCATGGATTTCGTTAATTGTTGTCTTACAGCAATAAGCTTGCTAATGCTATGTGTTTTGCTTCTGTCCTGATGGACAATGAACTTGATGCTTGGTAATTATGTGTCACCAACTGCTCCAACCTCAAACAGGCGGTGTCAGGGCATTTATCCAAAACCATGGTTGTATTAACTAGCATCTGATTCAGATTATCTGAATTTTACAAACATTGTTTTTTACACAAGAGATTATAGTAATTGGTGTTTCCATATCCAAAGAACCAAACAGTTGTATCAAAATCTGAACTTTGCATTTATATAAATAATTCGTGTGTTGGAATGTAGTACACACCAGAATCAGCAAAATAATGATAATGCACTAATAAATGTTGGGAAATTACTGCAGTCTACCACTAAGTGTTGAGTGGGAACACTGTATTTATGTGAATGTTCCATTGAAAATTGATTGCATTTCAATCTAAGTAAAGAATGCATGATTCAACTAAGCGTTCTAATAATGTTGCAGTTTGTGAATTCGCTTCTACTCCATATTAGGACATACATAAAATATACCTTTTAGATATAGTTTGATTGTATTAGCCAAGAAACAATTATTTAATTGTAAACCCTATTAATCATGATCCTTAGGTATTTCAAAAAATCCTTAAAGCATATGCGACAAAGCTTTTTGCAAGACTCCCTAAGGGTGGTACAGGGATTGTTGCAGCAGCTACGGGTATGGACGGCCAAATAAAGGTATAAGAATGTAATTTTTTATTTTCATGTACCTTGTTTACATTTTCTGGGACATTCCTACTTTTTTGTAGCAAATACTGATTTGCATTCATTTTCAATGTGACAATTTTGAACAGACATCTGATCGAGATGAGAGGGTGATTTGCTATATTGTGAATTCAGCTGAATACTGCCATAAAACGGTGAACCTTTTTTAGCTGATGGTGTTCCTCTGTCACCACTAAATGCTAGTTTTCCTTTGTTTAATCTGGTTCTTTTGTCATGAAAACTTATGGTTGATATAGTTAAGTCAGTTCTCGATATGAGATTCAGAGTGAGTATTCTAAAAGCAGTATGACTCAATCTCTTGCTTGATTTTATTGTCACTGAGCCAATCTTATGAAACTTTACAAGAGCTTGAGTAATGGTGAAATCATTATACTGGAAACATTATAGTTTAATGACATGATATTCATTTTTACATAGCCAATCAAATGAAACTTTTCCAAAGTGGGAGTCATGGTATTGTTACAGATTGGAAGATATAATTGAACAAAGCCATGGAGAATTTAGGTGGGTGATGTTATTCTAAGCTATTCTTGTTTCACTAGCAGCACTTGCGGATTTACTATTTATTTTTTCTTAAATCATTTTGTGGCAACTTAAATTTTATATTTGAGCAGTGGTTAAATTAAGTTGTAATGCTTAATTTAAGTTATTATAAAATAATTTAAGAAATGCAATAAAAAGTGGACCAAAGAGTGTCTCAGAGAGTGTTCCTAGTGAAACAAGAATAGCATGTAGCAACATTGACCGTCCTTTCAAATGATGTAATGGCATCATGGTTCTGTGGCAAGATGAATTGTAATTGCCTTTAATGGCAATGAATCTGTTATGTGATTATGTTATACTGATGACACTTACTCTCTTTAAATTTTGTTTCAATGCTTTGATTTCTGCTGTAGTATTTCTAAGAGACAATTGTTGGAATTCTAAATCACCGTGTCTATAATCACTTGATCCAAAAGTTTAAGCTATTAAGAATTAAGCTACTAATGGTTTTTAAGCACTCTGTGCAAGGGTAATGGGCTTGTCACATAGCTCAAGCACAAGCGGAAAACACACAACAAATTCTGTCATTCCCATATGTAATGAGGCACTTCTAATAAAATTGACATTGATGCCATATTACTAAAAGGTTGAAAAAGTGTAAGTGGTTAGAAAATGACGCAAAAATAGTATTTAACTATTTATACTCTCTCTAACACACTGCTTGAAGGTGAACTACTTTTTCAGGTCAGTTGTATAGTTGCATTACATGTGGCTAAAAAGAGGGGAAACTTCATGAAAGCTTAATGAATTGGATTTATTATTTTGACAGTCTGGAGAATTGGCTGAAAGCGTCTCCAAATTAATTGATGCTCAGTTAGCCGATGCAGTGGATATGTCTGACGTGCAGGTAGTTTACTGTTTCATAATTATTCTGTTATTAAATAGTAATTCTCGTGTTCATTTTTTCATTCTTCATGCAACTGTACAGGATGAATTTTCTGCAGTTATAACTAGAGCCTTAGTAACCTTAGTGCTTGGCTTGGAAACGAAGTTTGATGCTGAAATGGCTGCAATGACACGTGTTCCATGGGGTAGCCTTGAAGCTGTGGGTGATCAATCTGAGTAAGATACTCCTCCATTAAGAATGTAAAACCCTAATTAGTTCCACCCTCACAACGTTCCACTTATAGTCACATCGCTCTTCTTGCAGGTATGTCAATGGGATAAACACGATCCTAACTAGTAGCATTCCTGTACTGGGAAGCCTTCTTTCACCGGTTTACTTCCAGTTCTTCTTAGATAAGGTATTTTTTTTCAAAAGAGAATGACATGGCAGATATTGTGCTTATGAATATAGATCTTGCTCTTATGCTGCAAGCATGATAGTGCATTTAGGTTTAGTTTATGCTTGATTTCCTTACATTCTTCTGTATATTCAAGATACCCAGTGCCTACATCCGGGCAGCATCTTCAATTTTTTAAGTTGCATGAAATGTGTGATACTTCTGTACCCGGATTCAGTCATTCATCAAATCTGCAAAGTGTATTTATTTGTCTGTTTCAAGTATTAAAATCGACAACTTTATGCCCAGTAATTTATCGTTTACTATCTCACTCTTTAGTATTTTCTCTTTGAATTATTTGTTAACTCAATGCCATTTTTCTTACTTCTGTGCAGCTGGCATCATCTCTTGGTCCACGATTCTATGCCAATATATTCAAATGCAAGCACATATCAGAAACTGGAGCTCAACAGGTGGGGACCATTTTCAAGATCTTCTCATTTTATTATGAGCTCAAGATCTTTATTTGTTCTTTTTAAATCGATAATATTTTAATCACATAAATTTGCATTTAAATTTTCTGTGTCGAGTTTCACTTCACTTTGAAGATTCCTTCTACTGTCATGCAATTGCTTGCCTATAAAATGCCTTTTTATTCCTCAAATTTTCTATATAATTTGCTTATCGTTGGTATTGTTGGAAAACTGTTATAAAATTACATGAGAATGATTATTAGTTGAATTTAACAGTAAAATGATCTAGGAAAGTTCAGACACATTGCTTTTTGTACATTATGAGGTGGTTCTTTTCTTTCTATTATCATTTGTATGTCTCTTTTGCTCATAATTAAACGAATATTTAATATTTATACCTTGTTCATGAAGTCTCGGAGAGTGCAGACTGCACAGGATCTTACCATTTATGCTAAGGAGTTGACATCATAACCAAGTGATTGATAGTTTGGATACCTCTCTGTTGTTCATCCTACCTTATAAATGTGCAATTTATGGGAATGGTCTTCATGATTGTATTTGTGGTTTAGTTCTGTTTTATCTAATGCTGTGATCCTATTGCAGATGCTATTGGATACACAAGCTGTTAAAACTATTCTTCTGGATATACCTACACTTGGCCGACAGGTGAGTTACTGCACTCTTGTAAATATCTGTATTTATAAATATGATCATGGTCCTATTTTACACTTGTAATTTATTTATTTATTTATTTTTTTGGGGTTAAACCGAGAGATCTTGGATTCAATTTTCCCTGGTGAGTAAGATAAAACATCAACATAGATTTATAGAAGTATTCTGAGAAGTGGTCAATCTATGAAGTCCAGTATAAAGATATTTGAAAGCCACCTCGCTATTGGTGTAAAACCTGAAGAGGCTCCTATTGACAACAAGTGTGTGACATGGTTCAGTCTTGATTGATTATATGTAAGGATCTTTACTCTTGATGAAGTTGAAAGAGGATGGAGAGTGGCTGTAATGGACAAGAGATGTGGTCTGGATGGTACATATAATAATTTTTCCCTCGATCAAGTAGAATGGTGAATATGCATATCTGTTGATTGCTTGGTGTGGTAATTAGAAGTGATAGTGGGGCAAGCAGAAATCATGACTTACGCTGTGTCATGGGAGAAGCTAAACACATCACTTAACAGCTTTAAATGATTTGAGTGATAAGTTTCAGTTATTAGAGAGGCCATTTTCACTGTTGTAGACATTCTGACTTAGTAGGGCTTATGGAAGTTCTGTTGTCAGCCATTTAATATTTATACAGATTCATGTTTCATTTCACAATTCTAATATTTGACCAATTCATATATTCTCTGATACAGACGGCAAGTGCTGCTAGCTACTCTAAATTTGTAACCCGTGAGATGAGCAAAGCTGAAGCACTTTTGAAGGTTTGTGATCAATTTCCTGGCAGTGTTTGCTTTCTATCTAGTTACAGCTCACATGATTGAAATTTTTTTCATACTGCAGGTCATACTATCCCCAGTTGATTCTGTGGCAGATACTTATCGTGCACTGCTACCAGAGGGAACACCAATGGAATTTCAGCGCATTCTAGAGCTTAAGGTTATGATCAATTGTCACTTCCATTCATTTCTCACAAACATGGCATAATTCCTGATCTAATATTTGATGATTTTTGGTAACCTTGATTTAACTGTAGATGGAGGGATCTAGAGATATGATCAATAATAACTACTGAAGTGCCTTGTCTGAAATATTGAGCTGAGTCTAAGATTAAAGCTGTAGAATGACTCCATATTCTCATTGTTGACCACTTTGTTTACTAACTGAGCTAGATAGGATATCGTTACCTATTCTTAGACTTTTAATGGAAGTCTCAAGTAGATTAAAACTGGTGCATTACAGTGGTGGACCAGAGCCATATCAATTAAATAAAGCGAAAGTGGATAAAATGGTTCTTTTATTTGCTTTCATTGAAAATGCTACAGGTGTTACACTTGGCATACATTTGGTTTACAGTATTAAGTCGCTTCCTTTATTCTATGTTCATCTAAATTCACATATAGGAGAAATTTAAGAAGAGTGAATTGGTAGTATTTGTCAAATGCATAGTTGAAAATTTGTACCTATTCTATCTTAACTTAGCATTTTTGTGTTATGCTGTGGTTTTTTACCCACATTTTTTGTTATTGAAGGGGTTAATATATGTTACGTTTGCATAGTCAATATAAAGTGGAGAAATAATATGTTGACTTGGAATATATCACACCATTCTTTTATCATGTTAATATATATAACGCTTTGGTAATAGGTTTGATTGGAGTATGGTATGTGCAGGGCCTCAAAAAAGCTGATCAGCAGAGCATACTGGATGACTTCAACAAACATGGGCCTGGAATCACACAACCTGCCATTGTCCCATCAGTTGCTCCCGCTGCCCCAGCTGCATCTCCAGCTCCAGCACTTACAACTTCCACTGCTGTTGGTTTTATTGCTTCTCGAGAAGATGTGTTAACCAGAGCAGCTGCACTTGGACGAGGCGCAGCCACTACAGGTTTCAAGAGGTTCCTTGCTCTTACTGAAGCTGCCAAAGACCGGAAGGATGGACCTTTCAGGAAGCTATTCAACACATAAACTCCGTACCTTCATGGATTTTTGTCATTTCTTAATTTTTCAATATCCGAAGTGATTTTGTAATATTAATTTTTGTCAATAGTAAATAATTCCCCCTTTCCAGATTTCTTCCTGCTACCCACAACTTCACTGAGGCTGGGAAGAAAGCCTAATCTTGTCTACATCCTGGTCACTAAGATATGTAAATTTATTGGATCTAGAGCTGAGTAACTAAAATCTACATTTGCGAGAGGTTTTAGTGGCTGAAGGTGTGCCTCGATGCTGGAACAGTGATCAATTCAAAAGTCGTCCCATTCATAGTTGTGTTAAATTTTTATTTCAACGTTCTGTAATGCTATATTGCTTCTCGTCGCAAAGTGCTTGACTGTTTAGTTCTCCCTCCTTTTTCAGAAAGACATTACCATTAATCCAATAAATTTTGCGGTACATTTCTTTGTTGGCTGACCTAAGAAATAAGTGTATTGTTAAATTCAATGTCGAATACAGATCTTATGTTCCATAGTACTACTAAATCTTGGTAAGTTAATAATATTACACAGAACTAACCTGCAAGCACAAAAAGTTGTGGAATAGAATAAAAGCTGTGTGACTGATGATTACAGAAATTTGTGGATATATTTGGTTGTAGAACCCCGTTTTTGAATAATCGGAGGCAAATTGTTTTTGTATTACTAAATAAATAAATGTTGGAAATAATGTTGACCAAATTACATGATTTTAGGGAAGAGATCTTTTAAGAATTTTATTCATAATTTAGTATTTCCATGTATAAAAATAGATTAGCTTCATTTGTGTAATTAACTTATTACTTTCCTAGAAATTAGGTGTTTGTCTTTTCTATTTAAATAAAGTTGTAAAACCTAGAATGTAAGTAGTACAACACAGCATTCAGTTTTGAGTGATTTCATGGTATCAGAGTCTGGTTCTCAACTCTAAGACCTAAGCTCTTTCTTTGTATCTCTTATTTTTCCCTTATCATGTCAACAAACCTTGAAAAACCTTCTGGACAATCTGACCATCATATTGTCCAAATCTCTACTATAAAACTTAATGGAGATAATTTCCATCGCGTGTCCTTATCTGTCCGCATATATATTCATGGAAAGAGAAAGATTGGGTACTTAACTGGTGATAAGAAGGAACCCGACAAGAAAGATGCACAATATGAAATTTGGGAGGCAAAGAACTCTATGATGATGGCATGGCTTACCAACTCTATGGAGAAAGATGTGAGTTCAACCTATCTTGGCTATTCAACAGCCAAAGAGATGTGGGACAGCTTGAATGAAATGTACTCAGATCTGGGAAATCAATCTCAAATTTATGAACTGCAGTTGAAGCTTTGAGAGTTAAAACAAGGTAACAAGACTGTGACAAAATACTTTTTAGCTCTAAAAAGACTTTGGCAGAAGCTTGACTTGTTTAAAAATTATATCTAGAAGGATCCAATAGATGCTGCTCATTATCTGAAGGAAATTGATAATTCAAGGGTATACTCCTTCCTGGCAAGACTGAATGTGGAGTTTGATGATGTTAGGGGTCATATCATAGGCAGACGTCCCTTATCACCCCTGAATGAAGTATATGCAGAAGTGCAAAGGGAAGAGAGTAGACGGGTTGTGATGTTGGGGAAAAAGAAGCCAATACCCAATCTGGTTGAGACCTCAGCCCTAATTTCACAAGAGAATACAGCCTTTAAGGCTACTGCTCGCAAACCTGAAGAGAAGAAAAAAATCTGGTGTGACTACTGTCATCATCCTCGTCACACCAGAGAAACTTGCTGGAAATTGAATGGCAAACCAGATAATTGGAAGGCTAGGGAAAAGAGTACACCCCATGTAAACTCAATTGAACAGGTTACACTTACCAAAGACCAGATAGATCAGCTTCTCAAACTGGTGCACCATTCATCAACTCCTAACTGTTCTCTTGTCCACACAGATAACTTATCTACAAGCTTTTTAAGTCACATTAATCATACACTCTGGGTCATTGATTCGGGTGCATCAGACCACATGACAAGCATATCATCCTTGTTGTAAAATTACAGCCCTTGTCCTGGTAATAAGAAAGTCAGACTAGCTGATGGAAGTCTTTCTCCTATTGCAGAGAAAGGAACTGTCAAAATATCTGACACCTTCACCCTAGCATTAGTTTTACATGTTCCCCATTTATCTTGTAATCTATTATCAGTTAGTAAATTATCAAAGGATTCTGACTGCTCTGTCATTTTTACATCTCAATACGGTGTGTTTCAGGACAGGAAATTGGGGAAGGAGATTGACAATGCTAGAGAAGACAATGGACTCTATTATTTTGAAGACAATAAAAGACAGGCAGTAGGGAATAAAAGACAGGCAGTAGGGCTATCCTATGATGAAAATTCTTTTTCAGTTAGAGAACAAATAATGACTTGGCATTATAGGTTAAGTCATCCAAGTTTTCCTTACTTGAAGCACTTGTTTCCTATTTTATTTCAGAAATTGAAAAATCAAAATTTGCAATGTGATATTTATTCATTCTCTTAGAGTACTAGACAAATATATCCTTCAAAACCATATAGGGCTTCAAAACCTTTTTACTTAATTCATAATGATGTTTGGGGGCCCTGTAACACCAATTCATTATCAAGTAAAAAATGGTTTGTAACGTTTATTGATGACCACACTAAACTATGTTTGATGTATTTGATGAAACAAAAATCCAAGGTCCAAAATTTATTTAAAATATTTTATAATATGATTGAAACACAATTTCAAACTAAAATTAGTATTTTGCGAATTGATAATGGTAAAGAATTTTTCAATCAAACTTTGGGACAGTTTTTAAATGATAAGGGCATCCAACATCAGTCCACATGTAGTCATACGCCCTAACAAAATAGGATTGCAGAAAGAAAAAACCGTCATCTTCTTGAGGTTAGTAGGGCTCTCATGCTAGTTATGAATGTTCCAAATTATTTGTGGGGGGATGCAGTTCTGACAGCTGCATACTTAATTAATAGGGTGCCCTCTCGAGTCCTAAAGCATAAGACACCTTTAAACTGCTTAAAGAAATTTTTCCTGAAAATAGGTTACACTCAAACCTACCTCTCAAAGTTTTTGGTTGTACTATTTTTTTGGATATTCCAGATATGGGTCGGTCAAAACTTGCACCCAAGTCTGAAAAATGCATTTTTATTGGTTATGCAAGTAACCAAAAAGGGTATAAGGTTTTTAATCCTAAAACAAGGAAAACACATGTGAGTATGGATGTTATATTTCATGAACAACAACCATTTTTTGAAACTCATCTTCAGGGGGAGAAGTTTAGTGTGAGTGAAGATGAGGGAGTGGGTACTGGTAGAAACTTTCAGAAAAAAGGAACCAGTACTAGTATTCCAGCATCCTGTTTTTCGAGTGAACCATTAGGATCTAAACTTGCAGATCAGACCATTACTCCAAGTCAAAATGTGTCTATTTCAAGGGGAAATTCAACATCACAGGACCAACACTTAGCTGCAGACCATCAACCTACAACTGAGGTGTTGGTTTATACCAGGAAGAAGTCTCAAAATAATAGAGATCATCAGTCTAATCAAGGTCAGAGCCAATCAACTGACCCCATTGAACCTGTTCTGGAACAGCATCATCCAGGTAATTCATCTATGCTTATTAAACCTATTTTACCTGCTCAAACTGACCCTCCTTCTACCGTGATTGAGTCAAACGCTGAAAATAACATCAGATTTTTTGACACAGATCTTGATATTCCAATTGCCATTAGAAAAGGTGTTAGGTCGTGTACTAATCATCCCATGCCAAATACCTGTCATATCATAGGTTGTCTAGTGATCATCAAGCCTTTACTTCAAAAATATCTCACATTTCCATTCTTAGAAACATACAAGAAGCTCTGGAATGTCCTAGTTGGAAAAAGGCAGTTATAGAGGAAATGAATGCACTGGTAAAAAATAAAACATGGGAGAGTGTTGAATTGCCTAGAGGAAAAAGAGCTGTGGGATGTAAGTGGGTGTTTACAATTAAGTGTAAAGTGGATAGGTCTATAGAAAGGTATAAAGCTCGGTTAGTTGCTAAGGGGTTTACTCAAACTCATGGTCTTGATTATCAAGAAACCTTTGCACCATTGCCAAGGTAAACTCAATTCGAATTCTATTCTCTATAGCAACCAATCTTGGATGGTCTTTACATCAATTAGATGTAAAGAATGCCTTCTTAAATGGCTATCTAGAGGAGTAAGTATTCATGGAGCCTCCACCCGGTTTTGAAAATCTTGTTGGTAAGGGAAATGTGTGTAGATCAATCAAGTCCATATATGGATTAAAACAATTACCTAGGGCTTGGTTTGAGAGATTTGGGGAAGTTGTTAAAAAACTAGGCTTTAAGCAAAGTCAAGGAGATCACACCCCATTTGTAAAGCACTCTAGTGAAGGAAAATGTGTTGTGTTGATTGTGTATGTGGATGATATCATTCTAACAGGGGATGATAACAGTGAAATAGATAAACTAAAGAGTTTACTGACCCTTAAGTTTGAAGTCAAATATTTAGGAGAGGCAAAGTATTTTCTTGGCATGGAGATTGCAAGGTCAAAACTACGGATCTCATTTTGTCAAAGAAAATATGTGCTTAATCTTCTAGGGGAAACAAATATGCTTGGATGCAAAACTGCAGAAACCCCAATGGAACCTAATTTAAAATTAGAGGTAGCTACATCTGAAGAATTGATAGATAGGGAGTAGTATCAGAAGCTGGTCAGAAATCTTATTTATTTAACTCACACACGACCAGACATTACCTTTGCAGTTGGTGTTGTGAGTCAATTCATGCACTCACCAGGAAAGAAACATTTCGAAGCAGTGATGAGAATTCTAAGGTACCTAAAAGGTACACCTGGTAAAGGATTATTTTTTGTTAACAATGGGCATTTTCAGGTTGAAATATACACAAATGCAGATTGGGCAAGGGATATAACAGACCGCATATCAACATCTGGTTATTGTTCCTTTGTCTGTGGGAACCTGGTCACATGGCGAAGCAAGAAACAAAATGTGGTAGCAAGAAGCAGCGCTGAAGCAGAATATAGGGCAGCAGCTTTAGGCATTTGTGAAGGATTATGGATAAAAAGAATCTTGGAAGACTTAAACATCAAGTCAACCTCTCCAGTTAAACTATACTGCGACAACAAATCTGCTATCGCAATAGCACACAATCCTGTCTTGCATGATAGGACTAAAAATATGGAAATTGATAAGCATTTTATTAAAGAAAAAGTTGACAAAGGTTAGATATGCATGCCATATCTGTCCACTGCAGAACAAATAGCTTATATCCTTACAAAGAGTCTCCATAAAAGACAATTTGAAGAGTTGATGTCCAAGCTGGCAATGAGAGATATCTTCAAACCAGCTTGAGGGAGAGTGTTGGAAATAATGTTGACCAAATCACATGATTTTAGGGAAGAGATCTTTTAGAAATTTTATTCATAATTTAGTATTTCCATGTATAGAAATAGATTAGCTTAATTTGTGTACTTAACTTATTACTTTCCTAGAAATTAGGTGTTTGTCTTTTCTATTTAAACAAATTGTAAAACCTAGAATGTAAGTAATACAATACAGCATTCAGTTTTGAGTGATTTCAATAAATAAGTTTTTAGTTATAATTTTATCCTGATGATCTATGTAGCTATTTGTCTCGTTGAGATTTTCCCCATGATCAATGTTGGCTAGAAAAGTTGCTGAAAATTGCGACTTTTGCAAGACTCTCCTTCACTTTGTTTCCGAATTTAGGGGTTATTTATTTTCTTATCTAAAGATTGGATAGTTTTGAATATATTATTGAAGACTAAAAATCTAAAATTTAAAGAGGATATTTGTTTTTTGTTTTTTTTTTTTTCTAATGATCGAATATACATGTTGATATATATATATATATATATATTTAAGGAGAAAAATATCTGAAAACAAACATTTTTACGTTTATATCCTTACAACTAATAATTGTTATGTATTTTTATTTTAAATCTGAATCAAATTTATTTATATATTTTTAATTTTCTAAAAATACACGTAGTTTTTATTGATAATAGTAAATATACATTGTTTTAAACAATAACACTTTAACAAAATGTTAAGTTGCACATAGCTTAGACATTCTTTTTAAGTTATAAAATATATGTCGTTAAAATGCTATGCACATATAAATATTTAAGCTATTTATAACAATACACACACGTGTATATATATATATATATAATGATAATTTATAGGATATTAATGAAGATAAAATTAAAAATATGTATTTTTTTTATAATAATAGTTATGGAAGAAAATATTTTAATTAATTATCATTAAGTGATAATTAAAATTTCTAATTTCTCATTTTAAGTTTTTTTTAGTAATTTTAAGTTATTTAACAATTTAAAAGATAAATAAAACTGAGTTACTGAATCTAATTCAGATTTATTAAGTGATAAGTTAAAAAAAAAAACAAATAATCTCTTAATTTTATCTGTGATTTGTTTGAGTGCTTTTGTCATGAGGTGCGTCCGGTTTTGCTATGCGCTTAAGCAAATAAAATATAAATACATGGCTTTATGTATATGAAAAAAAACATTAATAATCTGTTTTACTTCTATACTCGTCAAAAATCTTAACAGTCTTTGTGACCTTCATGTTTTGGAACATGAAGATTATACACTCTTCTAGATTGTTATCAATTGCAAGAATGACACGTTATTGAAGAATACACTCTTCTAGTTTGCTGGATCGAGATAACATTATAATTAAGAGCATTTGTGGAAGGCACAATTTATGCCCTAGGCTGCCAACAAACATAAGCTAATTTTAAGTGGATGGCATCTGTTATTGGTTCCATTATAAACTCAGCCTCGGCCACTTCTGCAAGCAATTTGAAGAATAGGTTACAAGATAAGTATGGAATGAAGTGTGATAACTTTTTGATATGCCAGTAAAAAGAATTTGACGACTCTGAAGTCTGATCACTTTCGTTTGTACGGCGAAATGTAATTAGTAAGGGTGTGTAACTAACCCGTTGAACCGATTAACCAAACCAAACCTATCTAATTTTGCTTGATTTGGTTTGAAAAGTAAGTTTAGTTTATATTTGATTGATAAAAAAACAACTCGATCACTTTACGGTTTGATTTGGGTTGTAAAAAAATGTTGAACTACGTAACCCAAACCAAATCAATTGTAAGGAAAAAAAAATATAGGTTTGCTTAATTGATACACTATAATTAATTATTATATTTTAATTTTAATTGTTTCTTTGTAATTAATGATGATTATTCTATTGTATTTATTTGCATGATTTTAAATTGATGTAAATGAATTTATTAAGTTGTTCAAAGGGCAATCTATAAGTTAAGATCCGATGTCTTTGATGTATAAGTAAGTTATTGATTTATTATTGTAAGTAAGTTACTTATTTATTATTGTTATTTATAATCTATACTACAAATTAAATACTTTGAAAGTAGGAATTTCATTGAAAAGTGGTTTGTCAAGTTTTGATTTTTTGAATACATGTATTCTTTTCCACCTCAAATGAAAAGATTATAATAGTTATAAGTTGTAATATATTTGAGTAAATAAATAAATTGAAATAAACTGCATAAGTTAATTCATTATATTTGTGGGTATGAACTAATTAATTTATTGCTTGTACTCATTATATACAAATTTTATTCTTGTAAATTAAATATACCGGGGAAAAAAAAAAAAAAAAAAATCAACCAACCTGACCTTTGATAAATTGGTTTGGTTAGATCTATGTTGTCATAATAGACTGTTTTGGATTAAAATATAACTAACCCAATGAATATGGATTTAGTTTGATAATAAACTCTTAACTCGAATCAAACTAAATTTACACAACCCTAGTAATTAGGATAAAAATGATTGATTTCTCACATTTTAGGTTGCATCTAGTAGCCAGGAAAAGTGCTGAAATTAGAATTTTTTTTTTTTTTTTGTTTTCCCCAAACCATTGAAGCCACCGTTTGAAGTTTGCTTTGGATGAGAAATTTCTCGTCCAAAACTATGCACGGCCCCAATTCAAATCCCGCCAATGTTGGTAGGATTTTGAAATCTTACTGGGGGACTTCTTTTTTTAATTTAATTTGATATGATTTTCGTAATTGGATTTATTAAAAATATAATAATTTATTATAATATTAAATATATTTAATAATTATAAATTTATTTAATAGTTTTATAAAGTTTACACACTTAAAATTTATTAAAAATATTATTTTATATTTATTTATTTAACTTTTAAAATTTTATTTTATTTTTATTAAATATATTTAAAGATTAATTTATTATATTTTTATTAAATTCAGTTTATATAAATATTAAATTAATTTAATCTAGTCAATCTAATCTCAATTACACTAAACACAATATAATACTAATTTACTCTTATCTAATCATATCTTATCTCATTCTATCTAATCTTATCTCATCTCATTTTATTTAATAGTGCGTACAAATGCAACTTTAGGGGTAATAGGAAGTGAAAGCATTAAACTTTTAATTAATTAATAATATTATTATTATTATTATTAACAAAAATAAAAAAATGATGATAAATCATAGATTAAAATGAAATTTTCTTCTTGTGGTAATTTACCTGTTAATGCAAGTAGGACTTATATTGAGTTTTGTTCCTGCTACTAGCTATCGTTCTACGAGACTATCGATAAATTTGAGACAATCCACTGTTCATCAAAGGTACTCCATACATCACAAATCAAACATAATATTAATTTACAAAAATATTTTAAGATTGATCGCTTTTACAAAAATTATGACTAAGACCACGATTAAAACAATAGATTCACATGGCAAAACCTTAAAAATTTTGAAAACAAAACTGAACCTATTAAATTTTAAACCCCTCAGTGGCATAACTGGCATTGAAGTCCTATGTTTTTCATGTTAATGAATCAACTTCTTTCCGCATGATTTGGTTGCTAGTATTCATCAATGTGAATATCATCATGTAAAGACATTAATATATCTACAATATTTATCCACGCTAAGTCACATATCAAAATAGGCTATCAATAAGTAGAAATAAATAAGACTAAGTGATTGTTTGGTTGGGTTTTCTACTTAAAAACTCTCTTAATTAATCTCTATTTAATTTCCATCAGATTTGTTTGGTTGGATTTTTTATATTGAATTTTTTTTAATTCTAGTTGAGGCAAATAGAGATTAAACCTCTACTAGACTGAAGCTCAAGAGGAAAGGAGTTTTTCTAAATAGACATTTTTTCAAAAAACATGAATTTAACCAAATATCTCTAATTTTTTTATTATTGACATAGAATGCCGCTGATGTGAAATTTTGCCTTTGCACCAACGAGTGAAAATGGGATCCCTAGCGGCCAGGTTTTGGTGGGGAATAAAAGACGGTATGAGGAAGATTAGTTGGATTAGTTGGGAAAGAATGTGTAGACCGAAATCGCTAGATGGGCTTGGCTTTAAAGATCTGTCTCTATTCAATCAAGCTTTACTTGCGAAACAGGCATGGACGGTGGTGGTTAATCCCAATTCGCTTGCTGCCCGTGTGCTTAAAGCCAAGTACTTTCCCAAGATTGATTTTCTGCAGGCCTCGCTTAAGGGTAAGGTGTCTCATGTGTGGAGGAGCCTCATCTGGGGGCGTGAGCTGCTGTTGAAAGGGTGGACCTGGCGTGTGGGGAATGACAAAGATATTAAGGTGTTTTCAGATCAGTGGATTCCTAGACCTAAGTCGTTTAAGGTTATTTCCCCTCCTTCAGACCCTTTGCTGAGAGTGTTTGATCTGATAGTGCCTGGGTCCTGCCAATGGAATACCCAGAAGCTAGACGAAGTTCTGTTGCCTGCGGACAAGGAGCAAGTCCTGTCCATTCCTCTCAGTTGTTGCGATACAAAGGACAGTAGACGATGGTTTTTTGATAAAAGGGGGCTGTATTCGGCAAAAAGCGGGTATAGAGTGGCTCTTGAGGAGGCTATGACCTGTAAAGAAGCTTCTACCTCCTCCAAGTCTGATTTCAAGTGGTGGATGGCTTTGTAGAACCTGAACATTCCCCCAAAGGTCAAAATTTTTGTGTGGAGGGCTTGTTTAAAGGCTCTTCCGTCCAAGGTAAATCTGGTTCGGAGGAGGATTTTATCTGAATGTGTGTGTGAGGGCTGTAAAGATGCTTGTGAGACCGATGTCCATGCTCTGTTTAAGTTTTCTGTTGCCAAGCTATCTTGGTATGCTTATGAGAAAGGGGAGAGGCTGCTGCGCATGAGTAGAAATAGTGTACTGGAATTTCTGGTGGGAGTGCTTCAGTCAGTGGGGGTGGAATGCCTGGCAGAGGTGTGCATGATTCTGTGGTGCATTTAGGGGCACAGAAATGTTAGATGGCAGTGCCCTGGGAACTGGCAGTTGGGGGAGGTCACTGGTAAAGCCTTGGACCTGTTATAGGAATTTAAAAGCACCAGGTCAGCCCTTTCTCTACCTTCTTGTTCTGGTGGGATGTCTCGAGCTCAGGTCTGGTGTCCCCCCCCTGCGGACACGCTGAAGCTGAATTCTGATGTCGCTGTTAGGTCCGGGAGAGCAATGGTAGGTTTGGGTATTGTGGTGAGGGATTGTGCAGGTTTTGTGATCTTAGCTTTGGCCAAGCAGTGGCATGGTCTGCTATCTCCTGAGGATGGTGAGCTGCTGGCTCTCAGAGAGGGGCTTAGAGCGACCCTTTCAGCAGGTCTGAAAGTGAATTGGGTGGAGGTTGATTCTGTTAATGTAGCCTCAACGATTAATTCTAATAGTGTATCTTGGGGGGCTTCTAGTGTTTTAGTTGATGATGTTATGGTGTTATGTTCGAAGCTTAATGTTTGTAGGTACTTAGCGATTCCGAGAAGTGGGAATCGCCTCGCCCACAATCTTGCTTCTTTAACCTTGTCCTTCTCGGAGGAGTTGTGTTGGCACAATGTCAACGTTGATTGTATTTTCCCTTCGGGGAGTGTTGTTTAATAGACTTCTTGCTTTTCAAAAAAAAAAAAGGGATCCCTAGTCCCTTAGCTGATAATAGAAAACATTCCATATACCGTTGAAGACGTTGCGACCAGGGGCACCGTGTGGTGTTCAGAGGAATTAGAATAAACTTGACCTACCTTCGTTGGTTGGTTACCAGGTTAAAATGACCTTATAGGCATAAGGCAGCCCACTTTTGGTCTGGCCCTAAATGGTCATGAGGTGGATCCTGGCTCTGCAAGCATCTAAATGTGATGAGCTTTAGCTCTGCAAGTGTTTGTGAGACAAAGATGATTGTCAGAGGTCACATAATAGGTTTGTCGACGAAGACCTTTTGACGCTCAAATCAGATAGAATGGACCATGACAAACCTTCAGAAAAAATAAATATAAGATAAGCTTATGAAAATAGCGAAGGTTTAGTTAATATTCTCTTTTTGTCTGATAGAGATCTTGGAGGGAGGATGACTTATGGACTTCTTGGTTCCCTTCAACCGGAAAAGGTTTGAAGGATTTTTTGAGACTTTTAATGCTTGACTTTGGTGTCTAATGGCCAAAAGCATAAATCTGTCTTTCCTAGATTGTTTAAAATAGGATGAGGTTCTTTCGATGGGTTAGAGTTCGCAACCTTGTTCCAGCATTTAATCCTTCATATGGATGAGTGTGGTGCAGATATAGGTATAGTAGATGAGAAAAAATTGTTTAGATTCCATGGATTTCAAATGAAAGCTACGTAGTATAGATTTTAAGATTCCTTGACTCCAGAAGTGACTTACCCTTTTGTCATGGAACAATGTCTATACATATAACCTTCTTGCTTGGTCATAATACTTCCACGTCTCTTTTTCTCATCGGTCGAGACTTCCTATTCATTTTTCTGCTTCAAACCTCTCCAACTGTCTTCCATTTAGTGTTCCAAATATCATCGATTAACAACGATTTATCGCCTGTTAATCAGTGACTGGCACCGTGCCAGTTCGATAACCTCCAAATTGGAGGGTCTCCTCGTTGGATGTGAGTACTCGATCGAGTTGGCCGAAAAATCAGTCCAACTCGACCAACTCAGCTAACTCAGCGGGCCCAACCACCACAAATCATTGAAGAAAAATCTAAAAAACTCAAAATCCAAATGAAAATGGGTGAGTTTGGGTGAAATTTACCTTCGAATGGGTCGGATTTGCCTTGTTGTTGAGTCGGAACTTTTGTCGACTGATTGATGGGCATGTCTTAGTCGGCTTGAGCTTGGATGGGTGGTTGTGGTTGAGTTCGGGTGGAGCTAGTGGAGATTTTGATTGTTGGTATGCAGAAGTTTGATGATCGGCTATTGGGTCGATGGAAGAGATGATGAAATATGAACAAGAGATGAGCTGACAGCGACGAGGCATGAAGATGAGATATGAAATGATAAAGGTTTGGCGTTGAGCATGTGATGTGTCATGCCACATTTATTTTTTTCTAATTTTTAGAAAAAAGAAAAGATAAACTATTATTTCTCTCTTCACTTTTGTTTATTTCTATATGATTATAGTAAATTCTGCTAAGCTTTGTGCATGTTTTGTTTTTTGATACACTTTTGTTGAGTTTGAGTTGAATACATAGGGCTTTATTTAGTCTCTCTCTTTTCATGGGCTCATTGTTTTGGATCTTATTTATTTTTCATAGACTCATTGTTTTTTAATTTAGTTTTTTACTCTTTAATTTAAATTCCTTTTATCTTTTAAGATGATAAAACCGGACGCCCTATTGTTATAAAAATAATTTTTTAATTACTGATCAAACAACTACAAAAATTTTTAAAAGCTTTATTTTCTTTTGATCTACTACAAGCAAGCCTTTTACAAACTAAGACATTTCATAGGTACGCTGAAATTAAAATAAAACAGAAAAAATAATTAGTCTGAAATTAAAACAAAACAGAAAAAATCATTAGTAAGAAGCCATGAACTGATGAACAGATCCGCATGGCAAAAGCTCCAAAATTAAAACCGTCTAACAAATCTGGTTTTTGATAGTTTTCTGGTCCAAGACAAATTTCTTCCAAAAATTAGCCACTTCTCTTTGAGTCTCTATCGCAGTCTTCTTGGGCACAGTCCCATTCTTGCCATTCTGTTGGGCAGCAACTGGCAATTTCGAAGGCAGAGAATCAAGCTCATGAAGTACTTTCGTGATGTCAATCACCAAACGCTCAGCAAGTGTCCTCGAAAAGTCTTCTCTGATGACAACTCGAAGCACCGTCACGTGCTGGGCGTCAGCCGGCATGGTGTACGCAGGCACTATCCACCCAAAACGACGCAGCATTTCAGCCACCTCGAATTCGTCATGGCGTTTGTTGTCCTTGAGGGAAAATGCAACCAATGGAACCCCATGGTCCTTTGAGACGATGTTGAAGCGACCAGTTTTCTCCAATCCTTCTTTGAGCACCATAGCGTTTTCATGACAGTTCTCCATGACGTTGCGGTATCCCTCAAATCCCAAGCGAATGAGTTGGTAGTATTGAGCAATGACTTGACTTGAACCTTTTGAGAAGTTGAGTGTGAAAGTGGGCTGATCAGCTCCAAGGTAGTTGATGTGGAAGATTAGTTCTTCAGGCAAGTCTTCTCTGGTCCTCCAGATGACCCACCCGATTCCGGCATAGACGAGCCCATATTTGTGGCCACTAACGTTAATGCTCTTCACTAGTGGAAGCCTGAAGTCCCATTCCAGCTCCGGATACAAAAACGGTGCAATGAATCCACCGCTGGCTGCATCAACATGAATTGGGGTGTCCCATCTGCAAATATCCAAATGAAACGGCAATATAAGGTTAACTGGAAATATTTTTGAGACATAAAAATACATTCCAAAACATACTAATATTTAGTGATCAAATGATTATACATACCCCGTTTTCTTGTTCTTCTCAAGTAGAAGATCATTCAAGAGCTTGACATCTTCGAATTCTCCATTGAGAGTAGAACCCAGAATAGCAGCAACACAGATAGTGTTTTCGTCGACCATTTCAACAGCTTTGACAGGGTCCATCACGTAATACCCTTCACTCAGCTTCACTTCCTTCAGCTCCACCTCAAAATACCTTGCAAATTTCTCCCAGCACACCTGTTTTCCACGAAGTTATTTATTCAAATGATTAACTTGATTCATTTTTTTAGATGTTGACTCTGTTTTTATTTATTTATTGATATTTTTTTATATAACTACTGAGTATATATCTAGCTAGGTTGAGTAGAAATATATTTATCTCTCTGGCGCAAATATGACCAAACGAATGAAATAGTAAGAGAGGACAGACAAAAACCTGAACATTGGCTCCGGTGACGATGTTGGGCTTGTCATAGGGTTTTCCTTCGGCTTTACGCTTGTTCTGCCACTTCCTTTTGAAAGCAAGGCCAGCCAACATTATTGCCTCCGATGATCCTACTGTTCCAACTCCAACAGCTGTCTCTGACTCTTCCAACGGTGCATTGAATAGGTGTGCTATCATGTTTACGCATCTATTCTGTTCCATTGATAACACACATTTTCATGTCAGTCAATATGACGACTTCACCAAAAACGCACATAGAGTAAAATTTAACAAATTCATTTTATTTCAGAAAATGAAAACCGAAGTTGGTTTTGGTGGGTGAGAAACAAAGACTAGCCTGAAGCTCGGTGGTGACAGGATACTCATCCATGTCCACATAGTTCTTGTTGATGGAATCCATCATAAGCTTATCACACTCTGGTTCCATCCATGTCGTCACAAATGAGGCCAAGTTCAACCTCGGATTCCCATCCAGCATCAGCTCGTCGTTGATGATCTGATATGCTGCCTCCTTCGGTATCGAGTTCTCCGGCATCTTGAACCTGGATCGTCAACCACAAACACAAACACAGACTCAGACATACAATAAGCATATTATAAAATAATATACGAAACTGACTCTGATAACATGTTAGCATATTTACATACCGGGGAAGCGAGTTTCGGACATAGCGAGAAGCAAAGGTGGAGTGGATGGAGACATCGGAATCGGAAGCTGTCTTAGAGAGAACCATGATTGATCAGAAATTGGCAAAGAGAAAATGTTAATAGAGAGAGTAGATAGAGGAGTTGTTATTGCATTGCAATGGATGTTGTTTTTGTTGGAGAAGAGAGCTGTGTATTCATGCATATATATAGGCTATGGGTGAAGCAAACAGACACCTAAAAGGAATCAACTTGCAGAAAAGGGGATTACTTGATGTGAACATGTTGATGCGCTATAATTAGTTGAATAATTTTCCACAAAATTAAAAAGAAAGATCAGCGTATACCCAAATTTGACCACGCCATTTTAGTAGAAGAATACAAAATGTGCAAGTTGTATTGTTGTTTCAATTAATGCAGCATAGGCCAAGGTCAACTGAACTTTCTGTTCTAGGACCGTTGAATCACTCAACGCGCCATGCACCCTCGTCCACGCCACCTTTCAATGTTATACAGCTGCGGTTTTCACTTAAATTACTGCTTCGACGACCCGCAGAATGACTGCAAACTGTGGGAAATTTATTCTAGCTAAATAATTGGAACAAGCAGGAAACATGGGTTTGTTGAGAAAAGATTCAATACGTCTGGTTTATATATTTTCACTACATAAAATCACGATACGTGGGCTTAAAAAAAAAATGACATGTGGATATGAATGGATGTTTTTGTCAGAGGTTTGTTCGTTCTCCTATGTAGAAATTTATTCCCGCTGTAATGTTGCTGTATTGATGTTCTTCTTTTGATATTTTATTGTGCTACCCAAATAACGGTGGTGCGACGTAAACTGTAAGCTTTGTGACCAGTGCAAATTCAAATAGTGCTACTTTGTATTTGAAACAAATTTTAGCAGTTGGAGAAGGGGAAACATGTATTAAATTCATAACCCTTATAGTATAATTGACGAACCTGATCATTTTCTCCTAATTATAATTATGTTTATCATTGGATTGTCTTTTAACTTCTTTAATTAATAGCTAAAATAATATGTATAAGTTTCGCTTGGCCCTCTTTATCATTTTAATTATAGAGATGATTTCTTAATTTTTTTAGTTTAAATTATTTTTAAAAATAATTTAAATAATTTTGTTGGAAGCTAATTAATCAGTTTAAATATTTACATAAAAGTTTTAGTAAGAGTTGTATTCATTCCGTCAAGATATGGTACAATTTTATATAAGTTTTGAAAAAATATATATATATATAAAAAGAAATGTTACACTTTGCATATCATGAAAATAATAAATTGACTTTATTTGAAATTCTTGAAAACACCTGTAAAAAATTTTCCCAAAACAACAAATATTATAGCATCTAAACAGGTTTATAAGCGTCATGGCTTGACTGCCATCATATTCTTAGGGGAAAAAAAGCAACACACAAAAAAAAACAAAACAAAACTGAAAGTAATTATCTGCTGACGTTTTAGAATGAATTTTTTATTATTATAAAATGATTTTTTTATTATTATAAAAAACAAAAGAAAGAAAAGACGTTGATATTTTTTTTCACTGCCCTAGAAGTGGACGACCGTGACCAATTCGCTATGACCGCTCTAGACCAGACTAAAGACAGTACAATAATATTTGATAATGTCAAATATAATGTTTTTCCTATTGTGGGTCATACTAAGCGTAGTCTTATTTATATTAATCAAATAATTCAGTTATTCATACCCAAAAGTCGACTATTAAAAGTCATGGTCTCATTAGTCTTTAAATCAAAATTTAAAAATCTAAATACATAAGTTTTTTTTTTCTTTCCTAAAGGATTGGTATTTATTCAAAAGATAATCAAAATTTATAGAGATAAGAATATATATAACATGGTCCGGACTGTTATTTCTATAAAAAAAAATTCATCCATATAAAGGTACGAGAGATCCACACAAAAATAAAGTGATAATTCATACATAAAATAAAAAAAAATAAATTATTTTTGAGATAAAAGAACATATTAGTTTTTTAACGTCATGGATGTCGATCTATGCCAAAGGCATACGCAATTGGTGCACTAATCAACCACTCCAGGTGCCATTGACGTATAAATACAGAAGTTCAAACATACAATTCATACAATAAATGCTATGGTGGTTTGGTGAAAAGCTACTCTCACCGTATTTCTTCGTACAATATTGAAGTTGAGGTCCTAGGTTATAGGACAGGTGTATTTCACCGACTGTACTTAAGAATTAATATATCTCATTTCATAATCCACCGTTGTTGGAATAAATTGATCAATTTCTGAAGTTTAGAGACATACAGAAGGCCTTAAATTCATAATCATTATTATTATTATTATTATTATTTTGTCAAAAGTTGAATCGATTTAGTTGTAATAATAACAATATAATATTTAAACTAGTGTGCAAAAATTAAGTTGCTACAGTGGTAGACTTTAATTTCCACACCATGGTTATATAATAAGATTGTAATTGCTTCCTAAATCCCAAATCTTGTAATAAGATTCGTATTTATTTAATTTTATTTATATATATTTTAATTTTAAATTATGTAAAGTCAACTTCAACTTTATCACTACTCAGACTATATTGTAACTTAGAAAATTATTATGGTTAAAGTCCATCTTATTATTATTTTGTTTTTCAGTTTCTTTATGGATACATACAGCATTTCAACTTTGTGCAGGGCTAACGTTGAATAGAAATGAGGGGGCAACTGTGAACATCAAAGCCAATGAGCATTATAAATCTGAGGTTAATTAATTATGACCAAGTTTCAGTATGTTTGGTCGGCAAGCTAATAGAGAAAATGCCTGTAACAGAGATGGCGTACAACAAATGAGGTTGAAGTTGAATCTTTAAGTGAAAATGTCTTCGCGATTTATTTCAAAGACGCGATGGATTGTGCGAGAAAGTTTTGCCGGTTGCAGCAAGGACAAGGGGTTTGGATAAATCATTATTGGTGTTGGAAGAACCTAGTGGTTTTGGTAACTTCTCCAAAATGGAATTGCGCATGGTGGACTTTTGGGTCCAGATATTTTAATATCCCACTTGCGTGCATGTCAAAAAAGATTAGGTTGCGACTGGGTAAGCAAATCAGAGGCGAGAGAAATAAATATTGGTGATATAGGAGTCTGCTTGGTAAATTCTTGAGACTTCGGGTGACTATAGAATATAGATGCCTCAAAACTATTGCACGTAGTTATAAAACGGGCATAATCAGGAATTTCTATTAGAATGAGCTAAATATAAAAATATAAAATGGGCATGATCAGGAATTTCTATTAGGATGAGTTAAAATAATTAAAAGTATAATTTTTATTAAACAAACCTCAATAGTATGAGAAATTTTTATTGATTAAAAAATAAATATACACCTAGATAGGAGAGAATAATGAATCTTACTCTTTGAAATGCACACATTAAATATAATATAAAATAAGACAACATAAAATTTCTTTTTAAAAAAAAAAATAGTTTATTTCTCAATCACTGAATTTATGGACAATAAAATTTCTATAATTGCAATAAATGTAAAAATAAAATCAATAAATTCAGAGTACCAAAATAATTACCCAAATTTAGATATATATATTATTATCTAAAAACTCTATCTTATACATAGGTAGATATAACTTGATTTTTTTTTAAATAAAAAAGAAAAGAAAATAATACCTTGAAAGAGAGATTGGAAAGAAGCATTAAACTCCTAAACTTCTCATTTCTTGAGAAAAATTAGAAATTGGGGCTTGTTTGAGAGAAACGAAGAGTTGTGGAACTTGAAAGCATGGAAGAGATGGAGAAAGAAGAGAGGTCGTGTCAGTGGTATGTAGGGAGATAGTCAAGATTCAATGTTAGGCTAAACTTTTTTTTTTTTTTTTTTTTTTTTTTTTTTTTTTTCAATTGAACCTCTTGCATTGAATAAATTTCTAAATGTATGATTAATTAATTGAAAAACAAAGCTAAACTTAATGAAGAGCATAGCAAATCTTAATCTTCATAAAGCATATTTTAAAATAATCACATCACAACAATTTGACATATTTAAAATGATGAATTTTAATTTTTATTTGAATTATGATCAATATAAATTATAAATAATGAATTAAAATAATGACCAATATAAATAATTAAATAATGAATTAAGTCATTAAAAACACCAAAACATCTAAAAACTAAACAATGTAATAATCACAATTTACACCACAAGAATTCTACCATACTATCAACCAAAAGTTCATTCTTAATCAAGATAGGTGTTATATGTATTTTTCGGACTCATTGAATGGGCTGGTAAAAGTCCAATTTGGGCCCATTTAAGATCCGATAAGAAGGTCCGATAAGGTCAACTTAGTCAAAGTCCATCAGAAGAGGCCCGGTATTGACTCTAAGTCTAGCAAGCTCTTCAGCTCGCTCAAAGAGATTCTCCAGCTGGTATCAACAGACCCATAAGCATAGCCAGGTCGCAGCTCGCTTCATGCACAGCTCATCTCTTAGCGAGCTCGAGCTCGAGACCGCCGTAGTAAAGCAGCTCGTCCAAGAGCGTAATAAATGCAGTATCTTCCAAGAAACAGACAGTTACCAAATTCAACCATGATTCTCTCTCTCTGAATATGGCAGTTACCCAATCAAGCCGTGATTTCCTCATCAGATATGGAGATCTATTCAAATTCAAATTCAAATCAACCTTATCTCGAGATAATTATAGTAATTTCTTGATATTATCCAAACATATTAGGAAGTGTAATTAATCCACAATTCTTTTCCTTATTTTTTTCAATTATTTAAGGAATGTAATTAATTCAGGATTCTTTTCCTGATTTGCTACAACCAGAATTGTAACACCTCTTTCTCTATAAATAGGGATTAAAATCGTTGTAACATCATGAGAGAATAACCAATAATACACTGTCACTCTGCAGAATTTAAGAGACAGACAGTCGTGGACGTAGGCCTATTATTGCTGAACCACGTAAAAGATTTATGTTCTTTGTTTGATCCTCGGTTCTTGTCTTAGTTCTTTTTTGGTATTTGTGTTTTCTCACATTGATTGTAGATATTGGGCATTGATTACTCGTCGACTAAAATCTAACGTCGACATTTTGGCGCTAGAAGGAGAGTCCAAACTGCCGTCTTAATTATCTCGATTTCTTGATTCCTAACGATATGGCAAAGACTAGATCAAACAGGTTCCTTGGAGATGATGACCAGGCGGAGAGTCATATGAACCAATCTCAGTAGAACTTACAGCCTCTGCAGGACGTAACCACGCATGCAACAGGCCCGTCCCATGGACAGGCACTCGGTGCTGCGACAGGCATCCCTCCTCTGCCTCATCGTCAACCGGTTCCAATTGCCCAAGTGGCCGAAGGGCAGAATGCATTGTTACAGAGGCAAGAAGCATTGGAGGATACGGTTAGACAGCTCACGGAAGCCGTCAATATGTTGGTGCAGGCTCAGGTTCAAAACGTGACTAGGGTGGAAGTTCAGGCACCACGAGGAGTGCCCTAGCCGCATGAACCAGCGCAAGGACTTGAAAGGCTGGCAAGGGAAGTCCCGTGACCTGCAGACTCGGCTCGCTCCTCCAATGCGCGTTCAAGGGTTGAAAGACATCCTGTTCAACACGAAAGGGAGGTCGCGCGCCCGGCTAGCCTGGTAGTTAGGCTAAGCCAAGGTAGAAACCAGCGAGCAGAGGTTGGGCAGGATAGAGTCCGAGCTGCAGCTCGGTATGTTGATGAAGTGGATGGGCAACAAGTAAGATCCCATCATCATGAGGGTCAGTTCGAGGAGGACGAAAGGTATAACCCTGAACATCCGGCTCCAAGTCACGATCACAAGAGGAGATACGAGCTCCGAGATCCCCAAGTAGAGGAGATACGAGCTCTGAGATCCCCAAGTAGAGGAGCTCCTCCAAAGGGTCCAGCAGTTGGAAGTGCGACCTGGAGTCCCGAAGCAACGTGGGCTCTACGGTAGGGGTAGGCATCTTCAACCCAACCAGATCATTTTTTATTGGGTTGGGTTGGGTTACATCTTAAAAAAAAATTAGATGGGTTGGGTTGGGTTGGGTTGGGTTGAAAAATTTTCAACCCAACCCACGTTGGGTTGGGAGATTTTCAACTCAACCCAACTTGAACTCGAAAATGCTCACCCCTAACCAAGTTTTTCCTATCTAGAATCTTTTCTAGACATACACTTTTATGCTACTACATGAAATCCATCACAGAAGATTTATAAATCTAGAGTAGAAGAATGAAGACACAAGAGAAAAAATCAGAAACCTTAAGTGATTTATAAATCTAGAGTATTTATAAATCCAACCCGATAGACCCAACCCAACCCGATAATTTTTTATTGGGTTGGGTTGGGTTACATCTTAAAAAAAAATAGATGGGTTGGGTTGGGTTGGGTTGGGTTGAATATTAAATTGGGTTGGGTTGGGAGATCTTCAACTCAACCCAACCCGAACCCGAAAACGCCCACCCCTACTCTACGGAGATAGGACCTCATTTACAAGGGAGATTGAGACACAGCCTCTCCCTCCGAGATTTAAGATGCCGAATATGCAGCAATACAACGGGGACAGTGACCCCTATGACCATCTCGACGCTTTCAACGTTCAGATGGATCTGCAAACAGGCAATCCTATGGTAAAGTGTCGAGTATTCCCAGTTACTTTGGGAGACATTCCAAGGACGTGGTTCAGGAATCTCCCAGTTCGCAGCATAGGCAGTTGGGAAGAATGCCAACAGAAGTTCGTTGGTCAATACAAGGCACTGAGAAGGCAGCTCGCTCCATCCTGCCACCTAGCCACGATCTTTCAACGGCAGGGTGAGTCGTTGAAGGAATACATCACTAAGTTTAGACGCGAGGTCGCGAATGTTGAGCATCCATTAGATGAAAGCATACTGACAGCGATCTCAGCTGGGCTGCGCTAGGATGGAAAATTATACGAGAGTATTTACAAGTCCCCAGTGAAGGATCTGAGAGAGTTCTACGAGCGAGCTGGGAAAGAGATCAGGTGGGAAGAGACCTTCGGCCTGAAGAAGCAGAATCAGAAGAATGAAGCGGGTAGTTCCAGCCAGCCAAAGAAGAGAAACAATGGCAGGAACGAAGAAGGAAGAAATAATGGCTCGAGTAACCAGATCGCCAAAAGAGCGAGGAGAGAGTCAAGGTATGAGCGACCCTAACGTCAAGGTCACCAGGAAGGATACAGCGTCCTGACGGCATCACCGGACAGGATTTACGCTGCAGAAAGGAATAAGGAGGATTTTGGGAGGCCCAATCCTACAAGGGCTCCTGTTCATCAAAGAGATCAGAACAAGTTTTGTGTCTATCATAATGAGGTCGGGCACAGTACTTCGAATTGCTGGTCGTTGAAGAACGCCATTGAGAAGTTGATCAGGCGAGGTCGCTTGAGAGAATATGTGGCAAGACCTACTGACCAGCGACCTCACCAGCAACGACCTCAGCAGCAACAGCCAGCACAGCAGCAGCCCCTACAGGCTCTTGAACCAGAGCATGAACCTACGGTAAGAACCATTTTTACCATTCATGGTGGCCCCCATATCGCAAGTGACTTCAACAGATCGTATGAGAGATACGTCCGAGAGGCGAATCATTCGTTTCAGCTTAATGGGTCAGAAGAACCTGCAAAAAGGGCAAAGCCGACCTCGGACGAGATTGTGTTTACAGGTGAAGATGCTAGAAGAGTGATATGGCCCCATAATGATGCGCTGGTCATTCGAGCTAAAATCAGCAATGTGGAAGTTAGGCACATCATGATCGATACTAGGAGCTCGGTGAACATGATGTATAGAAGCTGTTTTGATCAGATGGGGCTGCGAGCAGAACAAATGAGACCGTCCTCAAAACCTTTATATGGTTTCACTGGAGATGCTGTGGTACCAGTGGGACAAATAAAATTGCCATTGACTCTGGGGGAGGTAGGTCGTTAGGCAACAACTCTGACGGACTTTTTGATAATTGACTGCCCATCAGCATATAATGTGGTCCTCGGGAGACCTGCCATGAACGAGTTGGACATGGTTACTTCAACCAGAACTCTGACAGTGAAGTTTCCAACTCAAAATGGGATTGGATGTGTTCGAGGAGAGCAGCACCTAGCCCGGTGTTGCTATGAAGATGCTGTGAAGATGGGTGTAAGAGGAAAGAAAGTGAACGTGGTCTCGGGGGCGAGCCACGAGCTATGACTGAGAAAGGAGTCAGTCACGACCTGGATCCTCACGAGGTAGATGTTGACCGAGCTACAGGGCCAGTTGAAGAATTGGAGGATGTCCAAGTCAACGAGGCGGATCCAGAAAGATGTTTGAAGCTGGGGAGAGGGTTAGCTCCGGAATTGAGAACTCAGCTCGCTGACTTCCTGAAGGCGAACTTGGATGTGTTTGCATGGAATCATGAGGATATGGTGGGAATAGATTCAAAGGTGATGTCTCACAGGCTGAACATAGATCCTCATTTTAAGCCAATTCGTCAGAAGAGAAGGGTCATGACAGAGGAATGATACTTAGCACTGAAAGAGGAGGTAGACAAGCTGCTAGTTAACAAGTTCATCAGAGAAGCTTACTACCCGACCTGGGTCGCCAACCCTGTACTGGTGAAGAAAAAGAACGGAAAGTGGAGGACTTGCATCGACTTCATTGACCTAAACAAGGCATGCTCTAAGGACAGTTTTCCTCTACCAAGGATAGACCAGCTCGTGGATGCTACTGCTGGCCACGAGCTTTTAAGCTTCATGGACGCATATTCGGGATATAATCAGATTCCAATGAAACCTGAGGATGAAGAGCACACCTCGTTCATGACTGATCGGGGATTGTATTGCTACAAGGTGATGCCCTTCGGATTAAAGAATGCTGGAGCGACCTACTAACGCTTGGTGAACATGATGTTCGAGGAGCAAATCGGAAAGACCATGGAATTCTATGTTGACGATATGCTAGTGAAATCCAAGCAGATAGGTGACCATGTTCGCGACCTGAGAGAGATGTTCCAAATTCTGAGGAGCTACCAAATGAAGTTAAATCCGCTCAAATGTGCGTTTGGAGTAGCTTCTGGAAGTTTCTGGGCTTCATGGTCAATAGTAGGGGAATCGAAGCAAACCCTGAGAAGATCAGAGCACTGATCGATATGAGATCGCCGATCAGGGTGAAGGATGTGCAGAGCCTCAATGGCCAGGTCGCAGCACTGAGCAGATTCATCTCGAAAGCTACAGATAAGTGCATCCCTTTCTTTGATATTTTGAAGAAGGCCAAAAGCTTCGAGTGGACAGAGCAGTGTGAAACGGCCTTTCAGCAATTGAAGGAATATATGGGGAGAGCTCCGCTCCTCTCTAAGCCCAAAGAAGGAGAAAGACTTATTTTGTACTTAGGGGTGTCTCAGCAAGCTCTAAGTGCCGCATTGGTGAGGGAAGAAGAAAAAACACAGTTTCCAGTTTATTATGTAAGTAAAAGATTGTAAGATGCTGAAACCAGCTACTCACAGATGGAGAAGCTAGCTTATTGCCTGGTGATTGCATCGAGGAAGTTACGACCTTACTTTCAGGCTCATACAATTGAAGTCCTCACCCAATATCTGTTGAAGCAAGTCTTGCAGAAAGCAGACACCTCAGGTCGTTTGTTGAAATGGGCAGTGGAGCTCGCACAGTTCGATATTCAGTTCAAGCCGAGGACGGCTATCAAAGCTCAGGCTCCAGCAGATTTCATCACAGAATTTACAAGACCTGTGGATGATGAAGCTGAATCTTCTGAAGGTCCAGCCTGGGAACTTTATGTTGATGGATCGTCCAGCGAGCAGAGGGCTGGAGCTGGAATTTTACTTATCAGTCCTGAAGGTCACAAAATCCTCTATGCTCTAAGGTTTGGGTTCCAGACGGTGAACAATGAGGCTGAGTATGAAGCCCTGCTCGCGGGTCTGCGTTTGGCTAAAGAGATGCGAGCTGAACGCTTGAAAATCTTCAGTGACTCACAGCTCGTTGTCGGCCACGTATTGGGGGAATATCAGGCCAGGGACCAAAAATGGCCCTCTACCTCCAAAAAGTTCAAGAGTTGCTAAGCGCATTTCAGAAGTACGAGATGAAACAGATCCCGCGGGCTCAGAACTCGCATGCTGATGCACTAGCTCGCCTCGCTACTACGCGAGATGCAGATTTCCTTGGGGCGATCCCAGTTGAATTTCTACCAACTCCAAGTACAGAGGAAAAGAATGTGACAATGGCCATAACTGTGCAGCATGATTCCTGGATGAACTCTATTCTAAGTTATTCGCAGGATGGAAAGCTGTCAAGTAACAAATTAGAAGCCCGACGTCTACGAGCTAGAGCAGCCAAGTACTGTATCTATTATGATGCACTGTACAAGAAGGGATTTTCAACCCCACTATTAAGATGCATTGATGGCCCCGAGTGTGAAACAGTACTAAGGTAGATACATGAAGGCCACTACGGGAACCACGCTGGGGGGGCTGTCTCTAGCTCAGAAGGCACTTCGTCAAGGCTTCTACTGGCCCACCATGAGGCAGGACGCCATTAACTTAGTAAAGAAATGCAACAAGTGTCAGAGATTTGCTCATATTCCGCGAGCTCCATCAGCTTACCTCGAACAGATGGTGAGCTCATGACCCTTTGCGATTTAGGGGATGGACTTGATCGGACCCCTATCGATGGCTCGTGGAAGATGCAAACATGCAGTGGTCGCAGTGGATTATTTCACCAAGTGGGCCGAGGTAAAAGAATTAGCTGAAATCTCCACAACAAAGATTGAGAAATTTGTGTGGAGCAACGTTATTTGCAGATTCGGGGTCCCACAGCAAATCGTGACTGATAATGGAACCCAGTTCGCTAGCGACCAGTTTCTTAGGTTCTGTAACGACCTCAAGATTGTTAAAAGCTTCTCAGCAGTGGATCATCCACAAGCCAATGGCCAAGTTGAAGCTGTTAACAAAATCATCAAGCAAACCCTGAAGATGAAACTGGAAGCAAAGAAAGGAGCATGGGTAGATGAGCTTCAAAAAGTATTGTGGTCTTACAGAATCACAGCTCGCAGCTCCACTGGCGAGACCCCGTTCTCGATGGTGTATGGGTCTGAGGCTATGATCCCAGCTGAGTTTGAAGTCACCTCGCAAAGAAGAGCAACCTTCAATCCAAACGACAACGATCAGCTACTTGCAACAAACTTGGACCTGCTTGAAGAGCACAGAGAAACGGTCAGGTTGAGAGTAGCCGTCTATCAGCAGAGAATAGCGAGGTACTATAACAAGTATGCTCGGATTCGCAAATTCAATGTTGGAGACTTAGTTTTGCGTCTCATCCTGCCTGGAGCCCGCAAGCCAAGTGATGGATCCTTAGGCCCGAACTGGGAAGGACCATATGTTATCACAGCAAGCTTGGGGAATGGAGCTTATCATTTAGCAAGTGAAAGTGGAGCTAAAGTCCCTCGAGCATGGAATGCCGAACATCTGCGTCCTTATTATCAGTGAACTTCTTGTAATATATAATTCAAAATCATTCTAGTTAATGAAAGCTCCATTTTCCCAGCTTGTGACTCAACTAAGTTCACTAAGGCTAACGGGCTCCGAGCTTAATAGCTCGTCAAATGAGCCTAAAAAGCAGTCTAGGTGACGACCTACTGCATAGCTCAATAAAAGAGTCTCAAAAGCAATCTAGGTGACGACCTACTGCATAGCTCGCCAAATGAGCCTAAAAAGCAGGCGAGGTGACGACCCCTGCATAGCTCGCTATAAATAAAAAAGAGCCTCAAAAGCAGTTTAGGTGACGACCTACTGCATAGCTCGCCAAATGAGCCTAAAAACAGTCTAGGTGACGGCCTACTGCATAGCTCGCAAAAAGAGCCTCAAAAGCAGATGACTAGATGACGACCTACTGCATAGCTCGTCAAAAGAGCCTCAAAAGCATATGACTAAGTGTCACTGCATAGCTCGCCAAAAGAGCCTCAAAAGCAGATGGCTAAGTGCCTCTGCATAGCTCGCCTAAAGAGCCTCAAAAGCAGTCTAGGTGACGACTTACTACATAGCTCGCCAAATGAGCCTAAAAAGCAGGCGAGGTGACGACCCCTGCATAGCTCGTCAAATATTCTGATAAACCAATTACTTGTACTTACAAAATTTTATTAAATTGTTGAAATAAGTAATTGCTTTAATTATTATCAGATTTTGAGCTTATTGACTATCAGCTCGCAAGAAATGTGATAACTCTAAAAATGAAGAGCATAAAATATATTATACATAATAGCCTGAAGAGCATTCAACACAGAAGAAATAATGAAAGAAATTTCATTAAGTATGAGAGTTGTTTACAAATTGAAAAGCTGAAAAAATACATGTAAAAGGAAAGAAAATGAGCTCTTAGTCCTGAGCAGGAGGATCTGGACCAGCCAAAGGTTCTTCATATGAAGGAATTGGACCAGCGGTGGACGAGGTAGCTTTTGCTTTGAAATCCTCAACGGTTTCAAGTCCTATGTCCTCAAAGATAGAAAAATCCATTTCTGGATGGGACATCCACAGTGTGTAGAGGAAGTCGCGACCTGTTCTTTCCTCAGCTTCGTCCCTTGCATCTGCAACCCGCACTTCCAATTCTTAAGCTGTTTGCTCTCTGAAGACTGTTAGCTTTTCGAAGGCATTATCAGCGTGACGGTTGACAACCTCAGCCTCTTTCTTCATGTCTTCAACTCGCTGCTCCGCAGCCTCAGCTCGCTGAATAGCTTCCCCCACCTGTTGCCTAAGCACCTCAGCTCAATGCTCAGCCTCCTTGGCACGTTTATCCACGGTTGCAGCCTCCTCAGCTCTTTTGGTTGCAGCCTCCTCAGCACTTTTAGCTACACCTCCCTTTTCATCAGCTCACTTTTTAGTCTCCTCGGCCTGTTTCTCGGCAGCTTCAGCTCGCGCCAAAGCAGCATCAACCTGGCGATGAAGCACTTCAGTCTTCTCTTCTGCAGTTGAAGCCTGCTGTTTGTCCAGTACAACCTGTTGCTCAGACTGCCTCAGATCTTCTTTCGCCTTGAGCAGCTCATCCTTTAGCATGGCGTGCTCATTTTCCATTTTCTTCAGGGCTTCCTCAGCTGCCTGCCTCGCAGCATTGGCCTCAGCGATCTGTGCTTCTTGACCCTGCACTCTACCTTCAGCCAAACGCGCAACTTCATCTTTAGCCTCTTCCAGCTCGTCTTCCAGTTTCCTTACTGCATCGTTTGTAGCCCTTGTCTGCCTTCTCCGCTTCATCGCGCCAAGAGCACCCTGAAAACGTTACAAGTTAGCATTTAATAAAGTAAAGAGGTCGACAGATAAGGGAAAATGACTTACTAGCATGGAATGGCGAGCTACGAATTCATCCAGATCCTCGCCTCTAAGATACTTGTTTTCCAAGACATTTGCGTGCATAAGCATGATCGTTTCCCAGTTGTCAAGGAAAGAGGTTAAATATCTTCCCACAAACCCAATCTCAACGGCTGGTCTCGTTGGCGAAGGGGTTCTTTCAGCTTCTGGAACGTCGCGTTCCCCATCCCAGGTAGCAGTAGGCCGCGCATAAATCATGCGCTTAGTTACTCCTTTACAGGGGCCAGCTCGGGTTTCCTGTGAAGCGACCTTGGGAGGAGCATCTCCTTTTTCAGGCTGCGAGCTGGAAGTCGGAAACGATTGAAGATTTACGAAAACATTTGAAAGTAACACTTCGTTAGGAGCAGCGGATGAAGGAGCAGCGGCTTGTTTCTCAGCAGCAGTAGGCACCTCGCTGAAGGCAACGACCGCAAGAGCCTGGTCCTGGGCAGATGATTTTGAGCGTTTTGAAAGGGCCGTTGGAGTGGCTAAGGTCTCAGCAGGCTGTTTCCCTGAGAAAGTCGAGGAGGTGGGGGATGTAGCAGGTCGTTCAGAAGGTGGGGATTTCAAAAGAACAAGTTTCCTCCTGTTGGCTGGAATTCACCCAGAGGAAGGAACGGGGGCTGGAGCACGAGCTGGAAATGGCAGTGAAACCCCTGGGTAGATGTGTGATGTGGGGAAAAGGACAAGTCAACCTGTACAATAGGGGCTGTGTAGGCTGGATCTGATCCTGTCCGAGCTGGGACAGGAGTTGGAGAAGTAGTTTTTCGAGATACACCCTTTGATGGGGTTCGAGCTGAAGATGATTTCGCCTTTGATGGGGTGCGAGCTGAAGACGATTTCGCCTTAGATGAGGCACGAGCAGGAGCACCTTGGGTAGAAGCCTTCCGAGCTGGAGAAGGTGAACGAGTTGCACCCGCTGCTTGTGAAGAGACTGGTTGCAGAGGTCGGGAAGCAGACGTGTCCCCCACCTGAACTGGAACTTAAAAAACAGAAGGAATTCTAGGTTTATCGCTGGTCTTGCCTATGTCCTCCTCAGATCGAAGAAGAAGGGATTCCTTAGGGGAGCAAGGCCGTAAGCTCTAAGGATAGCATCGTCAAATTTACTGCTGATTCCCGCGTCCTCTGAAATTGCGAGCTTGTCCAGAGCTTTTTCTTCCTCGCTGCTAAGAAGGGACTCGTCCATTTTCAGCTCTACACAACAAATGATTAAAAAATAATAATAAAGGTACAAAATAAAATCAGCTCGCTATATTTCCTTTATGTATACCTGGTTTCAGGATGAAGCTGAAATTTCAGAGATCTGCGAGAGAGGGGCACGAGACGTAAAACCAGCTCGTCTTATATGGCCTGACGTTGGACTTACCCTTCGCTTCTCCTTTGGGCAAGAGATCTTTGTATTTCGACGGACGGGCTGTGAGGTAATAAATGCCCTCCGATTTTTCTCCTTCCCCTACGCTCAGAGCCTTGAAGGAGTAGAATTGCTGTATCATTTTTGGTGTAGGGGGACGAAGGCCGTTCCTGAGAAAGGCTATAGCCAGCGAGGTCAGCTGTGCATAGAAGTTTGGAGTCAACTGGAATGGCGCGAGCTTGACCTTGTTGAGAAATGCGATCAAGTACGGTTGAATGGGGAACTGTAACCCCTGTTCAAAATGTTGAACGCTGACGGCAACGTATCCCCTTGGTGGATAACATGCATGATTTTTTGAATCAGGTAGCAATGCACAACAACCCAAAGGGATGTGGAATTGAGTGACAAGTCCTTCCACTTCAGGACGCTTTAAAGATGAAGGATGATGAGTGAGTTTGTCTAGAGCTTCTCTTCCCTGTATAGCATGTGCTCGGGCTTCATCTCGCTCACGAGCTTCCCTGATTGGAATAATTCCCTTGCGAGTTCCACTTGAAGACATCTGAACAAAAGAAAACAGTCATACTATGCAATGGAGGTTTCAGTTAACAAAAGCAACAACCTGCGAGCTAACAAGACTACATCAGCCCTATATCAACAGTCAGCATACATTACAAGTCACAAACAGTAGTCCAGTCGTGAACAAGTAAAAAGCCAGATCAAACCAACAGAAGTTGAAAAGTCACGTTCAAACGAAGAACCCATAACAACGAGATTCAACAATGATCAGATACAAGCATGACATAACAACAACTCAGCAAAATGAGCCAAAAAACTACAAGTTTGAAGAAAGAAATTAGATGTTTACCTTGAATCTCTGATGAAAAGTGAAGAAAACGACGATTGGAGGTGCTGATTTCTTGAAGAATCAGTGACTTTTGTGAGCTTGGTGATTTGTTTACTTGTTTGCTTCGAGTGAAAATGACAGATGAAAGAAGAAAATGAAAAGGGTCCATCGGTTTATATAGACAATCGAGCTTGAACCCCCAACCGTAAGATCTTTGAAAAGTGTAACCGTCATAAATCTAATGGTGCAACGTGAAGTACGGTTTTTGAAATCATGCAGCCGTCGGATTTAAGGACGTGCGCATTTAATGCGCATGTAAAAGACGTGAGGGTGTCGCCTCAACTGCTCCATGTACGATAAAACCGTCAGACATGAGCGTTTAATGCGCGTGTAAGGGACGCGCTGGCGTCGTTTCAGTGACCACCTGCATGAATGCCACGTGTTGCAACTGAAAAGGTGGAATTTGAAAATGCACAGAAGCAATTATGAAGATTAGTGTGCCAAGGAAGCCAGCGTTTACCAGCAAGCTCGAGCTCCCAGCTCGCAGAAGCGAACTGAGAGCTGGGGGGCTAATGTTATATGTATTTTTCGGACTTATTGAATGAACTGGTAAAAGTCCAATTTGGGCCCATTTAAGATCCGATAAGAAGGCCCGATAAGGTCAACTTAGTCAAAGCCCATCAGACGAGGCCCAGTATTGACTCTAAGCCCAGCAAGCTCTTCAGCTCGCTCAAAGAGATTCTCCAGCTGGCATCAACAGACCCATAAGCATAGTCAGGTCGCAGCTCGCTTCATGCACAGCTCGTCTCTTAGCGAGCTCGAGCTCGAGACCGTCGTAGTAAAGCAGCTCGTCCAAGAGCATAATAAATGCAGTATCTTCCAGGAACAGGCAGTTACCAAGTTCAACCATGATTCTCTCTCTCCGAATATGGCAGTTACCTAATCAAGTCGTGATATTCTCATCAGATATGGAGATCTATTCAAATTCAAATTCAAATCAACCTTATCTCGAGATAAATTATAGTAATTTCCTGATATTATCCAAACATATTAGGAAGTGTAATTAATCCACAATTTTTTTCCTTATTTTTCTCAATTATTTAGGGAATGTATTTAATTCAGAATTCTTTTCCTGATTTGCTACAACCAAGAATTGTAACACCTCTTTCCCTATAAATAGGGATTAAAATCATTGTAACATCATGAGAGAATAACCAATAATACACTGTCACTCTGCAGAATTTAAGAGACAGACAGTCGTGGACGTAGGCCTATTATTGCTGAACCACGTAAAATATTTGTGTTCCTTGTTTGATTCTCGGTTCTTGTCTTAGTTCTTTCTTGGTATTTGTGCTTTCTCACATTGATTGTAGGTATTGGGCATTGATTACTCGTCAACTGAAATCTAACGTCGACAATAGGTAATACTAAAGACTCGATTTTAACTCTAAGGCAATTTGATAACCAAAGAGTGAAAAAAATAAACATGTTTTGCTTTATTTTCACAATTGATAATATTTCATAACTAAACAAGGTTTCCAATAAACAATACATTCTCCATCTCCCATCCTTGTTTAGGTTGGTGAAATTCACACACATTCTCCATTGCCCATCCTTCTTTTTGACAAGGATAACATAGGATAACTATTCATTGTATTTTACCTCTTGAATGAAACCATTACTCATAAGTTTATTGTGAGCTCCTTCACCATGGCATGGTACCTCTCCGAATTTAAAGAACTCAATTTATGACTAACTGGTTTAGCCTTTGGATCAATATTGAGTTTATGTTTATAGATCTAAAGGTCGATTCCACCTTGTCTTCATGTCTCCAAGCAAAAATGTCAAAATATTCACTCAAGAGTGCTACCAAGTTATGCATCTATATGATCTTTTGGATCTTGGATACCATCATAACCACGCATGTCTTTACGAGGGTATCATACATGCTCTAGGATTTTCATCCTTATTATAGTATCTGACCAAGCGCTTTGTTGAACGTTGAGCCTTCTTAGCACACCTTGCCTTGATTGATAATAGTTATGTAATTCTTCTATGATTGATAGTAGTTATGTAATTTTTCTACTCACTCTCTTATTTCTTGGAAGCCAACTTCATATTGGCAGTCTTGATTCATTGCCTAATAGGGCTCATAGACTATTTCCTATCGTCAAGGTTCCCTATCACTCCATTATTTAGACCTCCATTGCACTTACTAGGGAACCTCATCTCTTTCCTCCTAGATCTTGTTATTCTTGCCTGATGGAGAGGTGGGCATTAATCATGGTCACTATGGGCTTTGTCCCTCAACTAGGTTCTCAATTGCCTTTTACTCGATAATGAATGCGACTCCTCCAAATCTCCTCGATACTTATTTCTTTCTTCACCTGTTATTGCAATTACCCTCGTAATATTCTTAGTTAAAGTATTACTCTGGACCTCTAGGTTTCAATAGTTGTTTTGATATGGCATCCCCCGAACATGTTGACTTCGCATATATATATATATATATCTGTGGATAAGGCATTAGATATGGGACATACAGAGGCAATTGTGGATAAACGTTAGGCATTTGACTTGAAGATTCATCAATCGGAGGCTATGCGAAACTCAAAGTATCCGTTCATAAAACATTATAGGATTTGACATGTAAGTGAATATGCATAGGTTGGTACTGGTTGTTGAATTATGGGTGTAGTTTGCATTTGAGTCACTACTAGGTTCTCTTAAACATGAGTCATTCAGGGATTGGATGGATTCAATATTGGGTTCAAAAGTGGTTAATTTGGATCTATTTCACAAAGGTTTACTCTTCAATCCTTCCTCTAGTGCTAATGTTTCAATTGAAAGTCGTGATTGAAGGCCAGTTAGATCTTCATTAATCTCCTACTTCGATGTTGTCCCTTTCCTTCAACGTTTTCCTATCGTTCAATTCTGTAGGACAAATTAACATGTTCGTCAAGGTGACCCAATGGATATCTTCACGAGCATTCTCCGATGCTTAAATAAATTTTTGTTATCCTAAAAAGACTCTAAACTTTTTCTTCAAAACTACCTTAGCCCCAGTAAAACACCCTTTTATTAAGGAAACAAGATTTATCTTTTAGGTGTCTCAATACATGCCAAGGTATTTGTCATTTGTCACATACATTATTCTTGAGATGACAAGTGTTTGTCACATATCTCATACCTATCATTTATCTACTTAAGGAACATTTCCTATCACGTATCAATCTTAAGTATTAAATATCATAATTATATCATTTCCTATCATTTTAAACTTTTGGGTCTTATGACAATTAATATGGTATTAGTGTAACATGTTTTTCCAAAATTCAGGTAACCCCTTAAATCTTATCCCTATGTATGGAATAGTAAAGCTATTAACGTATTCGAATCTGAACAAGTAAATGAACTTCCGTAAAATTTTTAGATGGGTCCGAGGTGTTGGATTTTGTGCCCTAAGAGCTTGTAATTATGTAAACGATTTTAATAAATAATAATAAAGTATTTATTTTATTCAATTTATATATTCTGCAAAAATTGTATATATCATGAGAAACATCATTGATTACTGATATATTTTCAAACTAAGTATATAAGTGTTATATACAAGCGGATTTAGTTTGAGAGAAGTAATCTAAAGAGTCCGTAGAAAGTAAACGAAGCTGGGTACTTTATTTGTGGTAAATCTACAGTTGCGGTCTATTTCGTATTCGGTACAATAGTTTTATCTGAGACTATTCATATAGTGACATGGAAATGGAGGCACCTTATATAATAAAGATTATATAGGACTGGACCACGATAAACATGAGTCTCTAATTAATATTCGTTAAACTTAGAGATTTATATTTATCGACTAGATGATCATATATGAATTGATCTTAATCCTGAGTATATTATGGACTCTTACTGGTTGAGTTATGTCCTTTTGATTTACATGGGTGAGATCGATATAGATGCTCGATCAATAACTTCGTACTTTAGGGATATGATTTAGTAAGTAGCTGGGAACATTCTATACAATAGTGGAATCCACTTCTTCTTGCGATAAGTAGAGAAATAGTTCTCTTAAGGGTTGATTCAAGTCTTGAACAATAAAAACGCTCAATTTTCTGTTCATATATAAACAAAAAGATAATTCATAAGTTGTTATGAATATATTGTTCATTAGAGAATCAATGGTACTTAAGGATCAAGATATAATTAAAGGGGTATAACGGACATTCTGACCTAGTTCTAATTATGAACTATTTGTTGAGGGTCAAATCATATGTAATGATTATATCAATGGACACTGAAAATTTCAGATTGTATAAATCATCTGCAGTTTTGAGAGTGTAATCTTAGGTTTTTAGTGGAGTAACTCTAAGATTAATAATAGTGAATTATTTAATTAAAGAGTTTAATTAATAATTTTGATATTATTGGAGCTCTAAACTGTAGGTCCATCGGGTTCCCTTGATAGCTCATTTCACTATAAGAAACGTATATATAGAATATTATAATTTGATCGTCCAATTATATTTGTTATATAAGTAGCAAAATATGTGTTCACTTGGTATTTGAATAATATTGATTATTCAAATTATTAATTAGTTAATTATTAATTATGAATTAATAATTATTTAATTAATTTTATAAAATGTATTGAATTCGATTCTTAGTAGTGATTGGGTATAAATTAATTATGAATTAATTATAGGTCATAAGTTTGATTTCAAAATATAACATGAGTTAATTTTGAATTAATTATGTTATATGGATAAAAGTTTAATTTTAATAAACTTGGGGTTTAATATTAATTTTGATTAATTAAAACCATAATTGGTTGCCTATAAATAGAAAAGAAATAGTCTTCTTTTCTTAATAGAAGTTATATTTAGGTTTTGTTTTACGTTCTTTGAAACAAAAATCTATTCTCACCTCTTACATATATTGTTTGTTCTTTTGAGAAAAGAAATCAATAGAAAGTGAACACAATTCTATATAATTGTGTCCACTCACTTGTTTCTTGATGTAGAGTCATATCAAGGAAGGCAAGGTGGTGAGCAATCCACAGAGATCAATACAAATGGTATAATATTCAATCTTTAATTTAGTTTTGTTATTTTATTTCATTGTTTTATGGATCTAGGGTTCTTGAGTTTTCTTAAAAATTTTAAAATTAAATGTTCCGCAAATCCTTATTTTCATAAAAACAATTGTTGTTTTTTCCCTACACGAGGAAGGTTTATAATTTTGAAATTCCAAAATTAATTAAAACGAATGGAGTTAGATAATCAATTGAATACTAACGAAGTTTTCAAATTTGAAATTAGATTTTAATAAAATTTTCGGATTGACCCGAGAGGATTTCGAATTCGAAAAGAGACTTTTAGGAGCTTAGAAAACGCGTGAGACAAGTGGCAAAGAAAAGCTTGCATGCGAGACAAGTGTCAATTGGAAAGCTATGCATGGATGACACTTGTGAGACATGCAAGGGAATAAAGCGACAAGTGGACGGAGATGAGGTAAATAAGTGGCAATTGTATGGTGTGAATTATAATAATATAAATATATGTGTGTTAAGTGATATAAAAGCCAAATTGAAGCAAAAACTCACTCATTTACCATTTTACTCAACTCATTCACGGTCAAACATTTGCTCTCACTGTCTCATCTCATATATCTCACAGCCACTCTCTCCATTTCACCCAAAATCTCTCATTTTCCCTTAAACCTCACACGAGCTCTCTTTTATTTCTCACAAACCCGTTCGACACACTCTCATTTCTTTTAGCTTTCACCAAAACTCTCACATCCTCCATCTCTCATTCACAGCAATCTCAATCTCTTGGTTCTCATCCTCTCATGGCAATACCTCACTTTCTCTCTAACTTTCGATTTTGAAAGGAATCAAACAAGGACCAAAAAGAAAAATTCACGCAAGGAGGCAAAAGAACTCAAAGAAAGCAAGCAAAGAGGATTCGGCTAAGGATGGGGAGTGATGACCCAATGCATGCAAAGGGAGGATGAAGTTGTTTTTGAGGAAATGAGACACATGCATGAAGATTAAAGCTATCTAGAAGGCATTGTCAATGTTTCGGAAGGTAAACTTTAAGTTTTCGAGAATTTTGTTAAGTGTTTTAGAAGGATTTTTGGTGAATGCATGCTTGAGTTTTAAGAATTACCACCTCGTTAGTGTAGAGGTTGGTTTATGGTTGAATTTGATATTTGATTGATTTCGAAAATGAAAATTCATGTGTATATTAAGTTCGACCATGAAAAGGTATTATAGATTGATTGGATTTTTGATGGTTTTCTATGTTATGAATGTGTTTTATATGAGTTTGATGTGTTTGGTTGTGTGAATGAGTTGAAAAAAAAATAATTTTAGAGGGATGCTTACATTCGACCAAGGGCATTATTGTCATTTTAAAAATTGTTTTTGAATGAGTTATGCAATTTTAGGGAATATTTGGATGTTAGAATTAGTACGGAAATCGAAAAAGAAATCGTTAAACGTTAAAAGACCACTTCGCGATTAAATATTTCGGCATCACTCGAAAGTGGTATTTAGTGATAATAAATGAAAATTTCATTGTTTCTTGATAGGTTTGAATGTGAATTGATGAGTAAATGTAAGAAAAATGATGATAAATTATTATGTTGAATTCGGCCATTTAGAGAAGTGTAGGTTCAAGATCATCGTTTAATCTGTTTGAATGAATTTAGACTTGAATTGACGTGTTTATCGTGTTTAGATAATTAGAATTGTGAACGGAAAGAAAACGCGAGTAATCAAAGTTAAAACGGATCAAAATAGAGTGTTTCAAAATAATAGATTGATTGAGTATTTCATTGGATTGGTCCATGAAGTTATTCGTACGAATTATGTTAGTCGTGTCGTGGTCTGAAAATATATTACGGAAATGTATAGGTTATTCGGAGGCCAAAAAGAATATCTCGTAGAGTAAAGTTAACTAACGAACTAGGGATCCAAGTGAGTGTCCTAACGAAAATATTTTGATATAATATTAATTATATTCACATTTGATTTGTATGTTAATATATATTCACGCTGTTGATTATTGTAAATTGATTTTTATACGATAAATGAGTTTTTCGTATGAGAACCAAATTACATGAAATTGTAAAGAATTGCATGAAATGTGATTTTTATGATGAAAATACAGAGTTGGATATGATTTATGAGCCTATGGTATGCCTTGAGGGCATCTTGATATTACCGGTTGAAGTTGAGTACCCTAAACGTGCATTGGTAGTGTTGTCAGGAGAGTCTGTCACTAACAGCGGGTGGGTATGTGTCCGTTGGTCTAGTCCCATGTGTCATCAATGCACATACAAAATATATTATTAGCTAGCTTCCGTCTGAGCGAATGTAAATTCTGCTACACTAAAACCGGATAAAAGAATTTAGCAAAGGTAAATTCCGCTAGTATCAAATAAATGGTCTGTGCAAAGGTAAATTTTGCACCGAGCGAAAGTAAATTCAGTTCTGCCACATGTATATGATACCATATAGAATAAAAAAAACAGTGATTGGTCTGTTTTCTGTAAAAAGTTTTCAAAAATAAAAATAGTCATCACTGATGTGTTTTATGATTTGAAAAGTGAATGTAAGCATATGAATTGATTGAGTTACTCACATTTCATTGTTGAAAAGCATTTGAAAGTGAATGTGATATTAGAATAATTTGCTTTTCAATCTACTATATCAAATACAGAGCCTGATGCATATATTTTATTAAATGTTTATTCATGTTTTATGTTACTGATGGTTCTCGAACAATTTATTTAATTTACACAGCATGATTTTCGTTATGAAATGAGCTTATAAATTGTTTTTAGAGAGGAAACTTTTGAAATGATTTGAATAGAAATATCTGATACTCATTGAACGTATCTTGTTCACCCTAGTTTTGTTGTTTTTAAAATAAAAATCTCTCAGGATCAAGTATAGGTGCGAACATTCAAGTAGCAGGGACCTTACATCAGAAGTAACTATACACTTCCATCGGTTTAGCTGTGATTCCCTTTGTATCTCATGTATGATATGTATGTCTTAAACATATGGAACATTTTGTATGTAAATATAAATTCTGCTTTTGAATTTTGTATATACATGATCATACATATCATGTTTTTGAGTTTGAATTTATTTTGAGTTGATACATGTTTGACATGGTTTGTGATTTGTGAAAAGAGGGTCTGAGGCCCAATAGTTGAGAAATTGATCATTTTTTTCAAGTGTACAAATCTTTTCAATGTGATTTTATAGGATGGCATTTTTAGAAAAACAATCGTTGTACTGTCAAAATTTTTATAAAATCTTGATTGTAAATGTAAATTTTTAAATTGAAAAAGTTTCCACTCAATTCCATTGATAAACGAACTTTAAAAGGGGGTTTTAAAAGGGATTTTTAAAACATAAATTTAAAAAGTTTAATTTCATGGAAACCTTTCAGTCGTAGGGGATCCCGATTGGAAGACTGCCGTGGGATGTCGGGCAAGTCATCTTGGGAATAGGAGTCGAGGCCCATCAATCAGAGTTTGGAGATTCTTGATTCAAACTCTCATATCTTTATTTGAAACTCTTTTATTATGCATGTTATATAGTATGAGACATTTAACATGTGTCTGTCATTTATCATCTATCCACGTTATACGTGAGAAAACGTGTTATATGTCAACCTCAAGTCTTAAATACTATAATTAGGCATTTTTCTATCAATTTAAACTTTTAGACCTGATGGCAACTAATATCCTTCAAAGGTTAACTTTCTTTATCTTCGATGGCTTACTTAATTGTGCAGTTTAATATGATATCTAATATCTTCTTCTCTCAAAGTTTATGATACTTACCACATTTCTCCTCCCTACCACGCTATATATATATATATATATTTTCCATTTGATCTCTTTTGCACCATAATAAGAATATTAAGGTGAGTTTGTATATGTTTTTAAAATGATGTTTTTGAAAAGTATATTTGGTACTATTTTAGAAAACAAAAAATGATTAAAAATAAATAAAAACTTTCTCTCATCTCACCCCTCTCTCTCTCCATTACTCACCCATTGCTCTCTCTCTCTCACCTTTCCTTTCTCTCTTCCTTCACCCTTCTCTTTCTCCATCACAATCTCTCTATCTTCTTCACACACACACCTCTCTCTCTCTCTCTCTCTCACCCTATTGCCTCTCTCTCACCTTACCTCTCGCTCTCCATCCTTATTGTCATCGCAATCCGACCTCTTCAATAATGCATCGCCAGAGTCACCTTTGTCGTCATTGTTGTTGTCTTCTTTTTATATTAGAAATCGTCTTCTTCTTATGTCATTGTCATCTTCTTCTTCAGTGACTCGAATTGTGACTGGATTATGACTCGGGTTATGATAGTTTTCTCATCCATGGCAATTGGTTTGTGACTCAATTTTTTTTTCCATTTGTTTGTGTTGAACTAGTCATCGTCTTCATCTTCATCTTCATCAAGACTCGGTTTGTGACATGGATTTGTGACTTTTTATGTCATTGTCTTCCCCTTTACTTCTTTGTTTTTTTTTTTTTTTGTTCAACAATTCGATCGTTTTTTAAAATAATGGAAAACGGAAAAAAAAAATGATTTCCACCTTCATGTTATGATTTTTTAAAACATATATTTTATTTCTAAAAACATGCTTTTGAAAACGATTGTCAAACACACATAAGCATTTTTCGTTTTGGAAAATGGGACGGTTCCAAACAAGCACTTAATAAGACATTTCCAGTATATATAATTTGTTATTGCATCCATATATTATTTCATTTTATAATAAATTAAATAATAATAAAATTATTATTGATTAAGTGCAGCAACCGGTCTGCCAGTAACATTTTTGCTTTGGCTGCCTGTTTGATTTGTATCATACAAAGACTGTATGGTAGACAAGCTCCTTTTTTTTATGTTTTCTGAAATGGATAGACAAGCTCATTTTATCAAATACCTTTCCCACTTGTAACCTGAAAAGTTCATTTAACGGAATTTTTATTTAAATATTCTAACATTAGCGTACGTTACGGGAGCCTAAAAGTAAGGGCAGGTGTAGTCTTTCAAAAAAAAAAAAGAAAAGAAAAGAAAAGGAAAAAGAAAAAGTATGGGCAGGTGTCGGTCGAGGTGAGATATTCGAACAAGTTAATTATGGAGCCCATTTTCATGTAAACCGATTGGGACTTGGGACTTGGGACTTGGCCGGTAATCGCGACTGTCAATAAAAGTATAGGCATATGATATCTGGTTCAGATTCGCCGCGTCTCATTTTCAATATAGTTGCCGGTTTCATTTTTCCACCTCTTCCAATTCCAACCAACGAAACTAGAATTTTGAAGCCGTCGGTTTTGACTCTTCACTCACTATCTTGAATTAACTAAATAATATTCACCAATCACCAGTGGCTCTTTCCTTAATTACGTGAATACCTTTAAGTAGGGCATTTAGTAGACTATATACACCGCCTTCACCGTATATGCCTCCTGCTTTTGCAAGCCATTAGCCAAGTCTCTAGACTATTTAATTTCTCACTTTTTTACCACTTTCTATATAAGTCAAACTTATTCGTTCTTTAACATGGAAAGAATATTGTTTTCTTTCATATTTGGGATTCCTACTGTTTTCGTGTCTTTATATCTTTGCATTCATTGTATATAAAATTAATTTTTTTCTTCGTGGAGAATAAATAAAAAAGGAGGAGAAAAAAAGAGATATTAGGGATGGAAACTGCATAAATTGACATTCACATTTATTGTTTAGGATTCAAAATAAATCAATATTGGATGTCATCCCTTGCAAAATACCAATTGAATTAATTTAAAACGTATGTAACGTGTGGATTTTGATTATAACCTTGAGAGATCTGACCTTATCTTACATTTATGGTCAATGGCATATTTGTCTTTCACACATATTCTTAATCTTTTGATGGCTTGGCCAAAGAGTCAGGTATTAGATGCTACGATTAATTAAAGCCGTAGTTGGCCAATTAGTTGCTTCTCCTTTCACACAAAATTTATTTTAATTTTTACCTTCCTTGGTTTCCTTTAGCGCTACGATTCATATATAGTTTAAATATTGCTACAGGATCTTGTTACCATAAAGGTTTACCAACATTTAAACGTAAATACTGCTACTGTAACTATAAAGATCTTGATTTTTTCTTTTTTAAAAAATAAAAGCTATAAAGATCTTGTAAAATAAATATAATAGGCTCTTATAATATTAATGGTATCTAACCGTCCAAGATGCCCGTGAGATATATAGCTCATACAATTTGCGTAATAAAAACCCTTGTTGCTTGTAGTGCATGTTCATGTACACTCTAACACCCTTTAAAAACGATAAAAATAATATTGCGACAGCAATTAGAGTCAATTGAAATTGAGATAAAGACTCTTGATTACGAAGCTAGACCATTTCATGGTCAAGATTAATGTACTAAGAACACATAGAAAATGCATACGGTTCATCAATTCCAATGATCTTGGACAGCATAATCCAGAGGTTATGACATTTGCACACGTATAAGTTGAATTCAAATTCGTGGGAGCTAGTTAAATGTCAAAGTATTGACTCGATAAATAACTTTTCAAATTAAACATATTACGGTTGCCTGGTTTATTTGTTCAACTATTAGGTACGAATAAATAACTTGTCCAAACTATATATGTAATTAATTGATTAAATGTAAATAAAATGACGTTAGTTAAAACGTACCAATAGTGAGACTTAAATGGAGAATATGTGTGTCAGACTTTGTCAAATATTATAGTATTAAGTTGACGGGGTGAGACCACGACACCAGGGACTTTTGGTGTATAAATGTGAATTGGTCATACACATTGAAATGTTTGAAAAGTACTCTTTTGATTTTTTCTCTTTTGGTTTCTTGGCCCAAAAAAAAGGTATTTTAATTAAAACCTATTAGAGCTTTATTTTGTTATACAAGTATCTTTTTAATTGTTTGGTTAATATTACAAAATTTAATTTCCTTAAAAAAAAACGCAATTTTTTTCTTAATTTTAAAATATAAAAAAGGCTTGAGAAGTCTTTTTTAAATTAGAACAGTAGACTTTACTTCTTAAATATAAGAATGATAATATATAAACGTCTTCTCTATTATTAAAATCGTAATTAGAAGGATCAGAGAAACTTGCCCGTAATATTAAACAAAAAGGTCAAAAAAATGTTGTTTAATTTACATAAAGTCATGCGATTCAAACTTGAAATAGCTAATTGTTTTAACTGCACAGTACAGACACATTATTATTTTTTCTCTAAACATATGAGTGTTCACACAATTCGTAATCCCACTTAACAAGCACACTGTGAAGATTTGGTGTGGGAAAATCTTCAACCGGCAAAGCTCATCAAGATAACACTAAAATTGGAATTTATCTCTGGACAGCCAAACAAACAAACCAGGATATATGCTATTCTCCCTTTGAAAAAATTTCCCACAGTTTGCAATCAATTTCAGTGGGTGACCAAAGCATTAACATGTGCGAAAACCACAAACTGTAACTAGAGGTGGAAAATTAATTACTTTCCTAAAAGTGAAAATCAACGGTCCATGAAGGGTAAGTAAGTTACAATCTATGCATGTGCATACGATGCTTCCAAAACGGAAAACACATTTTGGATCCCTTTATTAAAATAAAGTGGTCAATTCGGGTTTTCACTGTTCTTTCTTACGTATTATTCTATTTCTTTCTTCCCACGTTGATTCATTGAAAGTGTCTGCTTTCAAATCCTTCCACTGTATATATATCTATAAGCCTATGTATGCCTCCAACAATAACCACAACTTTCTCTATAGACAATTGCTCCTTGCATCTTCTTGATCAATCATGGTTCTCTCTAAGACAGCTTCGGAGTCCGATGTCTCCATCCACTCCACGTTTGCTTCTCGCTATGTCCGAAACGCACTTCCTCGGTATGTAAACATGCCAACATGATATCAGAGTCAGTTTCGTATATTATTTTATAATATGGTTATTGTATATCTGAATCTGTGTTTGTGTTTACGGTTGACGATCCAGGTTCAAGATGCCGGAGAACTCGATACCGAAGGAGGCAGCATATCAGATCATCAACGACGAGCTGATGCTGGATGGGAATCCGAGGTTGAACTTGGCCTCATTTGTGACAACATGGATGGAGCCAGAATGCGATAAGCTTATGATGGCTGCCATTAACAAGAACTATGTCGACATGGATGAGTACCCTGTTACCACCGAGCTACAGGCCAGTCTCCCTGATCCCTCACTCACCAACATCAAGTCTTCTATACAACAAGTGCAATATATGTGTTACTAGCAACGTATGTGAATTTATATTGGTTTGCTAACATGGAAAAATATTGTGTGTTATCAATGGAACAGAATAGATGCGTGAACATGATAGCACACCTATTCAATGCACCGTTGGAAGAGTCAGAGACAGCTGTTGGAGTTGGAACAGTAGGATCATCGGAGGCAATAATGCTGGCTGGCCTTGCTTTCAAAAGAAAGTGGCAGAACAAGCGTAAAGCCGAAGGCAAACCCTATGACAAGCCCAACATTGTCACTGGAGCCAATGTTCAGGTCTGTCCTCTCTTACTATTGCATTCGTTTGGTCGTACTTGGGCCAGAGATATATATTCATTAGAGATGTCAGGTCGGGCTAATTAAAGACATATTTTGTAGGCCGGAAGTTTTCAGTGTTAAAAGCAATTTGCTGTTGGTCCTACCCGAATCGGGCTTATCTACTCAAACTAGATAGATATATGCTCAGTAGTTAAATTAAAAAAATATAAATAAATAAATAAAACTGAATCAAAATTCAATAAAATGAATAAAGTTACTCATTTGAATAAATAACTTTGTGTAAAACAGGTATGCTGGGAGAAATTTGCAAGGTATTTTGAGGTGGAGCTGAAGGAAGTGAAGCTGAGCGAAGGGTATTATGTGATGGACCCAGTCAAAGCTGTTGAAATGGTCGACGAAAACACCATCTGTGTTGCTGCTATTCTCGGTTCTACTCTCAATGGAGAATTCGAAGATGTCAAGCTCTTGAATGATCTTCTGCTTGAGAAGAACAAGCAAACGGGGTATGTATAATCATTTGATCACTAAATATTAGTATGTTTTGGAAATTTTTTAATATCTCAAAAATATTTCCAGTTAATCTTATATTGCTTTTTGGTTTTGATATTTGCAGATGGGACACCCCAATTCATGTTGATGCAGCCAGCGGTGGATTCATTGCACCGTTTTTGTATCCGGAGCTGGAATGGGACTTCAGGCTTCCACTAGTGAAGAGCATTAACGTTAGTGGCCACAAATATGGGCTTGTTTATGCCGGAATCGGGTGGGTCATCTGGAGGACCAGAGAAGACTTGCCTGAAGAACTAATCTTCCACATCAACTACCTTGGAGCTGATCAGCCCACTTTCACACTCAACTTCTCAAAAGGTTCAAGTCAAGTCATTGCTCAATACTACCAACTCATTCGCTTGGGATTTGAGGGATACCACAACGTCATGGAGAACTGTCATGAAAACGCTATGGTGCTCAAAGAAGGATTGGAGAAAACTGGTCGCTTCAACATCGTCTCAAAGGACCATGGGGTTCCATTGGTGGCATTTTCCCTCAAGGACAACAAACGCCATGACGAATTCGAGGTGGCCGAAATGCTGCGTCGTTTTGGGTGGATAGTGCCTGCATACACCATGCCGGCTGACGCCCAGCACGTGACGGTGCTTCGAGTTGTCATCAGAGAAGACTTTTCGAGGACACTTGCTGAGCGTTTGGTGCTTGACATCACAAAGGTACTTCATGAGCTTGATTCTCTGCCTTCGAAATTGCCTGTTGCTGCCCAACAGAATGGCAAGAATGGGACTGTGCTCAAGAAGACTGCGATAGAGACTCAAAGAGAAGTGACTGCTTTTTGGAAGAAATTTGTCTTGGACCAGAAAACTATCAAAAACCAGATTTGTTAGATGGTTCTAATTTTTTGAAGTTTTGCCATGTGGACCTGTTCATTAGTTCATGGCTTCTGACTTATTATTTTTTCTGTTTTGTTTTAATTTCAGAATATCTATGCAACTGATTAATCGTATTTTTCTTCTATATATTGATAACCTGCTCTAGTTTATGAGGTAGCGTGGCTAGATATAGTACATAGATGTCTCTAGTTTAGGACAGTTGTTATAGTGGTAAAACTTATATAGGCCTAGCGGATGCAATGGAATTGGGCCCATACAAGAAAGTTTTTCTTCAATTATGTCATCTGTATGCCACTAAATTTGACCTCCACATCGGTAAAACATTTTAATGACAATAAAGTATGTTTCTCCACTTCATCCTCTTAACCATGTCGCTAAAAATTATAAGTGATATCTTAAGATCTGTGTCAAGAAAACATTACTTACAAATATTTAAAAATTTAAATTAGTGACTCATAATAATACTTTTTGTAATACTTGAAATGTGTCACACAAAGTAAAAACAATTTAAAATTAGTTTTATTTTTATAAAATTTAAGAACTCGTTTATTTTAATTAATTAGTAGTGTTGTTGTAATTATATATTTAGCGATGCAACAAGTTGTCATTGAACATAATATTTTAGATATTTTTGAAATTATTAATTAGCTTATCACTATTAATTTTATTTTTCAAAATTGTAATTAAATAGTGCTTTATTTCTTATCATCATTTCTTTAATCATGATTGATCCCATTGATAATTTATGTTTATAATTATGTATTATACTTTTATACATTTTTCAAATCATAAATTATACTTATATACAATTGAAAGAAATGAATAAATTAATCAAAATCATCTTTTTTATTATTATTTTTTAAGTATTGATCAAAACCATCTTAAATAAACCAAAAAGTTAAACAACAGATAACACAAACCATCTGTTGACGTCCGGAAACGGTCAACCAGAGATTCTGGGGCCCAGGCGGCAGATTTGGTAATTAATGGATGAATGTACTGGTTGAAGGGTAGGAAATGGTTAATTAATGAAGTTATAGGTTGGTGGTGATTAATTCAGGTGAAGGAATGTCGGACTTGGTGGTTGGTTCGACTTAATGAGGTAACCAGTAAGAAGTTAAGGAGAAAGAAAGAGTGAAAGAGAGAAGAAACACAAGGATTTTTACGTGGTTCGGTGACTGCACCTACATCCACGGCCACTCTGGAATAATTCCGGCAGAGTGACGGTTCTTCAGTCTATTTTTTCTTGTTCTACAGTAAAAATGTCTCCCCTCTTTATAGAGGAAGGGAGCTCACAATAAAAAATACAAAAGAATGTTATACAAGTAACTGGCAACGGCTAGTTTCAGCTAAGCCTGACATTGCCATGCTGCATTAATTGTAAAGGTAATGATGATTTTCTTCCCGCACAGGTTTGTATTAATTAAGTCTGAGGAAGTCTTCACTTCATTAAATGCTCCTGGGTAATTGTGTAAGCAGTTTCCGATGGAAAATCATGGGAGTTGGTAGACTCTGACAACTTGCTGTACACGGTATCTCCTGAAGAAACCTTCAGGTCAGCCAGGTGGTGCACTCTGGAGGAGAGATAAGGCGATCTGGAGGTTTCAGCGAGCTCGCGACCTGAGCGACCTCGCGGGCTCCACGAGCTGGAAACGCTGGCAGGAGGCGTCCTGGGAACTGTTGCGGGCTCGCGACTTAGACGGCCTCACGGTTTGGGTTTGCAGCTGCTCGTTCCACCTTTGGGCCTCCCGGGCCCTTGTTCCTGTTTAGATTAAATAAGCATATACTGGCCCAACTGGGTTGGACCAGAAAATGGGCATAACATCAAGCCCCCCAGCTCTCTGTGCGCTCTGCGGACTGAGAGCTGATCCAAATACACAGTTGGCGCCCATTTTCAAATCTTCTGGTACCGTTTCAATCCCAACACTGTAACTACTGACACGCAGCGTCCATCCAGGCGTTGGAGCCAAAAAACGTGTCTCGGGACCGTACGCATTAAATGTGCACGTCTTGTAACTAACAGACGTGATGGCATGTGACCGAGATCAGTGCTTAGCCGTTGGATCTTTGACGGTTACACCTTTATGTTGGATCGGATGGCTGGGGACGGACGTCCTGGCCTATATAATCCACAGGCCTCTTCAAGTTTCTCTTTTTGCTTTCCTGATACGACTCCAGCACCCTTCTTTCCACCATTTTTGTTTTCTCTGCTTCTTCTGGTTTGCTATCTGCATTCGGACAGACTTTTCAGACTCCGGCGTCTCAGGAACCAGCTACCACTCTCAGCAAGCCGTACGCAGTTCAAACAAGGTAGTTCTTCTTCAGCTCTTTTTTTTTTTGTGGTATGATCTGTTTCTGGTTGGGATTGCTGTTTCCTGTTTAAATATCACACCTGTTGGTTCCTGTAAGCCTGTTTGGCCCTTAGGGATTTATTGTGTTGGTTGCTTGAATACCTGTGTACGCTAGGGGCGACCTGGCTGTTAACCCAGGTGTCCCGTCTCTTGGCCGTGTACTGTTGCTTAGGACTTTCGATGAAAGTGTCCCCCTCACTGTCTGGTGTGGTACCTGTGAACATAGGGTTAGCAACACATATATTTAGGGTGATAGAGTACCTGGCGGGCTCGTGTCTCCGGGCCCTTTCTGGTCCTTTGGAGGCCAGGTGTGCGATCTGACGAATAGGTCAACAGCCTTAGGAATTTTTTTTCTCTGTCTTGTTAGGATCAGTATGTTGTAGGCGTTCTGATATCATTCCTTCTGTGTTGTAGATGTCAGGTCGCTCACGCACTGGTCGAGGCAGGGCTTCTGCTTCCAGGAGGCAGGCAAAACGCCAGAGTAGTGAGGCCGAGGCTTCGACCTCGCGAGCTGGTCCGTCCAGCGAGGAGGTCGCTGGAGGGGACGAGGTTGCTGAGGAAACAGACCCCCATCCTTTTAAACACACGCCCTCGCTGGTCACTCTTCAGAAGCTGGAGGCTTGGGCCGAGGAAATAAGTATCCCCTTGGGGTGTAGAGCTAACGTTCCCGAGGACACTGATCGAGCCGCTTATCCTCCAGCGGGCTTTCGTTGCGATCAGCCGTGAGCATATGGAGCTCGGCTTCAGGTTCCCTGTCCCTGGTTATCTCAAGGATCTATTGAATGACCTCAAGCTCGCGCCGTTCCAATTAACCCCAAACTCATATGCCTACTTAACCACCCTGGCCGCGGCGTTCGTTAAGTACAGACTAGGGTTCCCTTCACCCCGTATTATCCGTAGTCTCTTCAGTTTTAAGGCGATCTCTGGGAAGGACGGGCTCTATTATGCCACGCCTCGCCAACATTCTGATTATAGGGAGTATCTTCCCCAGAACTGTACTAAGTCCAACGTTGGGGAGTACAAGTCAAACTGGGCCCTGTTCACGTGCCCTTCGCTCGCTAGGCTGCATAATATGGGTTTCGTGCAAACACCTAGTAGGGACACAAGCTCTTACAACAACATTAGTAACACTATATACATGTGCACACACATTTTTTTTTTTTTTTTTTAACGAGCTGCCTTTTGCTATACAGGCGTCGCAGCTCCTGGGTACAAGCTTAAAACGGACGAGCTCGCTATCCTGAATGCTTTTGCAACAGTTAAGGAACCAACCGAGGATCTTTTCCCTTCTGGTAGCGAGCTGGTAGACCGGGGTCTAGCACCATCAGCCACAAGTCCTCTTCTGAACATAATCCGGGACTTGGGAATAAGGGGGCAAACATCTGAGGTCCTTTCCGCCCTCACTGCTCTTGCTCAATCAGAGTCAGAACCACAGCCCTTACAACAAAGGTCATCGAGCACGAGCTTCACCACCAGCCCCTCTTCAGACGATATGGGAAAGCTCACGATGTCAGTTCCTCCCCTCAGGTCGGTTCCACCTGTTAGACCGACTGAGGTCGTTGACGTGGATGATATCTCTCCAGATCGTTCACAAAGAGCGCCCTCGCAAACTGCTGCAGCTGCTCCTTCTCCGACCAGGTCGTCTGCCACTCCTCAGAAACGGGCTGCCCCATCTGAGGGGCCAGGTCCTTCCCCAGCTAAGAGCAGTGTTCCAAAACTCGCTACTCGCGACTCGACCGGCGACCTAGCGAGCAGCGAGTAATCGGTAACTCGGCAAGTACTCGGGGAGTACTCGGAAAGTACTATTTAAGGGCGAAATTGTAATTTTTGAAGTTTCAATGCATAAATTGAGATTTTTGTGAACATTAGAGACCATGGTGAAATTATCCACACCATATATAAACGCTGATTTCACGCTCAAACCCTCATTCTCTCTCTTTCTCCCCCTTCTGCTCCCTCTCCGTTGTCTTCTCTCATCCCTCCTCTCTCAAACAGGCCGTAGCCGTCGCCGTTCTGGTTCAAGTGCGTCGTCGCCGTCGCCGTTTCAAGATCAAGAACAGCCGCCGTCGCCGAAGCCGATGGCAGTCCATCTTCATCGTCCCCGGCGAATCTTCTTCTTTCTCCTTTAAGGCCGTTCAAGTCTCCTCTCTCGCCGGCGAATCTCCTTGTCTTTTTCCCTATCGCCGGCGACAGTGAGTGATTGTTTCTCGAAGTTGTCTTTTATCTGTTGTTTGTTAATATTGTTGGGTGATTTTTGTTGTTTGTTTATGTGGGAGTTTTGAGGATGATTGTTGGGTGATGTTTGGGATGATTTTTGGCCGGTTTGGTGATGATCGGACTCGCCGAGTTGGGCCGAGTTGGGCCGAGTTGGGCCGAGTTGAGCTGAGTTGGGCCGAGTGTCCACCTCCGGCGAGCAATACTTCCGATCTGGGGTTTCTCGGATCGGCAGAGTGCCGATCTACGAGAACTCGGCGAAACTCGCCGAGTTTTTAAACAATGGCTAAGAGGGCCACGGTCTCTGTTGAGGGGGACTTACCTTCGGAGTCGGAGTCCGAGGCTTTGACTAAGAGAAGAAAATGAAAGGTCATAGCCTCGCCCCCTGCCCCAAAGCAGAAGGAAATCATAGTGGTCCCTCCGGCCGGGGGGGTTGTTATTGGTAGGGAACCGGGCACAGAGGCGCCAGGGCGACCTGCGAGGCCCTCAACGGACGAACAGGCAGACTCCGGGGTCCACCCTGAAGTGGCGAAGGAGATGGAATACTTCAACAGCTTCGTGGAGCTCGTGCCTGATGTGATGGGAAAGCACAGCTCGCAGTTGCAGAAAGAGGGGCTTACAGGCCGCACTCTAGCGAGCTATGTAGCTCGTCATGCTGCGCTGGTAAGATCCACATCCTTTCATACTTCGATTTTGATTTTCTTCTTCTTTTCTCAGAAGATCTCTTACCATCTCTTTTGTTGTTTCAGCTTGGTATGACGTTTGCGAAGTTAATAAAGGAGGCAGACTGTCACATTAATGAGAAAGAGGCCTTTAGGATGTCTCATGAGCAGTTCGAGGAGGAGAGGAGACTATTGCAGGATGAGATCAATCTCCTCCAAAAGAATCATGGGGAGCTCTCTGTCAAGCTTAAAGATGCTGATGCAGCCTTATCACAGGAGACCGCTCGCAGAGAGGCTGAAGTCAGCAAGGCCCATAGTGAAATGAATCAACTGAAGCGCGAGCTCAGTGATGCAAAGGTAAAGCTGCAGGTCGCTGAGGATAAGGTGAGCCAGCATAGCTGGGACTTGGGAGCAACCAGAGGGAAGCTCGCAAGGGCCGAGGAGAAGCGGGCGGAAGCAGAGGCAAGTCTGGCTCGGACGAGAGAGAAGCTGACTCAGACCGTGGAGGGTATCGAAGCTAAATTAGCTCGGGAGAGGGGTAAGATCGAGGAAGAGGTCGAGAGGGCGTTTCTGTTCAGCATGTGGGAGCGCTACCCGGACTTGGACTACTCCTTCTTCGGGTCAGAAGGGGTCAAAATGATCCGGGAGTTTGTAGAGCTTACTGCAGGTGCTCGGAGTGCGCAACATGCGGATACTTCCTCCAATCCTCCAATTGATTCATCTGCTGTCCCAGTCCCTTCGCCAGAGCGGGTTCACGAGGTACCCCCAATTCCAGAAGGTTCTCCGATGCTTGAGCCCCCAGTAGAGGTCCTTTCTGACTTACCAGCTCCTGAGTCCGCCCCTGAGGCAGAGCCCCCAGCAGAAGCTGCTGTTGATCCTTCTCCTTCAGATGAACCAGCTGGTGCCTAGGGCGTCTTTACTTTTACTTGTTTGTTTTGATTTCTTGTAACTTTTCACTTGTTTAAATTCAAACAGCGAGCTCGGAGCTCGAATTTATAATAGTAAATTTCCTGCATGATTTCAATATTTTGTCCAAGTATATATATGCATATTTTAATTACAGGATAGGTAGTTGGCAGGCAATAATCACACTATCTTAAAGTGTTAAAATTTTGTCAAGTAAATCACAATCGTGAAAATTATACTAACTCTCAAACCTGCTAACTGCAATCAGCTATATCAATGCACTAGCTCGTTAGGGCTTGGACTCGGCAAATAGCTTGGTCGAATAAGGTATTTGATCCTGCATTGGATATAGTTGGATAAGCCTTAAGGAATTGGCAGGAGCTTATAGCTAGTAGGGTGCTCGGAGTTTCCTTGAACCCTGTGTTTCAATGATGTTGAGCATGCTCGACAGCAGCATTTTCCCAAACTTTGAGATTTCAACCCGTGGCTTCATTCGTAGTTCAAGGGTGAGCTCATTCGGTGAGTCTGCGGGCAGCTTTATATATGAGATGTGTGGCCTTACCCCCTCCCGCGAGGTCGCGGAACAATTGATTCGCTAGGTCCGCGGGCATCTTTATATATGAGAGGCGTGGCCTTACCCCCTCCCGCGAGGTCGCTGGGCAATTGATTCGCGAGGTTCGCGGGCATCTTTATATATGAGAGGCGTGGCCTTACCCCCTCCCGCGAGGTCGCGGGGCAATTGATTCGCGAGCTAAGAAATGAAATGCTTGATGTGAACCTCTGTTAATGAGGATAGTGTGGATAAATCGAGCATCAGTTGATATGACATCCTCAATTGAGGCCTTTTATCGACACTTGTTGCCAGAATATGCTCATATCCTTGTCCAATTGAGCATTTTAGTTGTGAAGGATTCCTCGGATTTTTTGCATAGATATCTTCAAGGAATAATTTAGGTATACATGTAGGCATTTCATGAAAATAGATTGTAGCTCGATTTCTTGAGAAAAAGATTTCATTAGCCTTGCTCTTTTTAACATGTACATTTGCTGGTTCAACCAGTTTGCTTTCTGCATCAAACGTGACACATACAATAGAAAACAAGCGAAAGTATGTTTACAGACAATTGTCAAAAAAGAATCATGTACAAAGTTAGAGCGGGCTGACTGTTCTTAGGTGTAGTATGGTCGCAGGTGTTCAGCGTTCCAGGCTCGGGGTAGCTCTGATCCATCCATGTTGGCCAAATGATAGGCTCTATTCTTCAGATTCTGCTTGATGAGATATGGTCCTTCCCATTTGGGTCCGAGTACCCCATCACTTGCCTTGCGAGCTCCAGGGAGGACTAACCTGAGAACGAGGTCTCCGACTTTGTAGCTTCGAGCTCGGACCTTCTTGTTGTAATACCTGGCAACTCTCTGTTGGTACACTGCTACTCTTAGGCGAGCTGTCTCTCTTGCTTCTTCGGCTAAGTCTAGACTGGCCGCAAGTAGCTGATCATTGTCTTCAGGTCGGAACGAGGCCCTTCGCTGGCTGGTGACTTCAAACTTCGCCGGTATCATGGCTTCCGTTCCATAGACCATAGAAAATGGGGTCTCACCTGTGGAGTTGCGGACTGTGGTCCTGTATGCCCAGAGGACCTTCTGTAGTTCGTCAGCCCAAGCCCTCTTTCTTGCCTCTAGCCTGGTCTTCAAAGTCTGCTTGATGATCTTGTTCACGGCCTCGACCTGACCATTGGCTTGAGGATGGTCCACAGCCGAGAAGCTCTTTACGATTCCGAGCTCGCTGCAGAAGTCTATGAATTGCTCACTGGTGAACTGAGTACCATTGTCCGTGACGAGCTGCTGAGGAACCCCAAACCTGCAGATGATATTGTCCCATACAAATTTTTCTATCTTCGTCGTGGAGATCTCTGCTAGCTCCTTAGCTTCTGCCCATTTGGTGAAGTAGTCCACAGCGACCACAGCATGCCTGCAATTTCCTCGAGCCGTGGGCAGGGGTCCGATGAGGTCCATCCCCCAGATTGCAAAAGGCCATGGACTCACCATCTGCTGGAGGTAAGCTGATGGAGCTCGCGGGACCTTAGCAAATCTCTAGCACTTGTCACACTTCTTCACCAGATCTAAGGCATCTTGCTTCATGGTTGGCCAGTAGAACCCTGTCTGAGAGCCTTCTGGGCCAAGGATAATGCTCCTGCGTGGTTCCCACAATGACCTGCATGAATGTCATTCAGCACCACCCCACTGTTCTTATCATCTATACATCGTAGCAGCGGGGTCAAGAATCTCTTCTTGTATAATTTGTCGTCATAAATACAGTATCGGGCTGCTCTAGCTCGTATACGACGAGCTTCCAGCTTGTCTCCTGGCAGCTTCCCTTCCTGCAAATAATTCACTAGCGAACTCATCCAGGAGTTAGGCCGAACCTGTATGATCATCATTGCATCTTCATTCTCAATGCTCGGAGCTGGCAGGAATTCCACGGGGAAAGAGTCAAACAAATCTGCATCTTGGGAGGTCGCTAAGCGAGCCAGGGCGTCCGCATTACAGTTCTGTGCCCTGGGGATCCGGGTTACTTCAAACCCCTTGAAAACCCCCAGTAACTCCTTCACCTTTTGGAAATATTTTGACATCCTCCTTCCTTTGGTCTGGTATTCTCCCCTGACATGGCAAACAATAAGTTGAGAATCGCTGAAGACCTTTACCTGCTCAGCTCGCACCTCCTTTGCCAGGCGAAGTCCGGCGAGCAACGCCTCATACTCGGCCTCATTATTGGTAGCTCGGAATCCAAACCTTAGGGCACTCAGGATTTTGTGACCTTCTGGACTGATCAACATTACTCCAGCTCCTGAGCTTTGCTCGTTTGAGGATCCATCCACATATAGCTCCCAAGTTTGATTATCAGTCAGTTCCTCCTGCTCCGGTACTGGCCCTGTGAATTCCACAATGAAGTCTGCAAGTGCCTGGGCCTTGAATGCTGTTCTAGGTCTGAATTCTATGTCGAACTGAGCGAGCTCGATAGCCCACTTGAGGAGCCTGCCAGAAGTATCTGCTTTCTGAAGGACTTGCCTGAGAGGGTACTGCGTGAGGACCTCAATCTGATGAGCTTGGAAGTAGGGACGTAGCTTCCTGGAGGCGGTTACCAAGCAGTACGCGAGCTTCTCCATTTGTGAGTACCTGGTCTCCGCATCAACCAGCCTTTTACTGATATAATATACAGGCAGCTGCATCTTATCCTCTTCTCTTACCAAGGCCGCGCTTAGTGCGTGCTCAGAGACTCCCAAGTACAAAAATAACTTCTCCCCATCCTTTGGCTTGGACAGGAGAGGAGCTTGGCCCATATACTCCTTCAGCTTCTGAAATGCCTCTTCACAATGCTCACTCCATTCGAAATTCTTAGCTTTCTTTATGGCTTCAAAGAATGGCACGCACTTGTCAGTAGCTTTTGAGATGAAACGGCTGAGAGCCGCGACCTGGCCAGTAAGACTCTGCACGTCCTTGATTTTGGAGGGGACCTCATCTCTACGAGCGCCCTGATCTTTTCTGGATTGGCCTCTATCCCTCTGCTGTTCACCATAAATCCAAGGAACTTACCAGATGCTACCCCAAAGGCACACTTCAGCGGGTTTAATTTCATCCGGTAATTTCTGAGGACTTTGAATGTCTCATCCAGGTCGTGGACGTGATCTGCTGCCTTCTGGGACTTTACCAGCATGTCATCTACGTATACTTCCATGGTTTTGCCAATCTGGTCCCGGAACATGGCATTAACCAGTCGCTGGTAGGTGGCTCCTGCGTTCTTGAGCCCGAATGGCATCACCTTGTAACAATACAACCCCTTATCTGTAACAAAAGAGGTGTGTTCTTCATCCTGCGGGCTCATTGGGATCTGGTTGTACCCCGAGTAGGCATCCATGAAACTCAGGAGCTGGTGCCCAGCTGTCGCGTCTACCAGCTGGTCAATCCTGGGCAGTGGGAAGCTGTCTTTCGGGCAAGCTTTGTTCAGGTCGGTGAAGTCAATGCAGGTCCTCCATTTCCCATTCTTCTTCTTCACAAGAACTGGATTGGCGACCCAAACAGGATAACGAGCTTCCCTAATAAACCCGTTAGCTAGCAACTTCTCAACCTCTTCCTTCAGAGCTGCATAGCGTTCTGGTGTCATCGGCCTCCTCTTCTGACGGACTGGCCTGTGCTGGGGATCTATATTCAGTCTGTGGCACATAACATTAGGATCTATCCCCACCATATCTTCATGGTTCCAGGCGAAGACATCAAGGTTTCTCTTCAGGAATTCTACGAGCTCAGTCTTCAATTCTGGTAGTAGATCTCTTCCAATCTTCACATATCTTTCTGAGTCCGTTTCACTGACTCGCACATCCTCTAACTCCTCAACAGGTCCCGTGGCCCTGTCTGCGTCCACCTCGCGAGGGTCGAGGTCGTCGCTTACCCCAGTTTCAGAGACAACTCACGGTTGGCCACCCGAGACCACATTTACTTTCTTTCCCCGAATTCCCATCTTCACTGCGTCTTCATAACATTTCCTGGCCAACTGCTGTTCACCCTTGACACAGCCTACGCCATTAGGGGTCGGGAACTTAACTGTCAGCGTTCTGGTTGAGGTGACCATGTCTAGCTCATTCATCGATGGTCGCCCCAATACCACGTTGTATGCTGAAGGGCTATTGATAATCAGGAAGTCTGCAAGAACCGTGGCTTGTCGTCCTGGCTCCCCGAGGGTGAGAGGTAACTTGATTTGACCTACCGGTATCACTGCATCTCCCGTGAATCCATAGAGGGGTTCCGACGAGGGTATTAACTGCTCAGCTCCTAAACCCATCTGGTCATAGCAGTCCTTATACATAACGTTGACTGAGCTGCCAGTGTCGATCATTATCCTCCGCACCTCGACATTACTGATCTGGGCCCTGATTACAATAGCATCGTTGTGGGGCCAGCGTACTCCCCTCTCGTCCTCCTCCGTGAACACAATGCTGTCTGAGGACGCCTTTGCCCTTTTGGTGGGTCCCTCGACTCCTCCATATTCTGCCAGCAAGGTATGGTTGGCTTCCCGGATGTACCTCTGGTGCGACCTGTTAGATGTACCTGCCACATGAGGCCCACCATAAATGGTAAAGATTGTTCTTACAGCGGGCTCGCGTTCGGGTTCCTGAGCTCGCTGAGGCTGTTGCTGCTCGGGCTACTGGTCTTGCCCTTGAGGTCGCTGATGCTGAGGTCGCTTGCCAGCTGGCTGTACTACATATTCTCCTAGGCGGCCTCGTCTTATAAGCTCCTCTATAGCATCCTTCAACCGCCAGCAGTCTAAGGTATTGTGCCCGTTCTCGTTATGGTAGGCACAGTATTTCTTCGGGTCCCGACGTCGGTTAGGGGGTCCAGTCAGGGGTGGCTTCCCGAAGTTCTCCCTGTTTCTCTCCGCGGCGAAGATCCTGTCCTGCCTGTCCGATAACACACTATAGCTGTCATATCGGTTCTGACGTTGGGGCCTCTCCATCCTTGGCCCTGGTCTAGCTCGCTTTGCCACAACATTGGCCGATTGGTTCCTCGGCTCCCCTGGCCTATCACTGCCATGATTCTTCCTCTTTTCACGATGGGAACCACTTGCTTCACCCCGCTGACCACTGGGTTTCTTAGCCCCGAAGGCTTCTTCCCATCTGACTTCTTTAGCCGCCCTTTCGTAGAACTCTCCTAGATCCTTCACAGGGGACTTGTATATGCTTTCATATAGCTTCCCATCTTTCCTGAGCCCTACAGAGATAGCTGTTAAAATACTCTCGTCAGAGGGTGTTTCCACATTACTCACCTCCTCTCTGAATCGAGTAATATAATCCTTCAGGGATTCATTCTGTCTCTGGAAAATGGTAGCGAGGTGGCAGGCTGGCGCGAGCTGTCTCCTTAATGCCTTATACTGGTCCAGGAACTTCTTCTGACATTCTCTCCAGCTTCCGATGCTGCGGGCTGGAAGCCGGTTGAACCAAGCTCGCGGAGCGTCCCCTAGAGTAGCTGGGAATACTCGGCATTTGACCAGTGGGTCATCTGTCTGGAGATCCATCTGCACATTGAAAGCATCCAAATGGTCATAGGGGTCCGTCCTGCCACCATATGGAGGGATATTGGGGAGCTTGAACTTTGCTGGTAAGGGCACTGTCTCGATCTCCCGAGTGAATGGTGCTCCGGCGGTTGTCCCGCTCTTCCCCAGTCTGGCCTCCAAGTCGAGCTTCCAACTGCTGGACCCTTTGCAACAATTCTTCTACTACTGGGTCCTGGGTCAATGATCGCCGACTGGGGTTCCATCTGCTGGTACTCTCCTGCTCCCCAAAGTAACGGTTCTGTGACCTGCCTTCTTCACCGAGAGCTTCTGCGTATCTGGCAGCCCTCCGCGGCTCGGGCTCATAACCTGCATGGTGTCCACGTACTCGCTCTGGCCCACGGCTACCCTCTTCGCTCCTGGCGCCCTCGATACTTGCCCTCTCCCTTATCTCGTTCAGGCGAGGTGGGATCTCCCGCTCTTGGTTCCGCTCTCTGGCTCTCCTTGGGTGCAAGTTCGAGGAGCGGGCTGATCCTTCGGTCAGCGACCTTTCCCTTATGGCTACCCCCTCTGGAGTTGGTATCTCTTCTGAAGGTCGGCGGCGAGCTCTGCTTGGAGGTGCTGCATCTACCTGTCTCGGCACTACATGGGCTTGGACTTCCACCAACGCCCTCACTGTTGTTGTCAACTCCCTCACTGCATCCTCCAGAGCTCGCTGACGCTGCTGCCATTCCTGAGCGACCTCGTTTCCTGAAGGTGAGGCGCTCTGTTCTTCTTGGATTTCACGTCGCTCTTCTGCTACTCCAACACTCCTCGTTGCCTTGATCCTAGCCATAGCAGACAAGTACAAATGAAAATGGAGTAATAACTAATTGGAGATTACCAGGTCGCTGTTGGGCCCTCCTTCTAGCGCCAAAAGATGTTGACGTCCGGAAACGGTCAACCAGAGATTCTGGGGCCCAGACGGCGGACTTGGTAATTAATGAATGATGTACTGGTTGAAGGGTAGGAAATGGTTAATTAATGAAGTTATAGGTTGGTGGTGATTAATTCAGGTGAAGGAATGTCGGACTTGGTGGTTGGTTCGACTTAATGAGGTAACCAGTAAGAAGTTAAGGAGAAAGAAAGAGTGAAAGAGAGAAGAAACACAAGGATTTTTACGTGGTTCGGTGATTGCACCTACATCCACGGTCACTCTGGAATAATTCCGGCAGAGTGACGGTTCTTCAGTCTATTTTTTCTTGTTCTACAGTAAAAATGTCTCCCCTCTTTATAGAGGAAGGGAGCTCACAATAAAAAATACAAAAGAATGTTATACAAGTAACTGGCAACGGCTAGTTTCAGCTAAGCCTGACATTGTCATGCTGCATTAATTGTAAAGGTAATGATGATTTTCTTCCCGCACAGGTTTGCATTAATTAAGTCTGAGGAAGTCTTCACTTCATTAAATGCTCCTGAGTAAATGTGTAAGCAGTTTCCGGCGGGAAATCATAGGAGTTGGTAGACTCTGACAACTTGCTGTACACAGTATCTCCTGAAGAAACCTTCAGGTCAGCCAGGTGGTGCACTCTGGAGGAGAGATAAGGCGATCTGGAGGTTTCAGCGAGCTCGCGACCTGAGCGACCTCGCGGGCTCCACGAGCTGGAAACGCTGGCAGGAGGCGTCCTGGGAACTGTTGCGGGCTCGCGACCTGGACGGCCTCACGGTTTGGGCTTGCAGCTGCTGGTTCCACCTTTGGGCCTCCCGGGCCCTTGTTCCTGTTTAGATTAAATAAGCATGTACTGGCCCAACTGGGCTGGACCAGAAAATGGGCATAACACCATCAATAACAATTCAATAATATATATCAATAAACCAATGTAACATTCAAATAAAACAAAAATAAAGATCTTTGAATAAAAAAAAATGGTCCTCCAAATGCTTCATGTATTTCGACATCCTTCAGTTTTTTTAGTGCACTCCATAACTTTTCCTTGTTGTTTTGATGAGAAAAATTCCTGTAGATAAAAATCCCAAAGGGCCATCTAATCTGCAATTCATATTCAATTCATCATATTAGCTCGTCAACAAATAAACCTAATTGAAAAAAATACTCATAATGGTGTTATTGTGATAACTAATCTATTCATACAAAACACCATATGTCGAAACAATAAATTATACATGATATGAAGCGCATCACCAACTACAACATCTCCATATTTTCTCCAAGATGCTCTCCTTTCAATATCATATGTTGCCCTCTTAAATCTCTACTTTAAATGTCACGAGATGTTTTGCAAAAATTTCTTTGACTGCCATTACCTTTTCTTGAAAAATATCACCAAAGTTATTGCTCAAAATTTCTTAAATAAAAATACCCACTTTCGTGCCTTGGAATTTCTACCAAAACTGAAGATAAAGAGCGTTTAAAATTTGCCAAAATCATCGTATAAATCACTGGGAATTTTTCCATGAACTCTGGTGTGAAAAGCTTCTCCAATTTGTTTCCAGAAGTGACTTGAGTGATCGACACACAAGCATCAATGTCACACGGGAAAGTGTGGCTAACAAACAAAAGTAGCACACGGGCGAAACAGCTGGTGAAGAGCACTGCAGCGAGACGTGTTTGAGTCAAACATCAATGTGCTGCGTTATGTCACTTAGCGCCCTCATATTACGAAAATTCTACTTTCACCCTAAAAATTTATAAATAAACCCTTAAATTAAATTTCAGCGCAAAACACTCAAAAGAACATTAAAACACCCACGTTTCACTCGATTTCATTACAAAAGCACCAGTTAAGGATATAAAATCATGCTTAATTTTAGTATTATCACATCACAAATAGTTGAATCAAAAATAACATAAGAAAAAAAAAATGATAGGAGTCATTTTTTCAAAAACAGGTCTTATGTGCCACTCCCTTTTGTTTTCTAACACAGGAATGACTTAAATTTAATTTGTCAATTTGTATCCTCTCTTTCTATCAATGTACAAATTTATATACTGTTTACACACAATAAATCCACCAATTCTTCACTACTCATTCAAAATAAACCTTTATAATCTAATACTAAAACAATTAATTAAATAAAAAAACATAAAATCTAGACACCCAAATCATAGAAATGTAGTTCAATGTGTACAATTTCCTGGTTCATAATTTACCTAGATGTCTTGTAAAAGCACTGCCACTACTATATTTATATCTCAATATGATGAAGAATTGAAACAAAATAACAATAATAATAATAATAAATTCTTTAAAGCAACAAATACTACTATGAACAATAATAATTGTACTTTACAAATTTAAAGTACTTGTACATAGACATCTTGTACTAGAATTATGTTATCATTTACCAAAAATAAGAAATTGAAATAAAAACTTAATAAGAATATTGGAGTAAAATAAAATCAATTTAGATCTAAAGCTAACAAGAACTAAACTTACACTAAGGAACTTCAAGATACTGTAGGACCAGAGTGCATCAGGAATTCAGGATGCAGTAACTTGGGTCAAATCCAGGACACATGGTCCTAGGGAGAGACGAAGACAAGACTTCCATAAGAGCACAAAAAGCAGGGAAGAACACATAAAGTAAGAAGATAACTTCCATTTTTTTAATCTTTAAACATGATAACTTACGTAGATTTATTATTATTATTATTATTATTTTTTGAAAGCAATTGGGATTGAGGTTGTATAATTAAAAAAACGTGTAACTGTAAATAGGCACTATCTTTTCAGTTTTCTTTTTAATTTTAAATAAATTAGGCATAGGATAATTTTTATTTTTATTTTTTTAAAATGATGGCACAAGATAATCGAGTTGGAATTGTATAATGAAAAAAAAGCAAGTAGGCATTATATTTTCAGTTTTCTTTTTTTTTTAATTTTAAATATAACTAAGCACAAGATATTATATACTTACACTATTTTCATTATACAATCCCAATCTCAATTATCTTGAGCCTAATTATCTTATGCCTTCATTTAAAAGAAAAATTATCTATATATATAATATTGTGCCTAGTTATATTCAATTTTTTTTTTAAAAAAAAAGATAGTGCCTACTTACACTTTTAATCTCAGAGATTAATTGTATAATGAAAAAAGTGTAAGTAGGCACTATCTTTTCTTTTCTTTTCTTTTTGTTTTATTTGAATATAATTAGGCACAAGATATTACATACATATATATTATATTAGACAGTAGACACTCTTATTTATAGAAAATTGGACTTCTTTTACTATCTCACACTAAGTAAGTTCTATATTTTTTTATTTTTTATTAATTAAAATTTCTTTGTTTTGAAAAATTAAAATTCTTTTAAGTTTTTTTTTTAAAAAAAATTCACTTTAATTTAAAATGTCCATGGCAGAAGAAATCCACTCCAAAGCTAAATTGATCTTCAATTCCTCATAATTTACCATTTTATAATTGAATAATTAAATTAATAAAATTATTTTCTATAAAATAAAATTATTGAAATACTAAATTTGTAAATAATTTGTAAATTGGAATAATTTTATGAAATAAGGATAACATTCTTATGAAGATGACAAAGGTACCTCATGCCTTCGAAATTTCCAACTGCTGCCCAACAGAATGGCAAGAATGGGACTGTGCTCAAGAAGACTGCGATAGAGACTCAAAGAGAAGTGGCTAATTTTTGGAAGAAATTTGTCTTGGACAGGAAAACTATCAAAAACCAGATTTGTTAAATGGTTTTAATATTTTGAGGTTTTGCCATGTGGACCTGTTCATCAGTTCGTGGCTTCTGACTTATTATTTTTTCTGTTTTGTTTTAATTTCAGAATATCTATGCAACTGATTAATCTTATTTTTCTTCTATATATTGATAACCTGCTTTAGTTTATGAGGTAGCGTGGCTAAATATAGTACACAGACGTCCCTAGTATAGGGTTGTTATTGCAGTGGTAAAATTTATACAGGCCCAACGGATGCAATGGAATTGGCCACGTACAAGAAAGTTGGTCTTCAATGATGTCATATATATGCCCCTAAATTAGACCTCCACGTCATTAAATCATTTTAGTGACAATAAAGTGTGTTTCTTCACTTCATTGCGTTAACCATGTTGCTAAAAACTATAGGTGACATCTTATAATCTATGTCACAAAAACATTACTTACACATATTTAAAAATTTAAATCGGTGACCCATGATAATGCTTTTTACAATACTTGAAATGTGTCACACAAAGTAAAAACAATTTAAAATTAGTTTTATTTTTATAAAATTTAAGAATTCATTTATTTTAATTAATTAGTACTGTTGTTGTGATTATATATTTAGCAATGCAACAAGGTGTCATTGAATATAATATTTTAGATATTTTTGAAATTATTAATTAGTTTATGATTATTAATTTTATTTTTCAAATATTGTAATTAAATAGTACTTTATTGCTTATCATCATTTCTTTAATCATGATTAATCCCATTGATAATTTATTTTTATAATTATGTATTATCATTTTATACGTTTTTCAAATCATAAATGATATTTATATACAATTTAAAGAAATTAATAAATTTATCAAAACCATCTTTTTTTTTTTTATAAGTATTGATCAAAACCATCTAAAATAAACCAAAAAGTTAAATAATAGATAACACAAACCATCAATAACAATTCAATATATCAACAAACCAATGTAACATTCAAAACAACAAAAATAAAGGTCTTTGAATCAAACGAAGATCCTCCCAATGCTTATATCTCAACATGATGAATAATTGAAACAAAAAAAATAAAAATAAAAATAAAAAATTCTTTAAAGCAACACATACTACTATGAACAATAATAATTGTACATTTCAAATTTAAAGTACCTGTATATAGACATCTTGTATTAGAATTATGTTATCATTTACCAAAAATAAGAAATTGAAATGAAAACTTAATAAGAATATTAGAGTAAAATAAAATCAATTTAGATCTAGAGCTAACAAGAACTAAACTTACACTAGGAAACTTCAAGATACCATAGGACTTTGAGTGCATCAGGATGCAGTAACTTGGGTCAAATCCAGGACACATGGTCCTAGGGAGAGACGAAGACAAGACTTCCACGATGAAGACTTCCATAAGAACACATAAAGCAAGAAGATAACTTCCTTTTTTTTTTTCTTTAAACATGATAACCTATTTATTATTATTATTATTATTATTTTGAGTGAAAACAATTGGGATTGGGGTTGTATAATGAAAAAATCTGTAACTGTAAATGGACACTATCTTTTTAGGTTTTTTTTTTTTTTTTTTAATTTTAAATAAATTTTTTTAAGAGAATTTTTATTTTTATTATTATTTTTTTAAAACGAAGGCACAAGGAATTGTATAATGAAAAAAGTGTAAGTTGGCATTATATTTTCGGTTTTCCTTTTTAAATTTTAAATATAACTAGACACAAGATATTTTTTATATATAGATAATTTTTCTTCTAAATGAAGGCATAAGATAAGTAGGCTCAAGATAATTGGGATTGGGATTGTATAATGAAAAAAGTGTAAGTAGGCACTATCTTTTCAGTTTTCTTTTTTTAATTTTAAATATAAATAGGCATAAGATTATATATATTCATATATATATAAAACATCTTGTGCCTAGTTATATTCAAATTAAAAAAAAAAAAAAGATAGTGCCTACTAACACTTTTTACATTATACAATTAATCTCAATCCCAATTATCTTGAGATTAATTGTATAATGAAAAAATTGTAAGTAGGCACTACCTTTTCCTTTCTTTTCTTTTCTTTTCTTTTTTTTTTTTTTAATAATTTGAATATAACTAGGCACAAGATATATATATATATATTTTTATGTCATTATTTAATAACTTAAATTTAGAGATCTTGTAGATAGTTTGATTTATAAATTCATTATTTTATTAGAATAATCCAGTAATTTATATGTCACTAATCGTCAAAGGCAAAATATTTTTTAACGTATTATGTTCATGTTGATTGTCTAAAAGATTTCTATTAGTTATTATTGATTATTAGTTGACTGACAGTTTGTATTTTTTTAAAGAGTTTTGAAAAAGTTAGAAATAAAACGAGCTGTTTTCAAAAGAGCATTAGGAACCTGATATTTTTTAAAACCTCAAGGACTAAAATAAAGTTTTCCCTTTATACAAGTTATCACGTCTCGTAATACATTGATTTTCTTTAATCTCATTTTTCATAGACCATTTTATGATTCCTTTGATCATTTTCTTCTTGATTTCAAGTGTCCTTTTATACACATCATCATCATGTGTAGTGACTATTTCGAGTCACTACACAGAGGGATTAATTTGATAGCAAACAAACGAAACTAGAGTAACTATTTTTAATAGTAAATAAATTAATAAGCATTAAATTATTTAATTCTTTAAAACCTTTTAAACCCAATTGACAATTTATCAGATGCCACAGGTGCAAATTCATTATTCAAGGAATTTTCTTTTGAGAATATGTGATCTTTCATACCCACATTAATGCTTGTCACATGTCTCACAACCACAAGACTGGGGGTCAGGAAATTAATGTGCAAAGGAGATTTGTTAAGATATTTTAATCGTATTTTTTTGTTTATATAGTGACGATTGATATTCTATAATCTAGATTTGTTGTTTTGTGACCAAATATCATATTCAGATCTAATGCCTATTAGCGGACTAGATGACATTTTGATAGTCCAACATGCAAACCATAACTGTACTTGCAACCCCACCCGCACAGGCCCGCGCGCGACACAACCCAACTCCCACCCCCGCCACCCCCTACCCCCCCGAAAAAAAAAAAAAAAAAAAGGGCCCTTTCACAAGAAAAGTAAAAAAAAAATGCAAGTGTCATTGTACAGTTCAATCATCATCTTACATATATTATTAAAGTCCAAAAGAAATACTAAATTATTCAAATATATCTAATAATCCTCCGATAATATTTTTTGAAAACAACAAATTACAAATGAACCACATGATTAGAAATTATTTATGGATAAAGTAAACTTTATGAGTTTATTACAATTCAATTATCCGTTGTTACTCATTAACTGTTGAAATTGACAGCTGACATTAATAAAGAGGCATAAAGACTATAATACTTTTGAATTAAAGGAAAAATTAAATTTTAAAAAATTAAATTAATTTTTAGAAATAACAAAAATTGAAAAAGTTGATAAACAACATAGATCAATTTTTAAATAAAAGTAGAATTTAAAAAATATAAAAATATATTAAAAAAATTAAGATCCATTCTGGTTCAATCTCGAAATTGGATCTATACAATTCATTCAACCTTAGATTAGATCTCCATCTACCCAAGGAATGGTTTAATGTGTTCTAAGGATTTGGAGTCTTAATGTGTTACAAAGAAGAGAAAGAGTGAGAAAAAGATGATGATGGAGATGGAAAGAAAAAATAGATGGGGATGGAGAGAAGAGAATATCTTAGGTATGGTTTGATGATTTCTTTTTTGTGACTTAAAGTGAAAGAGATAGAAAAGATGGGTTTCTAGCGTTGCAAACCTAGTGACGAGAAATAGAATAGCTAAAAACCTATATATTTTGGGTTTTCAGTAATTGAAAACCCCGATAATAAGAAATCCAGAACCTAAAAAGGGTGACCAGGGGTCTTTGCCTCGGGTTTCAATCATTGACCTCCACCACCGACTGGCAATAGGTGGAGGTCATCAATGAAGATGGATTGACCTCCATCACAAAAGATGGAGATCGATTCTATCTGTATCCATATAGATGAAGCTCCATCTCAGATTTAATGTGAAGATCAGATCCCACATTTTCTTATTTATTTTTTTCTTTTCTCATTTTAAAAAAGAAAAAATTGTTTGGGTATTTTTAAAGTCGAGCTCAACCACCCATCTACATAATGGATGGTGAAATTAAATTTTGAGAATTTTTTTTTATATTTATTTTTTTATTTTTTAAGATTTATTTTAAAAGAAAAAATAAAAGTAATGCTAAAAGACAAAAAATACCCCTAGAGTTATTAAAGGTGATTAACCTAGATTAACGACATGTAGCAAATTTGTAATAAATTAATAAAGTTTACTCCATCTATCAATAATTTTCGATCAAGTAACTAATTGACAATTTGCTCTTTTTAAAATTATTCAGGTCAAAGCATATTGGGTTTAGAACGAAAATTAAAAATTTATTAGGTTAAGGATCAAGTTTGGTGTAAGGCATGCCAAGCCAGGTTCAAGTTTTAGGCAACTGGATTTGGCCTTGATCCAATTTGTTGTCGCCTTTTCTTACATACCTTAAAATAAGAAGTCTGAAAATTCACTCACAATGAAGATTGTTTAAGATATTTTAGATTGCATTTTAATCGTGTTCAGCAAACAAGTGATACTTTGTAATTTAGATCTATTCCTTCAAGTGTTGACTAATTATTAATTGATTCATCATACTCAGATCTAATACCTTCTAGAGGAGTAGATAACATTTGTATTAAGGGTAGGCAAACAAACATGACCCGAACCGAACGACCTGTTAGACTTGAATTTTAGGTGTTTGAATCGGGTCATTTGTTTTGGATATAGGTGTTCATATGGATCCAACTTATTTTTGGTTCGGTTCAATTCTGGATATCCAGAACTGACCCGAAACCTAAAATTGATCCTAAACTAATATATATATATATATATATATATATATAACACATTTACTCATTTACCTTTCAAGTAATTTAAATTATTTATTTGTCTAAAGGACACGAGTGTAATTTGCAGTCCCTATAACCCCCCTAAACAACCCTTGACCGTCCAAAGCATCCATTGCTTCTTGTTCTTCCTACTTTGCTAAGCCAATCGTCGTTATCCATCTCGTTGCTGATCTTGTCGTCATACTCTTGTCTTCATGACTTCACCAGGTTTCTTTGCTTTGTGTTTGCTATTTTATTTTCTATTTTAGATATGGATGATCTTAACTAGTCGTCGTCCTTCTACTTTGAGTTTTGGATGTGGGTGTTCGTTGTCGATCTATGTTGTTTGCTTTTGTGTTGTTTATTTGTTCATTTTTTTTTTAAGCTTATTTGTTCGTTGCCAGCTCATGCAAGGACAACTTTTATTTGTTTGTTCATTGCGAATTGGTCATTGCCAATCATACTTTGATTGTTTGTTTATTTGGATGTGGGCGTTCGTTACCATACCCCTATCTTCATGATGTTGGTGTTCATTGCCTATCACTATTTTATTGTTTGACTTCATTGACCGGATAGAATTATAGGATTGTGCGGTTTTAGTCTTAAAAATCTCTTGTGAATAAAGTGTTTTTACTATTTTGAAGTGATTTGCTTTTGTTTTGTTGGTTAATTTTAGAGTAATTTGTTTTTGCTTAGAACTGAGAGAATCGAATCAACATAAACTGAATTGACCATGTTCAATTTAAATCGATTTCAGCGCTCACTTTCTGCATGTTTGTTTATTCATGTTGAGGATCGAATAAAAATCGATTCGATTTGATTTTTATTGAACTGAGTCGAACATCATGTTGCCCAACCCTATTTTGTATGGTCCACAAAGCTAGGGGTACGCATGGTTTGTTTTAAGTTAGATTATAAGTTTAATAATTTATAATCCAAACCAAAATAATTATAAGTTAAAACCGAATCAAATCAAACAAATAAAATTTGGTTTAGTTTGGTTTAAAATTAAACTTAGACGTTTAATTATGCAATTTGTTTCATTATCAATTTGTGTGCACATATTTTGTTATTTTCACCATGTCATACAAGTATTTATAATATTCTGTTATTTTAACTGCATTATACGGATACTTGTAACATTTTGTTAATTTGGTTGAGTCACAAAGGTACTTATGATGCTATACGACATGATTTTTTTTTTTTTACTTTGGCAATTGTTTACTCCATATGGCATTGAATTTTGAATGTTATTTTATATCGCACGTATTGCAGATGCAAAAAATGTTCTTTTGTTTTTTTTTAAAGTATTGAGTAGTGGTTTTGAAACTTCAATTAGATTTCTTAAAACAATATATTTTGGCTAATAATGGTAATTACAAGGGTTTTGATGAAATGGGTTGGGTTGAATTTAAGATGAGACTAAACAAGATTCGATTATGGTGAACGATCATCATGACAAAGAAAAAAGAGCTATTTTATTATCATATTATTAGAATTAAAATAATAATTATTGCAGTTTTATATATATTAAATCGGAGAGCCAAGGTTAAATTTGTCTCTTTACCCTTGACATGTGTCGAAATGATTAATTTAATATAAATTTAACTGCAGAGGGGATTTTGGATTTATGAATAACTAGAAGGGGATTATAGTGAATAAGTCAAACTAGAGGAGCAACTAGGAATAACCCTTTTTTTGTAACATTATTGTATTCAGTTGACACAAAGAAGAAATCAAAGTGCGCGGTAGACACGCGCTTTGGTGGGGTCATGATCATGAAATGCGTTATTGCCTGTTGGCCATAGCCATACAGCTCCGCGGCTCTGAGAACAAACCTTTTTTTTTTTTTTTTTCAAAAGAATTCATCCGAAGGTTTCATTGGAGAATAGGTAAAGAAAGAAGAGAAGCTCTTGTGGCCTCCACTACAAGGGAGGGAGAAGCATCCAGAAGGATGATGCAGCACGCACAGACGCGCTATCAACTTCCAGTAGCTACATAAGACTTTTATGTTTGTTTTTATAAGTAAAATTGATGAAACAAGCGATGACGCAGACATAGCTTGTTTGAAATTTGGATGCTGTAATATTTTTGCTAAAAGGAAATATTTCATTAGTTTTGTTACACATATGGTAATAGTTTTAAACTTCAGACATATTTTAATTTTAAGAAGGAATTGATTAAAATGGTAAGTGAATAAAGGAAATTTTACTATATCACAAAAAAGAGTTAATTATTGGCAAAAACTTGTGTTCAATTTACGTAATGGTTCGTAATATGTATTATAACATGAAGATAATAAATTTATTTTATATATAAACAACTAGCACAATGTTTTTTTTATAGATCATGTAATCATTTACCCTAATGACATATGATAATAAATTAAAATTTATATAATTAATTTTTATTTTTTTAAATTATTAATACAAAATATTATATGCTTTGATAAATAGATATTATTCACAATTTAAATTTTTAATCTATACATGTTATTTATTTTAATTTTTTTATTTAAAAGTGGTTGTTTAACTATGCTTTAAATTACACAACTCAGTCTCAGCTGGTACAATCAGTTATCCAGCGTTAAGGCATATTAACACAAAAATGGTGCAAAACAACTACATAGCCCTTTGAATAAGTTTCTAAAAATCAAGCAAACCTTGCATCTTGCTTCTTCCTATTTACCCACAAGAAGTTTCCCACGGTTTGCGAAATTGCAATAATTTAATTCAATGGAAACAAAATGTCAAGGTTGCGCGGCAACAAGGGTCCGTAGGCTTGATCGAGTGATTCAACGGTCAGTTATGGCTCGGTCGACCTTGGCATGTGGTCCGTGCTTTTGAAACACTGTTTGGTCAATTTGGGTATTCGCTGGTCCAGACTTTTATTTTGGTTATTTATTATTATTATTTTTAATTGGACGAAAGTTGGTCAGAATAATTCCCCGAAGACAATTCAATTAATTAACTCCTTTGTTTCCGCCCGAGACTGTTCAACTAATTAATTCCCTAGTTTCCGCGTTTGATTCCTTGAAAGTGCCTGTTTCCTTCCTCTATAGCTTACCTATATAAATACCCAACTATCTTCTCCCACAAAAGCAACATCCATTGTTGCCAATAACAACTTCTCTACTCTGTCTGATAACATCATCTCTTTGCCTATATTTCTGATCAATCATGGTTCTCTCTAAGACAGCTTCCGATTCCGATGTCTCCATCCACTCCACCTTTGCTTCTCGCTATGTCCAAACCTCGCTTCCCCGGTATGTAAATACGCTAACATGTTATCAGAGTCAGTTACTTGTATTACTTTATAACCTGCCGTATTGTATATCTGAATCTGTGTTTGTGTTTATTGTTGACGACCCAGATTCAAGATGCCGGAGAACTCGATACCGAAGGAAGCAGCGTATCAGATCATCAACGACGAGCTGATGCTGGATGGGAATCCGAGGTTGAATTTGGCCTCGTTTGTGACAACATGGATGGAGCCAGAATGCGATAAGCTTATGATGGCTGCCATTAACAAGAACTATGTCGACATGGATGAATACCCTGTCACCACCGAGCTACAGGCCAGTCTCCCTGATATTTCACTCACCAACATCAAGTTTTCTATACAATAAGTGCTATATATATGTTATTATATTGGTTTGGCTAACATGGAAATGTGTGTTATTAATGGAACAGAATAGATGCGTGAACATGATAGCACACCTGTTCAATGCACCGTTGGAGGAGTCAGAGACAGCTGTTGGAGTTGGAACAGTAGGATCATCGGAGGCAATAATGCTTGCTGGCCTTGCTTTCAAAAGAAAGTGGCAGAACAAGAGGAAAGCCGAAGGCAAACCCTACGACAAGCCCAACATTGTCACAGGCGCCAATGTTCAGGTTTGTCATCGCCTCCATTGGTTTTGTCATATTTGGGCTAGTAAGATAAAATTAAGGGCCTTATGGCTTTTAATAAAGGGATTACCCAGTAGAGATGTCGTGTCGGCCCAATTGTAGCCCTAAAATTTAGGCCCAACATTTTCAGCGTTAAACAATATTATCCTGTTGGTCTTACCCGAACCGGGCTTGTCCACTCAAACGAGCTAGATGGTAGATGCATGCTACTTATAGGTGGCCTTAAAGCTTACCGATTTATAAATGTCAACTAACATAATCAAAAGCTTTAGAAATAAAATATAAATAAAGAAAACAAAACTGACATAATCAAAATTAAGGAAAATGAATCAATTTATTCTTTTTTTTTTTCGAAGTTGAATCAATTTATTCATTTGCATACATTAATTTGTGGAAAACAGGTGTGCTGGGAGAAATTTGCCAGGTATTTTGAGGTGGAGCTGAAGGAAGTGAAGCTGAGCGAAGGGTATTACGTGATGGACCCTGTCAAAGCTGTTGAAATGGTCGACGAAAACACTATCTGTGTTGCTGCTATTCTCGGTTCTACTCTTAATGGAGAATTCGAAGATGTCAAGCTCTTGAATGATCTCTTGCAGGAGAAGAACAAGCAAACTGGGTATATATATAATTTTATCATTGGACTATTAGTATGTTGTTTTCCATGTGTCATAAACATTTTTAGATATCTTGAATTCCTTTCTGCTTTTGATACGTTGCAGATGGGACACCCCAATTCATGTTGATGCAGCCAGCGGTGGATTCATTGCACCGTTTTTGTATCCGGAGCTGGAATGGGACTTCAGGCTTCCACTAGTGAAGAGCATTAACGTTAGTGGCCACAAATATGGGCTCGTCTATGCCGGAATCGGGTGGGTCATCTGGAGGACCAGAGAAGACTTGCCTGAAGAACTAATCTTCCACATCAACTACCTTGGAGCTGATCAGCCCACTTTCACACTCAACTTCTCAAAAGGTTCAAGTCAAGTCATTGCTCAATATTACCAACTCATTCGCTTGGGATTTGAGGGATACCGCAACGTCATGGAGAACTGTCATGGAAACGCGATGGTACTCAAAGAAGGATTGGAGAAAACTGGTCGCTTCAACATCGTGTCAAAGGACCAAGGGGTTCCATTGGTGGCATTTTCTCTCAAGGACAACAAACGCCATGACGAATTCGAGGTGGCCGAGATGTTGCGTCGTTTTGGGTGGATAGTGCCTGCATACACCATGCCGGCTGACGCCCAGCATGTGACAGTGCTGCGAGTTGTCATTAGAGAAGACTTTTCACGGACACTTGCAGAGCGTTTGGTGCTTGACATCACAAAGGTACTCCATGAGCTCGATTCTTTGCCTTCCAAATTGCCAGTGGCTGCAGCCCAACAGAATGGCAAGAATGGGACTGTACTCAAGAAGACTGAGATGGAGACTCAAAGAGAAGTGACTGCTTATTGGAAGAAATTCGTCTCCGACAGGAAAACCAACAGAAACAAGATTTGCTAGATTGATTTTAAGTAATTAAAATAGTTTCAAATTTTTGAGGTTTTGCCATGAGAAATTGTTGGTTTGATTATGTGTTCTAACTATTTCAGTATTTGTTTGAGGACTTGTTGAGAATATTTCTACGGGCAATAAATATTTGCATCGATCATTTTTTTTTGAAGGAAATATTTGTATTTAGTATTTATTGACAATATTTATTAAAGCAAGTACTTTATAATTAATATAGGAATTGTTAGAGAAAATAATTTTACTAATCTACATGTTTCCTCTAATTTTTATAGCTGACTATTACAGATCTTGCATTTCAACTTTTAAAATAGGGAGAATCTAAAAGATCTCTAAAATGAAAATAATCTTAGTTTACCCTAATTTTTAAAAATATTAACAAAACCTTCCTATCGTCAGCCAAAAGTAGTGTCATCCATATTTTTAATTGTTTTATGATAAAAACACTAAAAGATTAAAATATTCTTATGAGTTTAAAAAAATTAAAAATAAAATAAAAACTACCCTTACTATATTAAAAAATGAAAAACTAAAAATTTATCAATTACCAAACTACCCTTTGAGAACCAAAATAAAAAAAATAAAAAAAATTGAAATTGAAATAAGAATTATTATTTAAAAAATTAAATTATTTAAATAAAAAATTCATTAGATCTACACCATCTATTTTAAGATGAACTATGAAGATTAATAAAAAATTCAAATATTAAATAAAAATTAAATAAAATGAATTTAAAAAACTCCGTTCAGATTTCTACCATCCATCTTAAGATAGATAGTGAAAATTAATTTTAAAAAAAAAAAAGTAAGTTAAATAAATCTGACAAAATAAAATTGAAAAATTAAAAAACAAACCCAAGCAACTCTATTGATTGAAGGATAAAATTAAATAAATTAAATAAAAAATTTTCATCAGATCTCTACCAGCTATTTTAATATGAATGGTGAGATTAATTTTTTAAAAAATAATTAAATAAATTAAATTGAAATAAAAATTTAAAAAAAAATTCATCCACTGTCCAAAAATGTTTTTCTCTACTGTCTCCACTATGTTTAACAACCCAAAAATCTTCCATAACAGAATCAAACACAAACCCTTTCCATCACCAGAATCAAAGACATAGAAATCTTCCACATAAAGAATCAAACACACATAGAAATATTCTAGAAATCAACTCAACCCAGAAATCCAACAACCTAGAAATTAACCACCCAAAAACCCAAAAATCGGAGTAAACCCTTCTTCAACAAATTTAAAAAGGAAAAAAACAAAAACAAAACAAAACATTGAAAAAAAAATTGCACAACTTTTTAACAACAAATCTTTAATTAAATCCAAAACATTGAAAACACGTACAGTGCATATGATGGACATCCGGATTCTCCGACCACGACCGTCAACTGTGTTGTGACAATTCTTGAACGAAGGCTTCTTAATAGGGGAAGAAGAAGAGTGAGGAAAGAAAGGGGAAATAGAGAAGGGGACAAACGAACAACTTTACAATGAGGAAGACCATTCTTGTGCATCTAAGATTTCAAGTGACTGACTTCCTTGTCTTTTTGGCTGAAAACATCATCAACTGGTCCGTATTGGTCCCTCACCGTTTCTTCCTTTAATTGATCTCCTCTTTTTCCACTTTTATGTGGCACTGGTCGACACTGGTCCATCATTGATTGGTCACTGATGACTTAAGAAGAAAAAGAGAACCGATTGAGATGGATTGACAGAGAGAGAGAAAGAGAGATGGCAAGTGACAAAGAGAAACATAAAGGGTGAGTGACCACAGGAGAGAAAGAGATTGGGAGAATATTTGTTTTTTTTCTTCTTTTAATTTGTTTTCATTGTTTCCCAATTGTGTTTCATCATGTCATCAAGCCCTAATGACCCTTTTACCCACAGAATTCATGAAACCGTCACTTTCTTGACTATTTTGCTATTCCAATTGATGATTGAACCATTTTAGTTAATATTTTCAAAACCAGCAACGATTTGATATTATTTTCGATTCTAGCAGTAAACTGATAATGACCCTTTAAATATCAAATTAAAAAAAAAAATTGTTTGATAGAAATCAAAATAAAAATTATAATATAATTAATTAATGAAAAATATTAACTATAGTTTTTTTTTTAAAAAAAAATATATGTCAACCAAATATAGGAATTTATTTAACCGTTAAGATATTTTATCAAACATACCTTTATCATTTTTAAAAATTAAAATAGTTTTTTGATAGTATACTAAAACTACTATGCTTTGATATTAAAAAAATACTTGGAATACAATGTAAATTCTTAAGTTTTTATCGAACTCTTAAATATTATTTTGAATAATGAAATAAGCATCTACACGTCCCTTGTATGTTATTTTCCTAAAAATATTTTGGTATTTTCAATGTATCAATAACCAAATTTTTATTTTTCAAAAAAGATAAATAAAAGTTTTTTAATTACTTTTTCTAACATGCACCTAAACAAATATACAATGATATAGTCAAAATTCTATGCCACCCCTTCAAAAATATTTTTGGCTTCATCTGTAAGGTAGATGTGGATAAAAAAGAGAAAATTCTTACAAATAGCACTAAAAAAAAGCGAGTTTAGAAAATGATACTGAAAAATTGAATTTAGAATTTTAAAAGTCGTGAACTGTTTTCGCGAACTATTATTTCTACGCAGCCTATTAATTTGTGGGTTGTGGTATCTAGACACTCATATTCTCTTAATTTTTATGTTTTTAACGTAGAATTCATCTCATCTTCTTGTTACACATTTAGGACTCCCTCACACAAATGACATCCCCATATAGAAGTCCATCTCTACTTGAGACACCTATGATCTACCTGCAGTTAAGTAAATATATTACATAAGCCACACGCACTTTTGTGATTCACAAAGCATAATATAGAATACTAGAAGATCCCTAACATATAATATTTTTTAAAAAAATAAATAAATAAAGCATTGACTTAGACAAACTTGTATGTTCACACTAATTTTTCATCCCACCTACCAAAGCAATCACTTAAGTCATAAACAATCAACAAAGCCGCAACGAAAAAGGAAGCAACTTCACACTCTCAGGGACCCAAACCTAATATTTCAACTTATGAAAGGATCACTCACTAACTAAAGCTCAGTGTAAATGACTCTAATCATTATATCTTGAATTTAGTTGGGTACAAAAACAATACAAGCTCTCCAAGTTTCCCACAACTACCGCACTTCCCAAAAACAAACGTTTTTTTTTTTTTTTTTCTCACTATGAACATTTTAGTATATATATGTGGCTCATTCTAGCTATGAAACGCAAGTCCTTAATCATATAGTTGGGCATATTTGCAGTGTGCAAGAGTCATCAATGATGATTTCTAACATGAAAACCTATGTTGTGGCTTTGTTCGCACTCTTGTTGGCTTCGAGGGCTTTCATTAATGAAGTTGATGCAGCGGGAGAGTGTGGGAAGACTCCTATAAGGTCTGCGGCGGCTAGCCTAAGCCCTTGCCTGGCCGCGGCGCGAAATGGCAGGGCTGCTGTTCCACCAGTTTGCTGCTCCAAAGTGGGTGCCTTGATCAAGACTGCACCAAAATGCCTTTGTGCTGTTCTGTTGTCACCTCTTGCTAAGCAGGCCGGAATCAATCCTGCCGTTGCTGTATCTATCCCAAAAAGATGCAACATTAAGAAGAGACCTGTTGGAAAGAAGTGTGGAAGTAAGTGAAATTAATATCATAACAAGAAATCATTTAAACCTTTAAATTTAATTAAAATTAAATATTTGTTATATTTGGCACATTTTTATTTAAGCAACAGTATCCTCAAAATGATTTAAATCTTTAAATTAAAGTAACATGTATTCAAATTTAATGATTTGTTTCTAATGTAATTAATGATGGTCACATTTTTTTTTCTATAATAATAAATTTCTAATGTAATCCTTCTTGCATACTTTTGTCTCAATATGCAGGTTACACTCTGCCATGAGAATTGAGAACCATAATGGAAGAATCCAAACTTAAAGGAGAAGAATGGCTTTTAAATGTTGTAACGAGAGTAGGAATTGAAGAATAAAATCGTCATGAGGGTTCATTTGTTTGACCCATTTGTGATGAGCTCTGCTAATCTGTGATGTATAATATATGGCATTGGTTATGCTTACCAGACTAATAATTGTTCCTTTGTGTTTACCATCTGCCATTCTTAGCTATGTCTTTTTCTCGTTCTTTCTTTTGATTTCCTCTTTTAACACATTTTCACTGTTAATGTTTTATTTTACATTTCACAATCTAACTTTTGCGTTATTATTAAATTGTAAGAAAAAAAATCCTTAATTTTTAATATTATCGATTAGATTCACTATTCACATACCCATTTATGAAATTTAACAAGATAATTATTTGGTAGATTTTGAAAGATTTTTTATTCATTCGGCATTAATTATAAAAGAAAAGAGGAAAATTCTTTGTTTTTTCTTTTTTCAGATTCAAGCAATTTAGTAGCCCACAAGAAGTTGAGTTGGTGGTATATTTTGTGGGCTGTAGGCAATCAACCTGGCGACAGCCTTCCACATTTGCACAATTGCACTATTTACTTGTAGACTTCACTTTACATTTTCAATCTCATCAACAAGCCTGGTCAATAAAATGATTGGGACTAATAATAAGTGGTGACCATTATTATCTAGATCATAATGAAAAATAATAATTTTAATTGTCAACACCAATTGCTACAATAGTAAAGAAATTAACAGTCTTATTACACAAAATAATTTCAAATATAATTTGACTAACTTAAAAATTTAACAAAATTCGCATACAAATCCATTTATTGTTAAACCTTAATATGTCTAGATTCTAATTATCAGCCACCAATTGATACAGTTATTATTATTATTTTTTTTTTAAAAAAAAAGATAGTCCTATCGTAGAAAATGAATAAATTACAGCATAATTTGATCAAATTCAAAAATGCATTAATGATTACACAAATGCATTTAGCGTAAAAACATGGAGAATTAAACTTTAATTTACACAAATGTATATACACACATAATATATAAATAAATATATATACATACATATATATATATATATGAGAGTCATTTTATGTGTGGGGATTTTAAGTATATGCCTACACTAATTGAAAATCTTGACTTTTTTTTTTTTTGAGCCAAATTGAAAATCTTTACTTAAAAAAGTAACTTCAATATCCATCAATTTATTTTCACTCAAACCAAGAATTAAAAAAATGTATGAATTATATATATATATATATATATTAAAATGAGACCTCTAAAATAAATATTTCATCTTCAAAAAATCAACACACAAAATCTAAGAGAAATTTAGTATACATTGGATTATAGATCATTTTTCAAGATTTGGAAAACCAATTAGTTTTTTTACTAAAAAACTAGACCACATTTTAATTATTAATTTTTTTTTTTTGAAAATAATTCATATAACATTTATATTTAGATATTGTTATATTTGTTTAACGTCAACTTGAATATTTATTTTTTTGTATTTGGCCCCTCTAAATAAAAAATGCTTAACTCCACCAGTGAATAAGCGATGTATATGTCACACACACACATCACAAATCATATATTTACGAAGTTGGATGATTGGGTCTAAAAAATTTTTGAAAGCCAATCAAGCTTGAAAAAGTCCAAAGTCGTGTTGATGAGTTACTTGAAGAGCGGAGGGTTAAAGGAATTGTTGATGAGTGTTGTATAAATAGGTTAACGGTAGTGATTGGGACAATTTGACAAGGTGAAAGAAAAGTAATAATGTACTTTTAAATTTCTTTTAACTTACAAAGTTACCCTTAGAATACAAAATGATATTTTTGGCTCTACCAATAATGATAGCGATAAAATAAGGTTAATGAAAAGAACAAATATACTTTTAAATTTTTATTAAAATTATAAAATTATAAATCACAAATTTAGTATGATGATTAAATCTAAAAAAGTTTTTAAAAAATGAGCCCTAAAAAAAATCTGAAGTCGTGTTGGTGGACTTGGAGAGTGGAGAGTTAAATGAGTTCTTTATGAGTGTCGTATGAATGAGTGGTTGTCCGGCTGATAGTGATGGTGGTGAAGGTTTCAGCAAGGCAATATACCATAACGTTGCTGCTGTTGTTGTTGTTGTTCTTTTTTTTAAAAAAAAAAAAAATTAAAAAATTACCTTTAGAATATAAAGTAATATTTTTAACCCTATTAATAGTGAGAATGACAAAATAAAGTAAATGGAAAGAACAAATATATATATATAATTACAACAAATAAACATACTTTTAACATTTTATTAAAAGTAGGGCCAATTATACAAACTCATTTGAGGTTTGATGAAATTACATTAATATGATAGATTTGGTCATAATGACATAAACTGCACTGAGATTCCAAAAACTGAACATAAATATTTATTGGTGTAAGTCAATCATTATTCAACTATAGCTAAATACAGATTAATAAGGGTAAAATGGATAATATATAGGTGATAAATATTTTATTTGAAAATAATATTTTCTTGTTAACAAAATCAAATAATAATATTTAATTAAAAATTTAAAAAAAAAATAAAGATGTAGATCTCAAGATTGGCAACTTTGTAAAAATATGGATTTGGTCTCCACCAAATGTTGATCTTGAATGGAGACTAGGGTCTCCATTAAAGATCAAATTCTAGTCTCCATCATTGAAAACTAAATAGGTCTGATCTCCATCGCTGGATACAAAACAATTTAGAACCATGGAGACTGATCTCTAATAATGGAGACTAGTTGAAGACAGCATTGCCATCTCCAATTTTTTTTTTTTTTGGTAGTTTTTGATTTTTTTTTTTTAACATTGATGGAGATGGAGGAGAAGAACAAGAAACGATAGTGAAAAATGAGAAGAAAGAGTTGAAAAGAAGAAGAAGATGTTGCTTTTTTTTTTTTTTTTTTTTTTTTTCATTTTGTTTATGGTTTTGTGATTTTCTTAGGTTAAGTTATGATATGTATATATTGGTTTGCTGTTTGTGATGTTGATTTGAGTTTCTTCTTGATTTTTTTTTTTTTTTTAAGAAGAAGAACAATCATGTTCGAGGAAAAAAATTTTGATTTTTCTTTTGTTGGATTTTTGATATGATCTTGTCTTTTGATGATGTTGTTAAATATGAAGATTAGTGATGTTTTTGAAATCTAGAGATGATGAACTACTGATGAATTGATGAAAACGATTAACTGATGATAATATTGGTGATGAATTGAGGATGTTCTTGTTGAAAATTTGATGAACCAATGATGAATTGATGATTTTGAAGTGATGGTAATTGTTTTTTAATTATTTTTATTTGAGGGTTGCAAAAGAGTGTTGTTGTTGGGTGTTTGCGAATGGACATCTGGGTGAAAAATGGTTGCCATTGCAATTTTTCTTTTTTTAATAGTTTCTAGACACCAAAACAATCTCATTTTGGTATCCTTAAAATGACATCATTTGAGAGTAAAATGACATCATTTGGGAGACACTAAAATGGTGTTGTTTTGGGGACATCAAATAATGTTGTTTTGGCGTTTCAAGTTTAAATAAAATAAAATAAAATAAAGAGTTCTATGCATCCAACTGCAAAGTCTGAATAGTCCGAATTGGGTCGAGTACTCAGTCCAACTCGATGACTACTCTCGTCCAATGAGTAGAATCCTTAATTTGAGAGTTCTCGCATCATCGAAACCCATCGATTGAGATCTTAGTGAGTGGTCAGATTTACTCACCGAGTTTTATAATAATACTTATTCCTAACTGTATACATATATAATTTACTTTCAGTTTTATATTCTGATCTATGAATTATTAATGTAATTATAATGATATGTCTATGTATAATTTATTTTAACTTTTGTGTTCTAGGCTATAAATTGTAATGATATATGTGAATATTGAGATACCATCAAAATTAATGTTTGTCAAAGTGTACTACAATTGCAAATTCTTGAGTAGGGATTTGGAGTGAGAAAATCATCAATTTTGAGACAATGACAAATTGCTGAATTAATATATATATATATATAGATATATGTATGTATGTATATATTTATACATTTTTGGTAATTTTCCAAATAAGAGATGTGCGAGTACTTAAATATTTATGTATAAATATAGGCCCTTAGCTATGGACTTTAATTTTCGGGTCCAATAATTATTTATCTATTATGATATTATGGCCTATTCTACAAAATGAGTATGGGTTTGAGTCCACGTAATTGTAATTATGCTTGTTTCTTAAATTGTTTTGTGTTTGAATCCATATTTGAGTTTAAGTTACATTATAAATCAATTATTATATTGTTGTATGTCAAGGAGTGTTAGGTGGTATTTGGAACCATTTTCAAAAATGGTTTCTCATTTTCAAAATCAAAAATGGAAGAAATGTGGAGTAATGTTTTGTAAAATATGTTTTCAAAAATGAAAAATATGTTTTGGATGCATGTTTTGAAATACAGAAAAGCGAAATGATAAGGAATGAAAAAAATCATTTGGCCTTGACTTCATTGTTTATGTAGTTAATTAAAGTAGGAATGGACATGAGACAATTTAAGGTCTCAAGTTTGATTCTCTCACCTATGAGGAGAAATATGAAGTCACTAGAGTAAACGATATTTGAAATTCCACCAAGCTGTCCTAGAGTTATAATATGAGATGAGCTCATTTGATCACCGTGTATACAATTGGAGGTACCAAGAGAAGTCATATCTATTTTATGACTATATATAGATGATATTTTATTGGTTGGTAATTGCATAGATATGATAAATCAAACAAAATCATACCTAGGCACAAAGTTTCAAATGAAAGACATGGGGTAAAGTATCATATGTCTTAGGAATTAAAATTTTTAGAGACAAAAAATTGAAAACGTTATATCTAGGTCAAGAAAATTATCTAGATAAGATACTTAAACGTTTTAATATGATGGGCTCAAAACCAGTAAGTATACCCATGTGTTCAGGTGCAATTCTTAGTAAAGAAATGCACCCCAAAAATGAGACTGAATTGCAAGAAATAAAAAAGGTTCCATATGCTCACGTAATTGGCAGCTTTAAACAATGACTAAAACAAGACCAGACATATGTCATGCAATGGGAGGTGTTAGTAGTCAAATCAGGGAAAAGCACATTGGTAAGTGATAAAAGAAAAAAAAAGAAAAAGATTATGAGATATTTAAAAGGTACCAAAGTATGTAACTATAATTTGGTTTAAGTGATTGAGAATTTATTGGATATTATGATGCAATTTTTGTAGGAAATTTAGATGATGAAAAATTAACTAGTGGCATTGTTTTCCCATTTGGTGGTATTGACACTATAACAAAATAGGTCAACCATATCGAGCAATGCCCAGTATGGTTGACTATCTATACCAGACAACCCGTCCAGCGTGGTTGCCGTCGGTATGGATACTTTAGTATCCATACTGGGCGGGTGCCCAATATTGATAATAAATATTCATACCGAGCAAGACTCGGTATGGATATATTAATGTGACGGGTCGATCCAAGTGACTTTTTCAATATCCATATCAGGCACACGCGCAGTATGAAAAATATTTTAATTTAAAAAAAAAATAAATTAAAAAATTTGTAATTTAATATTATAATAAAACTACCAACATACATAAATGTTAAAAATATATATTATTTAATATATTAACAACATTTAAATTACATATTCTAAAATTAAATATACAACATTTAAATTACATACTCTAAAATTAAATTATATTTAAATTACATACTCTAATTTAGACTAAGTCCGAGATGATGAACTTTAGCATAGAAGTCATCTGAGTCAATTTCTGCTTCCGTCACCATTATTCCTTTACCCATCCAATCTAATAATTTGCAATGGTTGCTATTCGATCTACCAACTTGGCTTGAGGAACCCTAAGATATGGACTGTATGCACAAAAATTTAAATATTTACTCCTATCAACAAATTTAAATAATTACATTTATATAATATATATAAAATTAAATTGAAACAACAAAGTTAATCAATTTTATGAAAATTTTGATGGAGTTTTCCCTATTTTTCAACCTTACCAAAAATTTAATTCACCTATAATATAAATAACAAAGTAATTTCACAACATATCCAACCACTTCAGAGACTCTGTCTCCTCACAAACATAAACACAAACAATATATATATACACATATTGCAAAAAATATGAAAATATGATTATACCAAAATCATAAAATATATACCCTATCGACAGATAAAACAACGGAAGATGAGTAAATTGATGAATATAACGCTCCTAGATAAAACAACCGAATACGATGTATCCAAACAGTGTTAATCCTTAGCATAGCTGAAAAAAAAGAAGTTAAGTAAAAAAATAAGAAAAAAAAGACTATCGGACTACCGCATCGACGGTCGAACGGCAGTCCGGTCGTCCCATGAATAAAAGAAGAAGAAGAAGAAGGAAAAGAAGAACAAGAACAAGAAAAAGAAGAAGAAAGGTAGAAGAAGAAGACATTCAAGAAGAAGAAGAAAATGAGAAGAAGAAGAAGAAGAAGAAGAAAAGATGACTCATCGGAGCGACGATCGGTGATGGAGGTAATCGGCAACAACATCGATCAGCAATTGGAGTGGTGACAGTGGTAGGTGGTGGCGGCTAGGATTTCTAGAGAGAGAAAATTTGAGAAAGAGATAGAGAGAGAAGAAAAATAGAGGAAATGATGAAAGGGAGTCAGGTATAATCTGCCCAGATTATCCATACCAAGCGGGTCACCACCCGGTATGGATAATCCATTTTATTTTATTTTTAAATCCAAATTATCCATATCGGGCAGTCGAGCGTCCGGTATGGATAATCCGATTTTATTATTAAAAAATTAAAAGCAAGTTATCCATATCGGGCGATCGATCGCCCGGTATGGATAATCGGATTATCCATACCGGGCATGAAAGGCTCGGTATTGATAATCCGATTTTATTATTAAAAAATTAAAAGGAACTTATCCATACCGTACCTTTAATGCCCGGTATGGATAGTCCGGTATTAATAACCTATTTTCTTGTAGTGTGCTATTTCCTAATTAAGTAAAAAATTGGGTTGTTGCGAAATCAACAATGGAAAGCGAATACATTTCTTACGACATAGCAATAAATACTACAATGTGGGCTAAAAAGATTTGTTGATGGTTTGCATTTAGGTATACTAAATAAACTTGTCGGTATGTTTTGTGATAACAAATCCACCATTTTTCTAGTTAAAGATGGAGCAAATAGTTCCAAAGCAAAACCTATTGACATTAAATGTCACTATGTACTAGACATAGTAGAGAAGGTAAAATGAAAATCGACTATGTACCATCTAGTGAAATGGTGGTTGATCCTATGACCAAATTAAAGGATTATCTCCGGAGAAATTCAAAGAGCATGTGACCACTGTGGGTTTACAAAGCATCTAGTTATGTGGTTAGAACATGCTGAAGGTATCTTTGTAAGGATCTTGGGGACACCTAATTAAGATGATCAGATGATGCAACTCTTTCTTAATCTAAATGTTGGTCAAAGAAAAGATCGAGAGGACACTAGTGAGGATAATAAGGATTATATAACAAATCTTCTTGAATATGAAATCCAATTTGAGACATCAAGTTGAATTTGCACAATTACGAGCAGTTAGTGTAAAAGTCATCGATAAGATATATTAAGAAAAACATTTGGTTTGCCTAAAAGGAAGTACTTGATCGAAACTTCAGACGTAGGACAAATTTTTTAAAATTTGGCTAAAGTCATCGACAATTACTAGGCTTGGATCATTTTGTCCTAGTATAAGGACATCGGTGCCAATTTACTTGAGTAAAATGAAATCGTCGATATAAGACACGGTCAGAACAAATGGTGGTTTGGAAAGTGTGCACATGTAAAGGCAATAAACAACAGTTTGATGATAGTTTGTAGCAATTTGCAGAACTTTGTCTATACTATTTGATCAAAGAGTTTAACTATCTTACTGATTGAGTAAAATTATTAATCAATAACAATTATTGGATATTCTTCAATAATCATCCTTATAACTGATCTAATAGTTGTTATTGATGAGTCATTTTACCCAATTAATAAGATAACCAAACTCTTTGATCAAATGGGAGATGAAGGAATATGATCCAATAAAGTGGTATGTCCACATACAAAGAATTCAATATGAAAAGGTATATCACAAAAGGGATGCACCCTCATACTAAAGCACCGTGTCTCTCCAAAAAATCACATTTCTCCAAGAGAGTTATGTTTTCAAAATAAGTTATGTCTCTCCAAGAAACCTATGTTTTCATGAAAAGACATGACTGCTCAATTGAAAATCTATAAACAGGCCTTAGGATTTTCATTTTCTCTACATCAAAAATATTTGATAAAAACCGTTGAGATTATATTAAAAAAAAAAAAAACAAAAACAATGAGTAGCCTTTGCATGCAACTAATAAACCAACGGCATTTGATCACTAAATTCAATCATGAGTTTCAATTTTCTTCATCTACTATAGCATGAAAACAGTTGTGTTTGGAGATTTTGGCCAATTCTACAAATGAGTGCTTAAATATTATGGCCAATTCTACAACTAAGTATCAGTTTGAGTCCACCAGATTGTAATTGTGCTTGTTTCTTAAATTTGTTTACATTTGAATCCATATTTGAGTTTAAGTTACGCTATAAATCAATTGTTGTTGTATGTTAGGGAGTGTTGTGGTGTTTGGAGCAATTTTCAAAAACGGTTTTTCATTTTCAAAAACCAAAAATAAAATAAATGTGCTTGGATACATGTTTTTTCAAAAATGAAAAATAACTTTTCTTTTTCAATTATAACTAAAAACTAGTAGTAGTAGTAATAATAATAATAATAATTTTTTTTTTTTCATCATTTCTAAAATAGATTTTCAAAAATGAGCCACTATTTCCCTTTCCAAACAACTATTCTATTATTTATTTTCGAAAATAATATCAAATACATTTATATCATTTTCAATTTTTTAAAATAGTTTTTGAAAAGTTCTACTGAATGTCCAAACACATAATATTTTTAAAAACATCATTTATAAAACATATTTATCATTTTTAAATATAATTTTTAAAAACAATGACAATTAGGTAACCTTAACTTCTTCAACTTTCAATCTACCAACCACCTAACCAAAAATCCATTTTATATTTTCTTAAAATATTTTTTGCCACCGGTCCTTTTTAAGTAGGCCGATTTATTTAAAAATATGACATAAGCCACACGCACTTGTTGTGACAAATAAAGCATAATATATCGAACATGGTTTAAAATTCTCGAGCAGATAATAATATTAAGGAACCAACATTTGCATGGCAGAACTTTCGTGCATGTTCACACACTTTTTGCATATCACCTACCAAAACAATCGCTCAAATCCATGGAAAATCGCTAAATCTAGATGACAAGGCATGAAAGTACCGACCAAAATCTAATGTCAACTTATAGAAGCATCACCACTAACTAATAATCATTACATCTTAAATCATTTTAAGTCACGAACCACACAATCCCTCCACGTTTCCCACAACAACCGCACTTCACCGAAAAAGCACCTTTTTTTACTATAAATATCGCTGCTTCTGGCTGAGAAATTTATGTGCTCAATTGGATTACTAGTAAAGTGTATTTGGAGTTGCTATAGTGTAAGAGTCAATATTGGTTTCAAACATGAAAGCCTCCATTGTGGTTTTGTTCCTGTTCTTTTTAGCTTCAAAGACTTTCATTAAGGAACTTGACGCAGCAGGAGAGTGTGGGAGGACCCCAATAAGGTCAGCGGCAGCTAGCTTGAGCCCTTGCCTTGTTGCGGCGCGAAATGGCAGGGCTGCTGTTCCACCAGTTTGCTGCTCTAAAGTGGGTGCCTTGATCAAGACTGCACCAAAATGCCTTTGTGCTGTTCTGTTGTCACCTCTGGCTAAGCAGGCTGGGATCAATCCTGCCATTGCTGTTACCATCCCCAAACGATGCAACATTAGGAAGAGACCCCCTGGAAAGAAGTGTGGAAGTAAGTGAAATAGCATTTCCTTTGAAAATCACTTTAAGAATCATGCTATTGTACCGATCCGGTATAGATACATGGTTGTTCAATAGAGTGATTAAATTACAATCTAAGAGACTACAAATATCAAGGGTTTGAGAACTAAAAAAAAAAAAAAATTAAAACAAGCAATATTCTTTCATAACTATTTTGTAATGTATAATTTTTGTAGTATAGCAACTACAGCTGAAAAGAAACAAATAAATAAATACATCAAACTGTGAAATCTGACCTATGTAGATACGAAACTTTTTTTTTTTTTATTTAATTCATACCTGAAGAATAAAAAGAAACTAGTAATCTTCCAAATGCATTAATGTGCATGTCTTCATTTAATGATAATTTCTATGTAATATTTTTATTATGTTCGTTATAATAATGATTAGATTGTTAATGTAATGCTTATTACCTATTTTTACTGTATGCAGGGTATACTGTCCCATGAGAAGCGAAATGAACAATAGAGGAAGAAATGGCAAATTAAATGTTATATTAGGAGGGAATGATAAATAAAATTGCCATGAGTGAGGGTCATTTATTTGACCTATTAATTTAGATGGGATGTACTAATGTTATGTGAGTGTGTGTGTGTGTGTGTTTTTTTTTTTGTGGATGAATTATGTATTGCCAATGCTTACTAAATTGAATCTGTTGCTGTGCGATTAATATTTTATTTTGGAGGTTTGAATCTAAAGAATATGACATTAGTCCCACATGAGAAGAAAATTAACCTTGTGAGAGTCTTTACAAGGACTTTGCACTTTAACGGCCAACGATACGTTCTTAAGACTCAACATATACACTAGACATACATTAAATGCCAAAAATGGGTCTTGGAATTGTATATGTATTTAATATTGGGCCTAAGTCAATCTTTTGATAATTAATATGTATGGTGGCAATAGATTCACCCCTAAAAACTTATACGTACACCCCAAATTATCTTTTTTTTTTTAAAATAACCAATATTATCGTTAAGTAAAATTACTAAAATGGTTAATATTTGATAAGCACACCCACGAATCATTAATTAAAATATCATATATTTTAAGCTTATTTAACTTTGGATTAGGATTTGGGCTTGGGCTAAATACTGTGCGCATCCAACTGGGCCGCACTTGATTATCGCACCTGATTGCACTTCGGGTTGTGATTTGGGCTCTGAACGTGAACCTGTCACTAGAAAAGGTTTGAGAATTCTCCTACCTCAACGCCAAATTGCTTTGTTTTATTGTCCGACTTTTTATTTTTTATTTTTTATTTTTTTGTGTGGAAGAGTTTTATTGTCAACTTTTGTTATAAACTAAAATATATACCATATATGAACAATTTAATGCACATGGCAATGCTGTCAGCCAACTATTAATTGATTTAATTACTTTTATCACTCAATCAACTCTAAATTTTAAATCTTTTGAAAAAAAGTAAATATCATGATCTATATCATATTTGTTGGTTTTAAATTAGACTGACCTCGTAGAGTAATTTATTAAAACTTAAAGTAGCGATATTTCCATTCCTCAAAAATTATGTACACCCCTTTTGTTTGCGCACCTTATAAAAACTAAAATGTTTTTAATTTATTTTTAAACTTTACTTAATACCAAAACTACTTTTTTTTTCTTAATTTTATTATACTTTATTTTTATGAGCATACCCTATCTATACCTTTTTTATTATTTTAGATAATTCAGGCATTCAATGCCATAGCATCCCTAGACACATCAATAGTCTCAATTATCACAAATGGACGTCAATGAATTATGGAAGAAAAAAGAAAGATTAAACAAAATTGTGAAAGTTATGACTATAATAAGTTGTGCACATGATTATGTGGCAACCACTGGCTTTTACTGCCAATCACACCCCAATATCAACACCATGATTACAAAACTAAGCTCCATCGCTAAAAAAACATACTGTTTGAAAATTTGGGCAACCTTGATGAAAACCAAGATAGCAAGCATGAAGGATTACGAGAGAATTGAATAATGATGCAATTGAAGATTATTGAGTTTAATCTTGAAGGCTTTGGGAGCTAATTGAAGACAATTGGAGTTAATTGGGCTTTAAATAATTTGGGCTAAGTTTATTTAATTGTAATGAGTTTATAAATTAAGTTGGTATATTTAATGTTATATTGGGTCTTAATTTATGTATTGGGCTAAACTGATATATTTAATTAAATTAAGCCCATGTTTAATTATTTTAAACCCATGGTATATTTAGTGAGCCCAAGTATTAGGAGCTAGGGTTTCATGCTAGGGTTTTATTTGTTTGCCGATAAAAAGGTTTGTAACACCTAGTTGAAAAAAAGTTAGGATGGAATAAAAATGCAGCCAATGAAGTTTTATTGAGAGAGTGAGTTCTCTTTTATTCGTTGTTGAACATGTGATCTTATCAAGCTTTGCTTGTGGCGATCGAAACCATGACTTATCTCCTACCTTCTCATCTATGTCTTGGGAGTGGCGTCAATATATTTCTTTGATAATTTTGGTTCTTGATTGAGTTCTAATCATTGGATCAAAGTTCTTTATAACTTTGGTTTCTTGATTGACATATAATCAATGAGTCAAAATTTCTTCATTTTATAAACCTGATTTAATCTTTCTTGGGGTTGTGTTTCAATTTACTTGTGGGTGTTGTATGATATATATACGGGGTTTTCATCAATTGGTATCAGAGCTTTGAGAATTAATTCAGGTTTGCTTATCCAATTTATTTGTTTATTTGTTTTTTTTAAAAAAAAAAATTCAGATTTGTGCATTTTCTTTCCGTATAACATCGTGTTTTCATCGTCATATTTTTCTTGTTCTTTCCGTTACTGTTCACGTCACTATTTTTTTGTGTTTTTGTTTTCATCTCTTCACAAGTTGTTAATATTCTTTATTGTGTGTGATCACGTTACTGTTCACGTCATTATTTTATTTTCTTTTTAATTAGGCATTTTACATTTAAGGAAAGTTAAATTTTGAGGAATAAATTTTATATTCTTCCTCCTATGTTCTTGTTAGAATTAAAGGAGTCAAATTATTTCCTTCCTTTTATATTCTTACCTAAATAAAATGAGTCAACTTTCATTCTCCTTCCTTCTTTTGTTTTTGCTTAAATAAAGAAATCAACTTTATTTCTTTTCCATTCTGGTCTGACCTAAATCAAGGGGGCAAACTTTATTTCCTTCCTAATTACATCCTTGAAATCATCTTGTTTCTATTTGTTTATCACTTTGACCACAATTAATTCCTTTTTGTGTCTTCATTGTTTCTTGAATTTTTTTCTTATTCCATTATTTCCTTTCATAAATATGTACATTTCTTGTTGAGATTTGTTAAGGTCATTACTTCAAGAGTGACGAGAGATAAACACATGAGTGATTGGAGTGAAACATGTGACATAGTGTGTGAGGTTTTTCCTAACATTCTTTTCAGGTGTTAATCAAATCATCAAAAAACAATAAAGATGGGTCACGATTTGAGGACAAATCGTTTTGAGGAAAGCGGGAATGATGAAAACCAAGATAGCAAGCATGGAGGATTACGAGAGAATTGGATAATGAGGCAATTGAAGATTATTGGGCTTAATCTTGAAGGCTTTGGGAGCTAATTGAAGACAATTGGAGTTACTTGGACTTTAAATAATTTGGGCTAAGTTTATTTTAATTGTAATGAGTTTATAAATTAAGTTGGTATATTTAATGTTATATTGGGTCTTAATTTATGTATTGGGCTAAACTGATATATTTAATTAAATTAAGCTCATGTTTAATTATTTTAAACCCATGGTATATTTAGTGAGCCCAAGTGTTAGGGACTAGGGTTTCATGCTATAATTTTATTTGTTTGCCTATAAAAAGGTTTGTAACACCAAGTTGAAAAAAAAGTTAGGATGGAATAAAAATGCAGCCAATGAAGTTTTATTGAGAGAGTGAGTTCTCTTTTGTTCATTGTTGAACATGTGATCTTATCAAGCTTTGCTTGTGGCGATCGAAATCATGACTTATCTTCCACCTTCTCATCTATGTCTTGGGAGTGGCGTCAATATCCTTTTTTGATAATTTTGGTTATTGATTGAGTTCTAATCATTGGGTCAAAGTTCTTTATAACTTTGGTTTCTTGATTGACATATAATCAATGGGTCAAAATTTCTTCATTTTATAAACCTGATTTAATCTTTCTTGGAGTTGTGTTTCAATTTGCTTGTGGGTGTCGTATGATATCTCAACAAACCCTCTTCGATTTGAAGCCTCACCTTATCATCCTCAGCCTCCTTCCCAAGCGGCTTGAAGAATCTGTTTACGACTTGATACAAACTTATTACTTGTCCACTTTGTCATCTTCTTTTACTGCCTTCAACTAGACCTATCACAAAGTTTGGAAACTTGTTATATTTAAAATTATGGTTTGAGAAAGTAAAAAGAGTTTTATGATATGCATGATATTTTGATAAATAATTGGTGGATGTATTTATAAAATATTTACTCTATTAATAATCTTACTCACGAATAATATTGGATATTTATTAAAAAAAAAAACTAATTTGGGGTGTACATATAATTTTTGAGGGGTGAAAATATCACCATTTTAAAACTTAATTAGTATTCGAACTTTTTAACATAAGGTTTGAATCAAATTCAATCCCCTATGGAAGCAGGGAAGGCTAGACTTGACTCAAACCGAGTTGGACAAGCTTGCCCTTTTGATAGCTCTGGCTAAAATAATGGATATGGTTGTCTTTTTTATATTTGGTCCATGAAAATAAAAGACATTTTGGTCTTTACTCTTTTAACTATTAGGATTTAACAGATTAAATGGTTTTTTTTTTTTGTTTGAAAACTGAACAGTATTAAACTTAAATTAAATGGTGATTGAAATATGAAATTTAAATAATATATTTATAACACCCTCTACCCGATTCCCATTCGGATGGAAACCCGAGTCAGAGAATGCTACCTTAATCAGTTTATTCATTATTAATTTTCATATATGCACTAAATTTTTTTTTTTTCTCGAAAATTCGGCAGAGTTTCCTCTGATTTTCTGAAAAACCCAAAATTTTAAAAACATGTAGATTTCAAAAACAAACACTTCTAAAATATATTTATTTTCTCAATTTCCATTTTAGACTCTCCGTCCGACTCTAAAATCACTTCACCACACAAACATTTATAACCACCATATTTAATAAAAATCATATTCATCAAAATTAAAAACAAATCAAATGATAAATAAAAATTATTTTACAAACCAAAATCCTTTTTCTACCATTGATATACATTCTCATGTATAAAATCTTGTAAATCTATATACACGTACATGTATTTTCATATACTTTAACACCACTATATAATACCACAAGTGAGACTACCAAATATGAAGGGATGTGACTCGCAGAAAGTGCAGCAGCTGTCTTTTCGACTTCGAGGTCCGCTTTCTGAAAAATTCACTATTCACACGGATATTATTCCGTCCGAAAATACTGTTCATCCTAAAAATCACTATTCATCCTAAAAAAATGCTATTCATCCTGATATATTTTTATTTCTCTTAAATAAAGAAAATTTGGGATGTTACAATATTTGTATTTTTTTCTTTTTTTATCTCTGAATATATTGTAAACTTGTTTGTTTTTTAAAATTCAAATCGCTTGAACTAATAATTTGATATTTATACATTTTTTACTATTTGTTGTTATATAATATTAGTTAATTTGATACAAACAACTAAAAATAAATAATTTAATAAATTCTAAAACATTTTTATGTATATATTAATAATATTTTATTCATAAATTAAAATATGATTTAAAAATATAGTAGAATTTTTTAATATATTAATATATTTAAGAAAGCAACTAGAACAATCAATGTTTTCATTGTAAATTAAAATACAGCCATTTAATTCCAGTATAATTTCAAATGAGATGTATTTAAATTTTTCTTTTCAAATATATTTCTTGTAAGTACCAAGTATTTAAAAAAAAAAAAAAAAAGAAAGAAAATTTGTGTAATATCAAATTAGAATATATTTGAAATGGACATTTCTAAATTGACCCCACAATTTGCTTCTAATATGAAAATGGTACCTTTTGTTTCCTAAATAGCTTTTTTCCTCCCCACTGTTACAGTGGACATTAGAAAAGGTGACTCTGACACATGCAGGGCGTAAAATGACCTATTTACCCTTTTTTTTAATGAAAAATGTCATTGAAGGAGATTTGCGTCGTCCATCAAAATTATGATGGATGGAGAGAGATCAAAAGTAAATTAATAATTATAAAAAATAAATAAGAATTAAAATAATAAATAATTTTGCTTTTCGAAAAAGATCTCCACCGTCCATCACATGATGGAGGGTGGGGAAAATTTAAAAATGAAATTTAATATTTATATTTGTTTAAAAAATTAATTTTTAATTTTTTAAAAAATAAAGACAATAGAACTCCATTGTCCATTCGTAAGATGGACCATGGAGATCAAAGAATTTTTTTTTTTTTTTTTAAAAAAAAAAAAAAGATCTAAAAAAAAGTTGCAAGAAAGAGAAATTAAAAGAAAAAATGTCAATTTTTTTTTTTTTTAAAAAGTCCAAATCTTCAAGTTGAAGTTCAAGATGAAGATCATCTTCAACTTGAAGATCTAGGTTCGAAAAATTTTAAAAAGAAAATCTCAATAATTTTCTTTTACATCAAATCTCAACAAATTGTTGAAAAAGGAAAAAAGAAAAATTCTTTTAAAGATCTTGAGTGTTGCAGATCTTAAAAAATGAAACAAACAAATTGAAAAAAAAAAAAAAAAAAAAAAAAAAAAAAAAAAAAAAAAAAAGCCGAGAACTTCAATACCAAATCAACAATCCAAAATTTCAACTCTCAATTACAACCCTTCACAACCATCCATCACAACCAATCTTGAATCCAACAAAACCAATCAACACAACAAAATCATACAAATATATATATATATATATATGTATATATAAAATCAACTCAGATGAAGAACCTTTATCAAGGTCGACCCAAATCTAGAAGATAGAGGAAAAAAAAAAGAATAAGAGATAGAAGGAGTAATGATAGAGATGGTCTGGAGAGGGCGATAGAGGTGGTGACGCGGCTTCTTGTCTGTGAGATAATGTAAATCATTGCCAACCTTGCCACGTTGTCGCTAGTGGAGGTGGCAATGACGACCGCATCATATTAGCCATAGGTGCAGTCAGTTATCAACAATGACAAGTTCGAGAGGTTGGTGGTGGATGGAATTGGAGATTGGTTCTTGGATTCAAACGTAATTGGACAAAGCTTGGTAGAGGATGGAGTTGGACACAACAGTCATCAATGCAATCGATGATTGATGACAACGGCTCTAGACGAAGCTTCAAGAAGAATCAAATGATTGGTAGAGGAGGGAGAGAGAGAGATCGAACTTTCGAGAGAGAATTTTTTTTTTTAATTTTTCATATCAAATTAATTTTTATTTTGATCAAATGGACGATGAAGATCAAACATTTTTTTAAATTGGTTTATCACAAAATAAAGAAAATTTACATTTTTATTTTCATTTTTTAGTTTTTTATTATTTTTTTATTAATTGATAATTATTTATTAGCTTCATTTACCATTTTATCCTTCCACCCCTAATGGCTATGGATGGAATTGGTTACAGCAAGGAGTTGATTCCTTAATTAAACTGTGGGGAGCAAACATACTAATTATGAAACTACGGGGAGCATTTTTATATTAGAAGCAAAGTTTAGGGCATATTATAAATATCCAAAATTTAAAAATATGTAATTTTGGGGAGGATGAGCTTTGAATAAAATTTTTTAAATATCTTTAAGTGATTTTCAATTTAATTAAAAAAAAAAAAAGTCTTAGAGATTGTTTGTTTTTCAACTTGTCACTTAATGGGTCTCAATTGTATTCATTAAGTTATTTTTATTTGATTTTTAAATGGTCGAATAACTTAAAATTGCTAAAACAATAATTTAAAATAAAGAGTTAAAAATTCTAACTTATAACTTAACAACACCTAATCACTTAATCATAATTAAAATATTTTTTCTTCTTAACTATCCTTCCAAAAGATAAATTTCCAATTTATCTTCATTAATATCCTATAATTATCATTTTTCATGTATATTGTTATTAGTAACTTGAATCTTTATATTTGTATAAGTATTTTAAGAACATGTCTTGTGTAACTTAAAAAGAATGTATAAGCTATGTGAACTTAATATTTTTTTAAACTATTATTCTTTAAAAAAATATAAATTTATTATTATCAATAAAAGCTACATACATTTTTGGAAAATTAGAAATAGATAGATAAATGTGGTTTGGATTCATTAAACGATTTGTGTTTCACTCCATATATAATTGAAAGTAAAAATACATAATAATTATTAGTTATAAAGATATAAACATAAAAATATATGTTTTCACATGTTTTTCTCTTAAAAAAAAAAAAACAAAAACAAAAAACAAAAGATCAACATGTATATTCAAATATTAAAAGAGAAAAAATAAACATGTCCTGTAGGTTTCAGATTTTAATCACTGTTCAGTCTTCAATAATATTTAAGACTATTCAATTTTCAGATAAAAAAACAAACAACCTCTTACTTTTTTTTTTTTTTTTTTTCAGTTTTTTTATGTGGTTTCAACTATTTTGACTGTTGAAAAAACAAACAAAAATAATTTAATAGGTATAATTCAGCTTCATTAAGTTATAAGTGGAAAAAAACAACTATCCATATAACTAATCACAAGAAGTATATCAACAACAATTCTGAAATGGTTTGTGTTGACATGGTCAAAACTATCAAAATTGAGGGTTTGCACTGACATGGTCAAAACTATCATATTTATATCATTTTGACAAATATTAGACGTATTTGTGCATTTTTCCCTCAAAGTGATGAAACAACTCAAAAATTTATAATATTTACAATTGTCTTGAAAAACGGAAACAAAAATTAAGAGCTTTACTAATGCTAGATGGGCTTCAAGATTGTTCTCCTTTAGCTCATGGAGAAGTCTCCCACACAAGTTGGAGGTTGGTCTCCTCTGCCTCTAGCGTTGGAAGAGATTTGTTATGATCTTTTCACAAAAGCAATAATAATAATAATAAGATCAATAAATTTAAAAGCAATAGGTCAAAAATAAGAGTAATTTTCTCTTAACAAATAGGAGTACTCATGAGTCTCATGTAACTTAAAAGCTAGTAAAAAATATAAAACTAAATTCGAATAATTTTATTTTATTTTTGTGAGTAATTCTAGATTTTAACTTAAATCCATACCTATATAATATGGTATGTAAATTGTTAATATCATATTAATTATCACAACATTGATTTATAAGATTTTGACAATTCATATGTCATATGATTTGAGTAAAAAATTTGAAAAAGTTAATATTGCTTCGTTTCTTTATGGACAATCGAACATAAGTCAAAATCAATTCAATTAATTATGAATTTACTCATTTATAAAGCCATAACAAGCTAACAATAACACTCCAAGTTGTTGTGACTGGTTGGCACAGCACACCTATTAGCCTCTTTTATGTGAGTGGACTAATTACGTTTAAGTTTCTTTTGGGTGATAAGGGTAGGTTTTCCCTTAAATAGAGACTTGTGTTACGGATCGTACTATAATGTATATCATAATGGTTTTAATAGTTGTAATATGTAAAAAATATATATATACATATATATATAGTGTTAACAGTAACAAACTAACATGTTGGTTAAGGTGAAATCCAGCTGTACGTGGGCCTGGCATTCAATGATAAATGATTGGACTTTGGTGGAGAAAGATTGACAGCCTTCCAGCTCAGCTCGGTCCAGCCCATTCTCATCTCCACTGTTTGATTAAGTACCAATCAATTATGGCACGAAACACCACACAATGCACAGACTTTCTCCCTACCGTCTGATTAAAACATCAATCAGAATCAGACACAAAATTCAATGTGCTCAACACAACATTGTGAAAAAGTTTGGACCATTCAAAACCCATAAAAGAAGGGTGGTCCCCACTTTCAAAATTATAATTCTTCTCCTTCGACTTTTCCTACTGTGTTCTGTCAACACCAACATGCCTAAAAGTGGACCACCACTAAATTGACGCCTATCCATATTCCATACTATAAAATCTAAATTAAATAAATGAACGAAAACAAAATTCGAAAGAAGGATTGATTGGAATCTAGATACAATTTTCCTTTTCTAAAAAAATAATTATTTCTTTTTTTTTAATAACCCTATATAATTATGATTGATTCAAAAAACAATCGAGATCAAACAGAATTATTACATACTTAACATAAGATCCAAATAAAAAGAAATGATTCACATATAGGTAAGAGGATTATCCTTATATAGAAAAGAGAAAGAAAATCCCATAATTTTTTATTTTTACTTTTATTTTTAACTATAAGGGTAGGGTATGCTTGTCAAATCCATGACTAGACATTAAAGGGGGTGCTACCTTTTTTCCACTTATCAAATGCCCTAAGCGCAATTATTTCAATTGTTTTTATTGTAATGTATGGAAAAAGTATTTTTCAATACAATATTTATGAGTAGTTCAAAAATTTTAAGTAAGATAAAGTTATTTTATACTATTTACGAGAGTTTTATTTAAATTAATTTTAAAAGGTCAAAATTTTATCTTACTTGTCAAATGGGTTTATCTTAGAGCCTTCTCTTAAAAATAAACTAGTTTTCTTTTTTGGTTAAGTTTTGATGAGCAAATATTACGAACAACCTACGTGAGGCACCTTTTTAAAAAATGAAATTACTCATATAATTGAAGATTTTTTTTCTTTCTTTCTTTCTATTTTACTTTTGAAGAATATAATTGAAGTTTTTTCAATAATGACATACCGGTACCTTTAACCAAATTGGACCACCGTTAGTTAAATTGTGGTCTTACACCTTAGGGGTAGTCTTTTTACATGTAAAAATTATATGAATAAATTAAAAATGACTACATCCCATAACAATATTCCACGTCATACTAAACAAAATTCCTTTTTTTTTTTTTCCCTTATCTTTAACATTATTTTCTTTTCAAAACAAATTCTTTCTTCTTCATCATCTTCTTCTTAAATAATTTAAAAAATATGCACCATCCTACCATTTTCATCATTATATCACACAAACCTATGCAGTTTTTCATATGAATAAGACCACTTAGGGCATGTTTACTAATCACAAATGAAATCAAAGAGAATTAAATCATGAGAAAGAGAATCAAGGAAAATAAACTTCATTTCTTAGATGGGAGGGGGGAATCAAGTTCCCTTTCTAAGAGGAATATAGTTCCTTATCCAAGTGTGATGTTCACCTAATTTGATTCCCTACAAATTTAGTAAATAATGAAATTATAAATTAGAAATTAAATTCACTTTCATTCCTAAAGATTTTTGAATAATAGATGTGTTATTAATCCAAAGAGTAATGTTACATGCCCAAATTCTTTGTCAAATTACGTTGCAAAAGTAATTTGTTGCTACCACATTACTTCTCGGATTATTACATCATTTAATAAAACATACTAATTATAAATCTTAATGAGAGAAAAAGATAAAGTACATAGAGCCATCATGTAAATGATAAATTGATTAGTTATTAAACTTAATTCTCCACTCCCACCTAAAGAATTGAGTTTTATTTTCTATTCTTTTTTTTTTTTCCTCATTGTCTCTCTCGCTTATAGACCTAGTATTGTGTTGAATCAAATCAAATTTATATTTATTTTTAAATGGGTTGGGTCAAATTCAATTCAACTCAAACACAACTTATTTGCTTAACAAGTTCAAAAATGGAAATGGATACTTTTTCACAATTTTCATGGGTGACCCAAAACCAATCCATTTAACTTGTTATTTTGTTATATTTTGTAATTGATAATTTGATTCACTTTGAAAAACGGAAGGAAAAATAAAAAAAGAGATAAGAGAAACAAATGCTATCAATGCCATCTTATGGAAAACTTTAAGTGAAATGTTTTTTTTTTTTTTTTAATAAATAAAAATTTGTTCAAAGAAATTTGAATGAAAATTTATTTAAAAAAACGAAAAAACTCAATAAAGCATATCACCTACAATTTGAATGAAAATGATGTTATATTAAGTCTTAATGGGTTATACAATTGGTAATGAGATTTTAATAGTTATCCAAAACTAATTTGATCGTATCATCGACTTTAACAACTTAACTTGTTAGAAATCTAACTTGACAGAGCCACACTTATGAGCCATTTTTTTGAATGGATTTGGGTCAACTTAAGCCTTGTTTGGCATAGCTTTTGGGAAGGGATTGTTACCTTTTAAAGCCTAAAAACCATTTTAAGAGGTGTTTGGACTAAATATAAGAAGATCTTTTATCTTTTAAATGCTCTTGTATGAGAAGCGATTGGGAAGTGGCTTCTCTAGAGGAGCTTTAAGGGAAAAATGAGAAGTATCATCTTCCTTTTTAATGACTGTTATGAATTTCTATTTTTGTCCCCTTATTTGTTAATAAAACATAAAAAATTCCTTTGATGTCCTATGTCTCGTCTTTTCTCTGCATTCCTCTATGTACAATGTGATTCTAGATTTCAAGTAAACTCTAACCACCAATTTCACTCAAAGTCAACACAAGAAAATAAGGAAATAAAGGGAAAAATTTAATCAAACCTTATGAACAAGATATTGAAGAAATAAAAGCTTGCAGCTGTACTCAATGGTATGAAAGAAAAAGAGATTAGAAAGAAGTCATGGAGAAAGAGGTTAGAAGAGCTTTTAAGACAATAGCCATTTTCAAATCATATAAAGTAGGTTGAGTGTATTATGGATTCCTATTTGTTGGATCATATTTTTTTTATTTACATAGGTAAGACTGTTATAGATTTATAGTCATTAAGTTTCGTACTGTGAAAATATGATTGAATAAATAATTAAGAATATTTTACATAATAGTAAAATATACTCATTCTTGCAAGAAATAGATCAGTAGTTCTCTTAAATATTGATTGGGGTTTGAACAATAAGACGTTCAACTTTTTATTTATGAATAAGTAGAAAGATGAATTTATCAGTTTTTACAGATATATTATTAATTAGAAAATCAATAGTACTTACAGGAACAAGATATAATTAGAGATGTTTAACAAATTTTATGACCTAACTCTAATTATAAACTACTTATGGAAGATCACACCATTTGCAATGATTACATTAATGACACTGAATGATTCAAATTGTGTAAAATATCTGTAATTTTGAGAGTACAATCTTAAGTTTTTAGTGAAGTAATTCTAAGATTAATAATAGTGGATTATTTAATTAAAGAGTTTTAATTAATAATTTTAATATTATTGGAGCTCAAAATTGAAGATCTATTTGATCTTCTTGCTAGCTTGTACTCACTACAAGAAACGAGAAAAAAAAAATAATTGGAGTGTTCAATTATATGTGTGACATGTATAACACCATTATGTTAACATAATATTTAAATAATATTGATTATTTAAATGAGTAGTGCTAGATTTCCTAAAAATTTTGTCTAAATGATGTAGTATATGAGTTTTCAAAATCTTAATAATTATCACATTATCTCATAATTTATAAGATCTTAACAACTTATGTATCACATTATTTGAGCATGGATTTGAACAAAATTTTTAAGAAATATAGCATTACTCTTTTTAAATTAATGATTATTTAATTATTAATTATTAATAATTATTTATTTGCAAAGGTTATGAGTTCAAATATTTGTGGTTTCATTAAATAAAAAATGATTTTGCATCATTTAGTTTAGTAGTTGTTAATTTAAAAAAGTCAAATCAATTAATGGAAGATTATGAATCTTCATCGATTTGGAAATAGGATCATCTAATTATGAATCAAATTTTCTAATTGGAAAAGATATCATCTAATTATGAAATTAGATTTTCCAATTTAGAAATAGAATCATTTAATTATGAAATAGATCTTTTGAATTGAAAATTAAATATTGTAATTAATGAGGAAAGATCAATTGATCCAATTTCCTCACTCTAGCCGCACATCACATAAAAGAAAGAAAAAAAAAAAACCCTAAAATGCTTAGGGTTGGCCGCACACCATAAAAGGAGGAAAAGGGTTAGCTGAATCCTGCTTTGTGTGTAGCCATTCACCATGTTCTTTTGTTGTAGATTTTGTTTTAAGAAGAAAAAAATGAATGAATTCTTTAAGATCGTGCCCACACATGATTTCTTGGTAAAGAGTCATAATGAGGAAGATTAAGTGGTGAAAAATTTACAAATTAAAAAGGATCAATTCAATATTCATGTAATGTAAGATTCAATCTTATTAATTTAGAGTTATCAAATTATTATTACTAGAATCGATCCGACACATTTTTGTTTGGAAAAATTTTTAAAATCCATGTTTCCGCTTTAACCTAAAATCATTTTTTTCCTCCTTCACTAACCTCATGATATTTATAAAATAATTACAAAAATGTAAAAAGGATTAACAATGAAAGAAAATTATAAAAAAATTATGAGATGATCTTTCCTTCATTTAGTAATGATCTCTTTTATTGCGAGAAGATTAAAGCTTGATCTTCTCCTAGCATTGGAGATCGAGCGACGTGATCATAGTTTCCATTAGGGGTGGGCAACACCATGTTCGGATCGATTCTGACTGGATCTGATCCGAACATGATAAATTTACGGATCGTCATTTTTGGATCCGAACATGATCCATCAAGAGAAGGAACCAATCCGATTCGAACACCCAATCTGCAGATCGAATCGGATTGGTTCCATGTTTGAACATCTGCTTTCAATTTCAATATATACACCAAGACTTTTTTCTACCCTTCTTAATTTTGAACAACTCAAAATGCTCCCAATAATCTGACTTAAGCCTACGACTACTTTCATTCTTCATCTTCTTCTCTATATATATATTTTTTTATCACCCAAAGATTTTGACTTTTTCCAATCGAATTAACATCATCAATATCAAATTCAAACTCCTCACCACTCTTTATACTTTTCTCCATCTATTCACAGCAACAATAACATATATATATAATTAGTAAGTGAAATATGTAAATCAACAACAGAACACAACAAACAAGCATAAAAATCATTAAAACACTAACATCAAATCATGTAAATATCAAGCTAAAGCTGCAAATAAACTCACCAAACTGTTGAGATGAGAGTGAGAGGGAGTGAGAGATGGATGTTAGGGTTAGCTTAAGTGGACTTTATATAGGGGCATATGAAATTACATATGTACCACCGTTCACGGGTTCATAGATCGAATCGGTTTTGGATACCCCGATCCGATCTGATCCGTGAAACATGGTGTTTTCACAAGTGAGGATCTGAACACCTTATTTTTGAACATGTGATCCGATCCGAACACCCACGGATCGGACTGAATCAGGGTATTCGGATCGGTTTCATGTTTTTGTGCCCACTCCTAGTTTACATATCCAACCAAAACACTCAACTTCAATTGTCAACAATAAATTACTAATACATAAGAGAAGTTAGAGAGACAGAAAGCAATTAAAGAGATAGAGAGAAGAGAAAGGTGAAGAAAAGAGCGAAAAGAAGGAGAAGTGATTGACAGAGTGAGAATTCTTTTTTAGTTTTTTATTACTTTAATTTAAATACCTTGTTTAGACAATTTTAAATATTAGATGATATTAATTTACCTATGCACCCTTTAAATTTTCAAATGCTAGTTAATCATTAATATAATACTAGTTGTATGAGAAAAAAAGGTGTACAATGAAAATAAAGGTTGTTTTTTTTTTTTTTTTTTTAAGGCTAGATGAAGTGGATTAAATTAAGATAAAATTATTCACACTTCATATCTTAAGACTAAAATAAAACTTGAATCTTTTACATTTTAGGATCATGAAAAGTATTCAATTACTCCTTTTAAAAGGTGGTGTATAAAATGGGAGTAAGTTCAGACTTTCTACAATACACTAAATTTATATAACGAAGAACTGTAATTTTGATATAATAAATAAATTGTATTCAAGTTTATACAAGACTTTATGAATTGTTTAATAAGGTGAAAAAAAAAAAGAAAAAGAAAAAGAATTGTGAGGTGGAAAATAACTGCTATGACCCCACAATGGTGAAAAAAGTGTTCCAAAAGGAGAAACGGTTGGTAGCCATATCAGAAGGGAAGGGAAAAAGTAAAAGCTGAAATTTGAATTGTGTCTAAACTTTACTTTTTAACATATGCCACAGGCACACCAAACATATGATATCATAACCTTTGCCATTATTTAGCCCCCCATTTACTAAACCCCACAAATTTATATATTAAAAAAAAAAACAAAAGACCCCATTTTCCATATCCCAAGAAACCTTACTTTTTTATCTTCCATGCCGTTGACTGACCTCTCTTCTAAAATCATCCGGTTCCTGTTTTTTTTTTTTTTTTTTTTTTTTTCACAGCAGCTACATAAATAGAACCATTTTGCATCATTCTTGTCATTAATAATACAAGACCTGCACCCAAACCCAAAACCAACAGTTATGGGTGAGCTTCACTCAATGTCTTACGCTAATAGTAGCAGCTGCTTCCACAGTTCTTCTCTCGGTTGGGATCTTCAAAACCTAGGAGTTTTCGACGCAGACATGTCTTTGGGTATACCATACTTTTTTGCCTTCTTTAATTGAATTTTTGTTTTTCTTTTTACTGTTTTTGTCTGCATTGGTTCTGTTGGACAAAATTAATAAATGCTTACATTTTTTTTGAACATTTTGCATAGTCATGGATGGAGGTTCTTCACCGTTTTTCTCTCCTAGTGATTTTTCTACTGGGTATTTGGAAGATGCTTTGGTTGAATTCAGTGATCGGTCCAAAAGAAGAAGGTTGCTGCTGTTAAGTGATGATGATCAAGATCAAATCACCAACATTTCGAAGGATTTCTCTATGGTAAAATATTCATCAATTTTAATTGACACTAAACTTTTGTTGATGTTAAAGCGGCCTCATGATTCTAAGTTTATATATATATATATATATATATATATACACATACATATACATATGCAGTCCCACTGGAATTCAAGCTACAACTGGGGTCAGCTGTCAGAGAATTATAGTTGCATGAACCAGATAACAAGCATCAACGAGGCTGCAACTGGATTCTTCTTCGATGAACCAATGAGCACATCAGTGAGCAGAAACAGTACTGCAGAGGAAGCAAACATGGTCCCGGAGGTCCAAACACCAGAAGAAACAACATCATCAGCTACCCTTGAAGCTCTTGATTCATCTTCTTCCACTTACAAAGACTCTGTCAAAGCCAAGTCCATCTTCGAAAAACAAAGTACCCGATTTCCCTCACACTCTACTCCGTCCGGTATATATTTCTCACGACTACAAACCCTTTTGTTTCCTTTTTCAATTTTTCTAATTTTGTTGACCAAACACACACTAAAGTGACAATATTGTTTATATGTAGATCATGTAGGTGGTGAAAAAGGACATAAAGGAGTGATAACAAGGGTGGTGTATCCCTTCGCATTGGTAAAGCCAGGAGGGGTTGAAGGAGATATGACATTGAACGACATCAACGAGAGGATCTTGATGCCGCCGACGCGGCCAGTGAGGCATCCCGTTGGTGATTTTGCTTGTAGGCCATGTGTATCTGCCGATGGTCCAGGTCTTTCTGGGAAAGCTGTGGTGGCCCTAACAAGAATCCACACACAAGGGAGAGGCACTATCACTATTATTAGAACCAAAGGTTAATTAATTACAACAAATTAATTACTAGTAGCGGTTTCTTATTACTTCGTTGTGATAATTAATCAAGTTATATCATGCTGTGTTTGAATTGTATAGTATAGGGAGAGAGGTGTATGTAATATATAATATGGTTTAATTTTACATTTTATAGTTACTTTCTATTAAGCCTTTGTGTGCATGCATTTGAAATGTAAACACAAGTTTTGTTTTTAATACAAGAAATATTCCAAAAATAGAAAAATTTTATTGGTTGGATTGTTATAAACAATTAACCCCATGGAGTTTAATATAATTATACATTTTAAAATTAAATATAAACAAAATCATCCAATCGAAGAGGGTTGTGGTTTATACTACAACGGTTTTTTGGCTAGCTTAACGAAATTATATTATTTGTTTTCGATGTTGTGATTATTATTATTTTTTAAATGTGGTCAAAACTTATACTGATGTTATTAAATTCTCCCTTATTACAAATCCTTTTATAATTGTAAGAGGTATTAAAATTTGGAAAGCTTCTTTCTATTTTCTTGTGAAATTGTGCCCAAATTATTATTATTATTTTTTTGAAAACAAAATGGTACAATATCAACCTTATGAAAATTGTTTTTGAATATATCAAATCAAATGCTACTTTATTGTACGTAGAGTATATAATAGATTGATATGTTTGATCTGAACTGCCATGAAGTGTGAAATAGGACAAAGAAAAAAAAAAGGTAAAAAAGGAAATTAAAGGAAAAGAAAAAAAATATGAAGAAAGAAAAAGGATAGAAAATAAAGGCATCCAGAAGAAGAATAAAGCAAACAAATATTTAGTTTGACGAAGACAGCAGTCCATGCAAATGTTTGAGCGAGGTGAGCAGGACTGGCCTGACCTAACAAACGACAGAGCAGGCAATTTGTCAGGTTGGAGTGGGGCATCTACAAGTTAAATTCAAAATCACTCCAGTTAAATCACGTCATTATGTCATTTGATAGTCACTGATTAAACCCTAATCAATCATCCAATCCTCGTCATATTAAAAATATATTCAAATTTAACTTGACCCAAATATTAATAATAATCACTGCTGAATTTCGTTGTTTGGGTTTATTTTGTCAACGAATACTTGAAGTAGGTTCTGCTACGGTTGGCAAGAGCTACCAACCTTATATGCAATATTTATGAACTTGAAAATGAGATAATGTGTATAGATATTTTTTACATACCATTAGTGGTGGGATACTATGTATGTGCAATAGTTAATATTATATTTATATAAAGTATATATAGTACATTTATATAGTTTCAGATTTGTTAAAATGGAACTTCTACCCTGAACTTCTACCCTGAAAACTATGTTCCGAAAGAAGAATTAGAAGTCTTTTAAAAAATAATTATAAATAAAATATTTTAAAAAATTATTATAAATAAAGGAACTGTGATGCTTTTGGGGTGGAAGAAAATAATTTTTCACACATCCACCCATAGATGTAATAGTTCGTATACTTTTTCTTATACCTGTGATAAAATATTCGAATCACATCATATAAATTTATTAATATATGTAATTAGTTTTCTTCCTCTTATCGTCAAAATAGATTTTACTCAGTACCATAGGAATAAAAAAGCAAAGGGCCACCTACATAGTGTTAAATATGGAAAATCTTGATAAACCATTGACCATTTGTATAGAATTTTTATTACCTTATATATGTCAAAAATAATATTTCACATTTTATCAAAGAAAGCTACATGGAACTTTCACAGTGACTTTAATAGTTATATAATCTTACTATCTCCTCCATTATAGATCTAGAACAAGTAGGAAATAGGGAGAATATGTAGCCTTTTATCTGAGAAAGCTGCTGAAGACCTGCAATCATTGGTGTAAGTAATATCATTAATTTGTGGTTGTTAGCTAAATTCTTCGTGTGATTTGGTGTCTTCGTTGTGAGTCAACACCCACCACCATTTTCAAATCTCATTAATCTCAAGGCACGATCTAACATGTGGGACCCCCAAAGAAGCCCGCATGCTGTAAACTTTACATTTATTTCCATTGTGTTTTTTTCTTAATCATGCATATTAATTTTTGTACTACGATTATTTTTTTCACCCTTTAGAACATCTGTGTAGACTATGTAATAGTATTTTGTGATGAAGTGATATACTGTTTGATATCATCTTTTAACAGGAATAATTAGATATCTATCTTAACTATAAGAGGTTAAAAATTGAAATATTATCTTTATATTTTAAAGTATAAGATGTGAATTATAAGTATTTTTTTAATAGGAGTTGTCCCTTTTTTATTATAAAAATAATCATCTAAACCGTATTATTAATAATTTATTTCAGTAAATTTTGATACTCATTTGATTCATAAAGTATCAATATATATGTAATGATCGAGATTTTTAAAAAACGAAAAAAAAATTATGATGACTGAGTATATTTGAGTCTTTGACTTATCCATTAATAGTGGAAAAAGTATTGTGTGGGGCGGGTGCATCACATCATAAAGCTGTACACAAAGTTTCCAGTTTATCTCTTTATTTCTTATGAATTTTTTTTTTCAACTTTATATACATTTTATGATGCAGAGTGAATATACAGGAAACATAGATCATTTGTTTCTTTCAAAATCTTCTCTTAATTATGGTATCAAATAGTTCTGATAGCTGAAACCACTCCCAATAGCATTGTAGAAAGACTTGGTTTTCTATTTTTAAATTAGGGTCATATTAAAAGACATAAAAATTAAATTTCTAGATATTTTGTTTTATTTTTTTATATATTTCATTAAAATGCAAGTTGTAACGCACATACAGTATTGTTGATTTGAGGAAGACCTACTACTTGAGAAAGAGCACTTATACAATAATATAATAGCTGTATGTTAAAAGTCCTAAGATGGGCACCTACGTAGTTGAAAACTTGGTGCGAGAGTGACGAGTCATGTGGATTAGGGCCCTGTCTTCTTGTATAAAAATTATTAATTTTGTTTTTCATGTGAATAAACTTTTGACCTACAATGGCGATGCAGGTTTTCATGTATACAAAGTCTGATCGCGCGGAGCCCACTTAGATATGTGATATTTTGTCTGGTTAATTTGAAGTTTAAATTCTAATAAATTGTCATTAATTATAAAGACAAAAGATTAAAAGTGGCGTGAGTTATCATGGCTTTATATTTGCATGATTGCAGACAATTTATTGCAATATTAAAGTGAAAATGATGGTTTAGAAAACTCAGGGGAAAACGATAAAGGAAAGAAAAAAAAAAAAAGAAAGAAAGAAAGAAAGAAAGAAAGGATGACAAAAGAAAAAGTCTTGTTTAGGCTTAACTAGAAAAAAAGAAAAAAGAGAGTATAAAATGGGTTTATAATCTAATTATTTAAAAATATTTTATTCATTTATTCAATTATTAAAATATATTTAAGAGAGAATTCCAACAATTTTTTAGGGTTTGATCACAAATGAAAACAAGCTTAAAATTTAGAGTTGTACAAAGCAGAAAAAGCCCTTAGTGTAAACTAAAGGTAATCATTAAATTAGTTAAAACATATCTCTACCATATAGTTTCTAACTAATTTTAAAAATTCAAGAGACTTTATTAAATAAAACATTAGCAAAATAATATTTAAAATATAATATAAAATAGAATAGGACTAAGATTGACTAAAATTACTTCTAAAAATTAAAGTGATTAGTCGATAGACTGTCTCATTACTTTAACTAATTTTAATTAAAAAATATTAAATATTTAACTAATTTTGAGACTACAAAGTGCATATTTAATTTGGATCAAATTTGGAAGGAAATAAATATTTTTACTCAAGAAAATCCAATAGAACATTGTTTGAAGATAAAAAATGTTCATTTAATTTAATAATATTTTTTAAAAAAATTAAGGTATTATATAATAGATAGTATTTTAAAAAAAAAATGAAATGGTTTCTCCTACGCCGTCAGGTTGATCTTAAATAATAATTATTAACTATGTTGTTTTTTTTCGCAGTTTATTATCCATAGATGATTCTTCTACCTTGGCTTTTCTTCTTTATTAACAAAAGAAGAATAAAAAATAGGAAAAGAAAAATCATAGAAAAACGTGAGAATATCTTTTACTTTTTCCAAATCCCGAATGGTTGCAAATAAGATTCTCTTGTGAATCATTTTAATGGCATTGGGATTTCACCACTAACATAGATTACTTTTACATAATTTATGTACTAATTAAACAAATAATATTAATTTTAGTCTTGCAGCTCATTTTGCACTTGCGGTCGCTAGTGATGTCGGCAACACCGTCATGTGATGTCAGAGACAAAATAGAAAACTAGTGTGTTTTGGGCCAACTCGACATCAATTTGGGCTCATCGTAATCCTGACTCCTGAGAATTCAGGGAGCAACGATATTTATGCCCCACTTAAAACATATGTGCACCCCTTTTATAAGTACATCTAAATTTTGTTTTAAAAAAATTCTAATATATAATTTTAATTCATTTAATAAGAAAAATAATGTTTTTTTTAATAATTTTATTGTATTGGATTTTTGTAAATAAATCTCACAAAAAATATTTTTCAAATAAATTTTCTAAAAAGTAAGGGGGTGTAATTAGCAAAAGAGTACACATACAATTTGGAGGGGTGTAGATATCACAACTCAATTTAGGTCTCTCTGAGTCTAGGATTCCATCAAAGCCCAAATGTTCAATATTCCCAAAGCAAACTCAATTAGAAACTAGAAAAACGGTAAATGTGTAAAAGATGATGAAAATAATCTTACTTCTCAAAAAAAATAAATACATATCTTATTTCTCAAAGGGGGAAAAAAAACAATAGATATCTTGTCAAATTTATTTGTCTACCATCCCTGCAAATAGTTCTGCTAATCAACTGTACCATCTTCAAAATGTCTGTGTTTGTATTCTTTCCACTTAAAAGTAAGAGTGTGAGATTCATGACCAGTCACAAACTTTGAGGTGATCCCATTTTGTAATGACAGCTTGTTTTTCATTAACAAGTAACGGGTAAAATAAAATTTTTCTACTCTGAACAGGATTGTTGAAGCTATAATTTATTCCATCCCTATTTAGGCAACTTTCAAACCTAAGCAGTTGTAAGAGTAGATTTTTAGTTTCATACACTATCAATTCATTTTCATGACTTATTTGGCGATTATGTATTCAATTTGCATTTATTTAGGTGTTTGACGTCAACACTTCTATATTAGAAAACAATATTATGTTAGAAAAAAGGGGTATAAACACACATTTTAAGGACCCTTTTTTTTATTAAATTAAAGATTTTGATTGAGGTGGATCAAGATGGATTCATGAAAAATGGTGCCTAAATGAATGATAACAGAATTGAAGATTTAATTTTAAAAATTGTAACTATGAGATTTAGTGCTATGAATGCCGCCATTGAATTTGGAAAATTAAAATTGCAAAATTGAATTGCAGATTTAATTTTCAAAATATAACTGTTGGATTTAAATACCATGAATTGCAACTATTGAATTTCAAAAATTGAAACTACCGAATTGAATTACAGATTTAATTTTAAAAAATATAACTACTCAGATTTAATTTGATTTAATAGTTGATTTTAAATCAGTTTTGTAATCGCCTTACATGTAAACTATAAATTGACTTCTATTCTTGAAGAGCATCTCGCTTAACAACTCTTGAATCAACTTCAGGTTTCTCTTTTTTTTTCTCTCTATTGTATTTTTATTCTTCTACTTTAGATTAAGAATTTCTCTGTAATATACTCTTCTAATTCTTGTATTGTACATGTATTGTATAAAGTATGCCCTTATTTACGAGGTAATAAAGTAATTTAAAGTGGCCAAATATGTTAATTGAGTTATAGTAGAATTTCCGGATAGATCAGAGATGATTTCGAATACCTAACTTGGTTTGGTGATTAATTTAAATATAATTAGTGTTAAGGAAATTACTAAAAATGGGCATGATTATATTGATTATTGAAAGATATGTATAAAGGGCATTTTAGAAAATTTCAAATTATGAGATAAAACATGAAGTTGTGAAATAAAATGTGACATGCGTGTACAGTGTCTGAAGTGAGCAAGTGATAAGTGAGAATGAAGCATCAAAATATGGGACAAGGAGAGTACATGAAGAAAAATTTAGCTGAAAGACAAAGGAAATATTATTGGGTTGAAATGGAATGAAATTAGTTAGAATTAAAATTGTTTTTATATTTTAACCAATTAAAAGCCTCTAAATCAAACTAATGGCGCTCTTATAGATTTAAACTTAGTTTGAGGACAATTTTTGAAGCAAATAAATGTTATATAAAGTTGACATGAGATGGAAATCAAATTGAGAACAAAGAGCAATTTAGATGGGTTCAAAGAGGATCTACAGGCTAGAGAGAAACCAGTTGGTAGCAGCTGAAATTGGTGATTTTGAGATCATTCTTGAGTGGTTTTCAAGTCATACAAATGGTGTATACAAGTCTAAGAGTGAAATCTATCAATATCAAATTGATTTCAAGTGGTAAGATTCAAGTTTTCATGATTTGTATGTTTAAATATTTAGATTAACGGTCCCTAATGAATTATTTGTGATTTTAATGTAAATTCAAGTTTAAAACTTGAAGGAATGTTGGTGTTGTGTTGGGATATAACTCACGACCAAACCTTATCCTATTGCCCAAGTGTGAGTTTTATGAATTTGACTTGATTTTTCAATATTTTACATGTGTTTGAGCATAATTATGATGAGAAAAATTAAATGAGATTGATGGTGTAAAAGTGTGGTAAAGGTTCGGCCAATATAAGTCAATTTAATTCAAAAATGAGTTTAATGCATTGATGTAAATTTAGAGTTCATTTAAGGTGTTTTATATACTTAGATAATAAAAATTTTGAATAGAAAGTATATGCGAATAATTGAGGTTGGTACAACTTAGAAAAAAGTATTCAATATCCTTATATAGTTAGGCGTTTGTGTGTTGATGCGTGTCAATGGAGGTGTATATACGAATAAGTTTGGTTATGACGCGTTGTCTAAAAATATAATGTGAAAATGTGTAGGTAAAGTGGAGGTGAGGGAACCCTTAATTATGCTCTATCGTGAGTTAAGAAAATGTGAGTACCGTTTCATAATATTATGATATGATTATTTTCTATTCATAATGATTTTATGTGTTATGTTTAAATTCATGTTTTAAAATATTGAAAATTGATTTTAAATTAAATGAGATGTTTAAGAAATGTTATGAGTTATATGATGCAAAGCAACATATTTAGAAATGAATAATAGGCTTATGGTACACCTTATAGGTATCTCAGATATTATCGGTTGAATACTCTAAGCATGCATGACAGTGTTAGGAGCGTTTGTCACTAACAGCGGGAGGGACTATGTCGGCTAGTCCAATCTATTGTGGCGCCCTCCGCATGTATGAGGTATATTATTATTAGTTAGCTTTTACATGAGCGAGACAAAATTCCACTTTGTAATTACCGAATTGGTGGCCTGAGCAAGGGTAAATTCCACTTTGTTGTATATACCTAAGGTACCATACGGTACGGGTCGTCAATGGTTGACTTATTTTGCTCAGAGATTTTTTCGAAAATTGTATTGCCACCACTGCTTATAATTCATAACAAAAATAAAATAATATAGAATTCTACTTTATATATTTCATATTTGAAAAGCATTTCAAATAAGTTTTCTAAAATCAGAAAACTCGTTTTTCAATATGTTATTGAATTTTAGTTTCATGACGCACGATTTATATTTATAATAAATGCTTATTCATGTATTTACTTTAGATGTGGTTTTCAGGAAGTTTATCTTAGTTCTGTAATAGTAAAATAGTTATGATTTTTTTTTCTTTGGGAGGTTTAATTACGAAAGTATAGATTAAATAAAAATATATAACACTCATTGAGTTTGTTTAGCTTACTCTTTATTTTTATGCTTTATAAACAAAACCTCCCCATGTGCAAATACAAGTGTTCCAGTAACCGATACTCTAACCTAAAAGTAGACGGACTAAGTCGTGTGCTGCTGTGTTTATGTATTCTTAATCTAAATGCTTTTGAAAATTTGTATCATAACCTTTGTATGTAATTGGATGCATTTTTGAAAATTGTGCAAATATACTTGTGTATGATATATAAATATTTTAAGTGACATTTTATATTTCAATTTTATAAACAATTCCGCAAAAAATTTTGTGTGCAAGAAATTTCAAAAAAAGAAATAAATAAATAACTTTCCCGTTATTTCCATATTAATGTGTTGCTAAAATAAAAATTATAAAAGATTTTCAATAAAAACAAATGACTTAGCTTCATGGAAACATTTTACCCAGAACAGACATCGACTAAAGGGCCATTGTGGGGTGTAGGCGGGCTGCCTAGTGTACAAAAATAGTTGTATAACGACGGAGTCCGTCATTCTCAATGATAGATTCAGGTATAGTTCAGTTCACCAGATGATTCTTGGTTTAAATTGTTGTATCTTGGGAGATAAATGCTGATCTTAACGGTATGAGTCGAATCTATTTTATGGATACTTTGGTTCTATGTAGGCCTCAATTTATTTATCTTTTTTGTTTTCTTTATTATTATTATTGTTATTATTTTTAATCTTGCATTTTTTAAAATTTATTCTTAATATCAAATTGCAATTTGTTGCTGAAACTAAGTGTGATGGTGTAGAAGTATACATCTAGGAAAGATTTGGTATTTAAGTGTGTCGATTATAACCAATCTCTCTTTTCTGAAAACTTACCTAGTTACTATTCATAAACTACGTGCTCTGATATACATTATTAGGTCAAAGATAACGAAGTTTTGCCCAACAATCTTAAAACAAATTCGTTTGTTTTTTTTTATCTCATGAATAATTTTGCAGCTTGGTTTTGGACTCATTATATTGGAAATAATTTGAGTAAATCTTAACGAGATTAATTGGAATTTGATTAACGTGGCTTTTCTAATTTTGAAATAAAAAGAAAAAAATAATTTGTTTTTGGGTTTGTTTCAAACAATGAAATATTTGTTTTCAAGTTTAATACATGCTGAAATTAATCATTTGGATTATTGTTTAGGTTTTGAGTTTGTTTCAAATACTAAAATTTGTTTTAGGTTTACTACAAACACTTAATTATGCAATTTACAATTTTGGATTTTTTTCAAATACTAAATATTTGTGTTTGAGATAAATATTAAAATTTACTAGTTTAATTTTGAATTCATTAAAATTTTACCACTGATATAAATTAGTGTTTTGACAGTTGATTTATTTTGCAGAAATGACATACATATCTAATTCTACTATTGAGATCCAATATGTAACTCTGTCTCTGGCTCTTATGCCTGCACCTACCAAACCCAACTGTACCAATTTCAATTCCCATGAACCATTTGGAAAAACTAGAGAAATTTTGTGGTTTGAATTTTAAGAGATAGCAGTAAAAGATGTTCTATTTGACCGCTTTGAATCTTATAAGATTTTTAACAGAGGAAGCTCCTAAACGAAAAGATGACGAGAAAGATGTGCAAGCCATCTATTAATTGATGCATGGAACCGTTCTAATCACCTTTGCAAAAAGTACATCATAAATGAATGAGCTGATTCTTTGTGTAATGTGTACACCTTAAAGAAAATGAGTAAGAAGCTTTGGGAGTCACTTGAGAAAAAATATAAGACCAAGGATGTCGGTAAAAAGAAATTTGTAGTGAGCTAGACTCCAAGACAATGATTAGTCAAGTGTAAGAGATTCAAGTAATTGTGAACAAGATTCATTCTGAAGGAATGACTTTAAGTGAGACATTCCAAGTTGCTGCTATAATTGAGAAACTTCCTCTTTCTTAGAGGGACTTCAAAAATTATCTCAAACACAAATAAAATGAGAGAATACTTAAAAACTTATTGTCAAGCTTCGTATTGAAAAAGACTATATAGGTTTTCAAAAGAAAGGGCCAAAGTCAAAGAGTTAAAAGCAAATGTGGTGAAATATAACCAAACCAAAACTAAGAAAAACAAGGTCAAGAATGGGTCTAAGTTGGGTCTAATGGGAGAAGTTTCAAAGAAGAAATTCACAAGAAAATTCTTTAATTGTGACAAGATGGGTCACAAGTCTTCTGAGTGTAGATTACCAAAGAATAAGACAAACAAAGAAGCATAGATGGTGGAGGATATTTATAATGATGTTTTTGAGATTATTCTCTCATAAGTGGTTTATGAGATGAACTTAGTTAGGTTAAATCCCAACAAGCGGTGGATTGATATTAGTGCCGCCAGACATGCATGCTTCAATAAGGAGTTATTTTCTTCCTTCCGACCAATTGAGAACAGATAGAAGTTGTACATGGGTAATTCTGCTACATCAATGAGTGAAGGCCAAGATAAGATGGTCTTGAAGATGACTTCAGGGAAGTAACCAGCTCTTAATAATGTGCTATATGTGCTAGAAATCCAGAAGAACTTGGTGTCCGGGTGATTATTGAGCAAGCATGGTTTCTGCATGATCTTTGAGTTAGATAAAGTAGTTTTGTCAAAAGCTAGAATGTAAGTGGATAAGGGTTACATATGTATGTGGGCACGGGCTATCCAAATTGAATGTAACCACTATTAAACATATTATTAAGAGTGAAAAATATTCTACTTATATGCTTGAGTCTTCCAATTTATGGCATGATAGACTAGGATATGTTCATTATGAGCATTACATAGATTAATTAACTTGGATCGTACACCGAAATTCCAAATTTGTTCAAAATACAAGTGTGAAACTTCTATAGAGGCAAAACTAACGAGGTAATCATTCTAGCCAATTGAAAGAAATATAAAACTTCTTGATTTAATTCACGATAACGTGTGTCATTTAAAATTCGTACAAACAAGGGGTTGTAATCAATATTTTAGTACTTTTATTGATGATCGCATGAAATATTGTTATGCATACTTTCTTAAAAGTGAAAATGAAGGGGGAAACTTCATTTTAGTTTTTGAAATTTTGAAATATATCAGGTTTTTAAAGTTTTTTTAAAAATAACAATTTTTATCCTTAACTTTTTAAAATTTTTTAAAAAAGTCTAAACTGTCAGTTAATTGATGGTCAATAGTGATTTTAGAAAATTAAAATTGTAATTTAATAATTTAAATTCGGTAGTATTTTAGACAATTTAACTTTAAATTTTTTGTTTTATGATGGTAATTTAGTAGTTTATATGTCACTAACAACCATCAAGAGCAAAAATATTTTTTTTACGTATTTTGTTAATATTAACTGTCAATTCACTATTAACGGTTTAAACTTTTTTGAAAAATTTTGAAAATGTTAGAGATGAAAAAAAAATTGTTTTCAAAAAATCATTAAAAACTTTATATTTTTCAAAATCTTAGGAACTAAAATGAAGTTTCCTTAAAATGAAGCTACAGAAAAATTTAAGAAAAAGATGAAGTGTTAAGAAATGATGGCAGTGTTAAATATAAGACACATTTGAAGACTTTTGTGCACAATACGAAATTATCAATCAAACTATAACACCTTATATTCACCTCAACAAAATGGTGTTTCTAAACAAAAAGTCTCACTCTAAAGGAAATGATGAATGCAATGTTAATAAATTTTGGGATATCTCTAAACATGTTGGCGGAGACAATTTTGAGTAGTAATTACCTTTTATATAAGATTCTTAGAAAGAAAGAAGACAAAACCCCATATGAATTATAGAAAAGTAGAAAAACTTCTTACAAATACTTACGAATGTGAGGGTATCTTACTAAAGTAGTTGTACCAACACCTAAAAAGGTGAAAATAGATCCAAAAATAGTTTATTGCATTTTCATTAGCAATGCTTGGAATAGCAGTGCGTATTGATTTCTTGTGTATAAATAAAAAATTTCATATCTACATGAGAATATGATAATGGAATCTAGGAATGCATCATTTTTTAACATGTATTTCCATATAGATACTTTTGAGAGTTAAATTTGTCTAAACATGAGACTCCAGAAAAAGAACAAGAATATAAGGATGAATCTTGACATAGCAAAAGGATCGGGATAGAAAAAACATTTGATCCTTTTTTTCTTTTTTTTTTTTGACTTATTTGCTAGAAAATAAGCATCAAACCTTCAAAAAGGCTGTAACCTCCTCTAAAGGACCTTTGTGGAATGAAACCATTCAAAGTGAAATTGATTCTATCTTACAAAATCATACTTGAGAACTATTGGATCTTCCTTTGGGAGGTAAACCTCTAGGTTATAGTAGATTGTTAAGTGGACAATGAAGTAAATGGATCAATTGATAAGTATAAGGCTAAACTTGTAATTAAAGGTAACAAACAATGAGAAACCTCTTGCTTATAGTGGATGTTCTTCTGTGACGAGAATAACATCCATTAGAATGATTCTTGTGATTGTTGCTTTAAGACATCTTGAAGTTCACCAAATAGATGTGAAAGCAAGTTTCTTAAATGGAGATTTAGATAAAGAAATTCATATGGAACAACCTGACGATTTTTTCTGCTCGTAGACAAGGAAATAAAGCATTTAAATTGGTGAAGTTTTTATATAGATTAAAGCAAGTACCAAAACAATGACATGAGAAATTTGACAAAACAATGATGTCAAATGATTTTAAAATCAATGAGTGTGGCAAATGTGTTTATATCAAGGACACAAAAAATGACTATGTCATTTTGTGTCTTTACGTTGATGATATGCTCATTGTTGGTAGTAGTGATAAGATGATCAAAGCTACCAAGAAAATATTGAATTCAAGTTTTGATATGAAAAATATGAGAGTAGTTGATGTAATTTTGGGAATAAAAATCTTAAGATCAGTAAATAAGCTCCTTTTAGGTCAATCACATTATGTTGACAAGATTCTTCAAAATTCAATAAATATGATTCTGGTGTGTTCAGGGCTTTAGTAGATATAAGTTTACATCTCTCTAAGAATAAAAGTGAGTGTTTCTCTCAACTAAAATATTCTAGAGTTATAGAGAGACGGATATATCTAATAAGTTGTACAAGATTGAATGCAGCCTACACAGTTATCAAACTAAGTAGGTATACGAGTAATCCAAAAGCTAATCATTAGAAAACAATAGTTAGAGTACTAAGATACCTACGATTTACTTGTAACTACGTGTTGCATTAGACCAGATATCTTACTATTCTAGAAGGATATAGTGATGCAAACTGAATATATGTTATAAAAGATTCAAAATCCACTAGTGGATATGTGTTGACACTAGAAGGTGGGGCTATATCATGAAAATCTTCAAAACAAACATGCATGGTCAGATCCATAATGAAATTTGAATTTATTACTTTGGATAAGTGTTATGAAGAAGCTGAGTGGCTATGCCACTTCTTAGAAGATATTTCAATTGGTTAAAACTTGTGCCAACAATTTGCATCTATTGTGATAGTCAATTTGCAATAGGAACGACATAAAGTAGTATGTATAATGGTAAGTCTAAACATATATATTGTAGACATAATACCATAAGACAACAACTTTCCATTGGATTATCTCTATTGACTATGTAAAGTCAAATTATAATATTACGGATTCGCTAACCAAAGGGTCAAATAAAGAGCTAGTTGAAAAATCATTAAAGGCAATGGACTAAAGCCCATAAAAGGACAAGTCATTATAAAGGAAACCGAGTGACTAGAGATCCCAAGATCTAGGTTTAATAGGACAACCTAACTATAAAGACTTGGTTGTATCACTATAGATGATATCTTCTTGTCAATTGAAGGTTAACTTCTCGTCCATTATTATGATAAAATAATGACCCTTTGTAAGCGTTAGGATAAACTATGCTTTAAATGATCCTTGTGCTTCGAGAATTGGAGTGGAGTAATGCATGTTACTTTAAATTAAGAGAACACCTATGTAAAAGAGAAGTAAGGTCATTTCTAAAGAGAATTATGGGACTCAATTTTTTAGAAACTCTTAAAAAACTAGACATATATGTTCATGACCAAAAAGAACATAATAATGAAAACTAAATTATACCAGTAAAGATATCCATGTGAAATATATATTCGTTTACATAAACGGCATTACAGTTCAAGGACATCATGTCTCCTGATCAGCTAGTAAAGAAAATATATTTTCGAGGAGATTCAAAGGCTAAAACCTGCCTATCCTATGTAGATTTTAATCATTGAAATCTATCACAATATCGTAAATGTTTTTTCTAACCTTTTATCTCTTTTATCAATTTCATTTATGTGGGAGATTGTTAAGAAAATGGAAATAAACGCCCATTTTAAGTTTTTTTTTTTTTTTTGGGTTAGGGATCTTGATTGAGGTTGATCTAGATGAATCCATGAAAATGGTGCTTGAATGAATGAAAATTGAATTGAATATTTCATTTTAAAAAATGCAACTACTGGATTAAGTGTTATGAATGCAAATATCAAATTTGAAAATTAAAACTGCAAGCTCAAAGTTCTAGATTTAATTTTTAAAATATAACTGCTGAATTTAACTTTCATAAATTACAGCTATTGAATTTTGAAAATTAAAACTATCGAACTGAATTGTAAATTTAATTTTAAAAGAATATAATCGCTCGGGTTTTATTTGGTTTAATGGTTTATTTTAAATCAATTTTATAACTGCCTTACATGAGACTATAAATTGACTCATATTCTCGAAGAGAAACACACTTAACAACTCTTGAATCAACTTCAAGTTTCTCTTTTTCTCTATTGTAGTTTCATTCTTCTACTCTAGATTAAGAATTCCTTAGTGATAGATTTAGATATAATTAAGTTCGTCAAACGATTTTTCATTTTAATCGTTGTATCCTGAGAGATGGGCGTTGATCTTAACAATGTGAGACAAAGCTATTTTAAAGACACTGTGATTCTATAGAGGTCTCAATTTATTAATTTTTTATGATTTGTTTTCCTTATTATTATTATTGTTTTTACTTTTAATCTTGTATATGTTCTTTTATAATTTGTTCTTAACGCCAAATTGCAATTTATTGCTAGAAATCAATGTGATGGTACGGAAGTGTATGTCTAAAAAAAGTTCTGACTAGAAAAGACTTAATATTTAAGTGTGTTTATTTTGACGGATATCTTTTTTCTGAAAACTTACTTGGTATACTATTCACGGATTATGTGTACTATTCTAGTACGATTATTAGTTCAAAGATAATGGGGTTATACATATATGTGTGTGTTATTCTTCTTGAAAACAAAAAACCTGGGCACCATATTCTTGATTTAAAAAAAAAAAATTAAAAAGAATATAATGTTATGGGATTTTGTCTTAAAAACAATTAAAAAATTTATAATTTGTCTTCATAATTTGTGGATGGTTATATGGTTTGTTTACAAGTCATTAGTATTCAACACAAATAAAAAGTAAAATACGTATACATAATCTGTTTAATTAAAAAAAAATCAATAATAGATAAAAGTATTATAAATATCATCAATATCTCAATTTTTTTATTGACGAGAAAATACTATACATTTTATGAGTATTTTCTTGATATTATCCGAAAATTTCTAGACATTTTACAAAGTTACATCATACATTCACCAATATTAATATTTTATGCTATATATTCAAAACTTTTCCAGATATCCCCCCGAAAAAAATGGCACACCGCAGGTTGATATTGATAATCCCATGAAAATATCCACGGAAATATATTTTTCAATAATTGATGGCCAGCTACAAATAAATAGAACATAGTGTTTGAAAGTCAAAGGAAAAAAGGCACCCAGTGGTTTGAGGGCCCCAACTCCACGTATCACATCAAAAAGTTGTCAATCACTGGGTCAGTCATTAGATCCTTGGTTGGACTCTTATCTTTGGACGTGACGCCATACGAATTTCAGTCAATTGTTCTGCTGCAGTCTTCACCAACTGCGGGTTATCAATTTTGCATTTGTTCAGTCAAAGTCTGAGTGTCAGGGTCACATGGCAGCATTTGATTGGACTGTAATCTAGCGGCTTTCACCTGCCAGTGTGTTGTTTCTTCTTAAGACATCCTGTGTAAGATGGGTACACCATGTTGCCGATACGCCCTCCCAATGTAAATGACACGTGTCTAAGTCAGAAACAGAAAGGGCGATACGAAAGAGAGGAATCACAAAACAAAATCAGGTGTTTTCATCTTCACACTCGTGTCAAAATATAATTGGGTGAGCAAATTGGAAGCATCTTGCACTAGGACTACCCCAGACTTTCTCTCTCCGTACAGACTGAGGGAGACACAAGTAATATTTTAAGGCAACATGTGCTGTTGTTGTTCTTTTATTTTATTTAATTAGTTTTTAAAAATTGTCAGGGCCCAATAATGGTCGAAGAATAACTAACTCATAGTCAAGTCTAGTAGCTGTGTGCTTCCCAAAATAACAAAAAAAAAAAGGTCTGGTAGGTGTGACTTTAAACTTTCTCCAATAGGCGCATGGATGTGAGAAAATTTTGGGTTCCGTTACTCGGCTAGCCAAAGTACTCAATATTTGATATCTATATCGTGATGTTTGGAATATGATATTTGAGATGAGTTTGAGATTCAAATTATCTCAAACTCTCAAATTTTATATTTAAAGAATAATAAGTAAGATTTTAAATCCAATCTTAAACTCTTTCAAATTCTTCTCTCATAAGAATATTCATTTCCAATCAAAATGATTAGATTTGATAGGTTTGAGAATGAATATTCTATCTTATTTTTTTTAAAAAGAAAAAATTAAAGAATTTTTTAAAAATTGATTTTAAGTACATCATAAAATATTTAAATTAATTTTATTTCAATTCAATCCAAACCTATACCAAATATAATTTTAACCAAATCTTAAGTTCTATCAAACATAAAATAGCAATTTTTCAGTTCAATTCAATCTATTTTATTCTAATTTAATCAATTTCAATCTAATCTCAACCTATATTAAAAATAATATGATATAATTTTAATTCAATATTAAGTTTTAGTAAACATTAGATATTTTAATTTAATACAATTCATTCTATTTTAGTCTATTCAATCACCTTCATTTCAATTCGGTATGTCAAACGTAGTCTAAGTGTTTTTAATCACTTGTAGATTGACTATGAAAAGGAAAGGAATGGAATTTTTTTTTTTTAATTCTTTTTTGAAACTAAAGTGGATGAAAGTTAAAAGCTGATTTTAAAATTTGTTCTATTATATTTTTATTTTTAAAATGACAAAATATTAAATATTGAGTGTTCCGGGCACCCAAATTGATGTGGGTCAAGCTACCTGTGATTTTGGAAGCACTACTAGTTCTGGAGTGTATTTGTTTTTCTTTTCACAATATTGTCTATTGGCTAGCTGAATGCACAATCAACACTTCCCACGTGTCCAATCATGGTTTCATTAAATTTCCATTCTATCCCCGTAACAGAGTACGGAGATATTATTATCTCCTCTGTTTCTTTTTTTTTCAGCTAAATTTGATCAAACAACGAGTCAGATTTCAAGCGCACCAAATTTAATTAAACAATGAACGAGAAGGTTACATTGTATAATCAACTTAAAAACAAAGACTAATAATTTAAGAAGAACCTGGACAGATACAAAAGTAGTGAAATGAAGAATACAAAACTGGCTACGTTACAGCAAAACCTTAAACAGTTTACACCAAACAGGCAGAGGAATACGTGATTGCTTAATATCTTCGACTGACCCATCAAACAAGCTCCAGTTCGTAGAAAAAATTCAATCAGGAATGAAAGTGTAAGTAGAATATAAGTTTAAAAGAAAACAAAAAGAGGGTAATGGGTGGTCTAACAAAGAGATCACGAAGAAGGGAAAACCACGGAAGGGTTTGTGGTGGTGGGTTTCTTGAAACAAGTGAATATGACTTTGAGGACATTTTTGAGGACGCGGCCTCTTTTTGGGATCAAACGCGGAACTCTACCGGCCCGAACACGACTCGAAAATGCACGCGGCCTTCGGTGTGGTGGTGGTGTCGGTGGCGGCGCAGCCATGTCTGCTGGCGCTTGCGTGTTCGGGGTAGTGATTACAAGAAAGTTCGGTTTGCTTCGATTTGGTTTGATTCCTTTCCGTACGATTGGGATGGTTAAGTTCCAGTTTGGTTACAGCAGGAAGCAACGATGGAGGTGTTGTATTAATATGCCGACATTGGCAGTGTGTGTGCCGCGTTAACCGAGTAAAGCTGTAAATAGCGTGTGCGAGAGAGACAGAGAGAGCCAATGCATATAAGAGACTAGTGCTTGACCCTCTAAAGCATTTATCATTTTTTGCTCAAATGTGAGATTTTTTTTTTTTATTTTTTATATAAATCAAATATGAGTTTTTCATTACTCTTTTTTTCTCTCACAAGCTTGAATGGGTCTAGCTCAAGGAAAAAAAAAAAAAAAATCTTGAATGGGTCATTGTCTTAATTTTTTTACACGCTTTATAATTATTTTTTCGCTTTTTGCTTTTTTGGGGAGAAATCTTGGCTGCTATGGGTGCACCGGGCCACGTGCATACTGGCATGTTATCTGTCAGGTTTTTGCGTGGACGTTCGAAGATTCTTGTCTTATTTTCTCTTTCATTCTATCGTTTGTTCAATATTTTTATAAGATGACGCAGTCAATCATAATGATATGATTTTGTGAGGGGTTGAGTCTACCACTGAGCAGGTGCACCCGGTGCGCACAAAATTTTCCCTCCGTTCAGGTTATCTATTCCAGTTTCAAGTTATTTATCAAAACAGCTAATGTGGCAAATAACGGTTGGTTCACTGTGCTTAGTTTTAATACAATGTTGCAATTCTCATGCGCGGACCAAAACACGCTTTGGTTTTGGCCAGCCCGATTTCTACGATCTCCAGTCTCAACTGGTGGCTTTGCGATTTGCTCCATTTGACTTATTTGCCCCCAACAAACTTAGCGTCTCAAATGTTTTGACTGATGATTTCCAAGCTAACACGTGAGGATGTATTAGTTAATTGGTGAAGTTGGAATCTTAATCAAGTGTGAACTTAATCCTTCTTTGTTGAGCTTAGTCAGCCTGTTCACACCTCTCTCTCTCTCTCTCTCTCTCTCCATATATAAATATAAATATATATATAGTACATGAGAAAATTAAACAATTTAGTTAATTGATTTGTCTTTCGAGTTAGAAGAATTCTATTTTTTCTTCAAATTTGAGACTATGAAATAATTTAGTAAGTTATATTTGGGAAGAAATGCTATAACATAGTGCATAGGTCATACAATTTTTGTTTTAATTTTTAATTATAGATCAAACAATGTTATGCTTAGTTTTGGTTAATTGGTTTTCTGAATTAGAAGTGTTGGTCACAACGCGTTCGTGCATGTCAAATCAATAATATTGTCAATTGTCATAAATGTTAGGATTTGAAGTGTGCCTGCCCTTAGCACGTAATTTTCTTTTCAAGCGTATAAATAAATAAATAAATATAAATATATATGAGTGCTTTTCAAATTTAGTCCATAATAAAAGAAAAAATATATTTTTACCCCATTTTTGCAAAAATTATTTTTTAACCTCTCAAACAAATTAATTACTATTTATACCCACATTACCCAAATTATCCTTAAGTATTTTTCAGTTTAAAATTTCCATTATAACCTTACTAGAAATTATCAAATTACCCTTCTTCTTCTTCTTCTTCCTTTTTCTCTTCCAAATGCTTCTCACCTCTCCAATTCTCTACGATTTTTTTCTCATCCATTCAAGATTATTTGTGCACCCATTAAAAATTCTTTGACTCCTAAAAACTTACATTCAAGATTTTTATCTCTAACAAACTCCACATTCAAGTTTTTCTTCAAGTTTTAAGGTATGTGATTGTTGTTGGTTGATTTTCAATTTATTTTATCACATTACTTAGTTTTAGGCTATAAGAATAACTTTTGATTGTGATTTAACCGTATGTGAGTGAAATTTGCAGAAAACGAAGAGAAAAAAGGAATTACGTTTTTCAGCGTCTCGTCGGGTTTTACGTATACACGTAACCTGAATCGGGTTATTTGTAACCACAAAACCCGAATCAAATTATATGGAACCACAAAATCCGAATCGAGTTATGTAGATTCACAAAACCCGAATCGAGTTATGTGTCTATAAAACTTGATTCGGGTTACGTGAAGGGCTTTTATTAGTTTTTTTTTTTTTTTTTAATGTCTTCTGTTGTGTATGTTTGGCATTGATCAGATGTGGTTATATTTGGTTGGATTTTTATGAATTTGGCAATATGAAATTAGATATTAAATTTTATATGACAAGAGTATGTGTTACACTAATTTATTTTATACTTTAAATTTTATAAGAATAGGTGAAGTGTCGATAATAGTCAAATATAATGGAGAGTGGAATGAGAATAACTATGTTGGAGTGAGACATTTATGATGGGGGCCCTTAAGAATGTCAATTTTTCTCGATTGGTGGAATTTGTTTACACAGTGACTGACATTGATAGAAGAATATGAGATATTCGTTTGCATTATTTACTCCGAACTAAGTGAATGCATGCAGTGAAGATACTTATCGCCATTAATCTCGGTGTCCAAGGTGTGACAAAAAAGCTAATTATAGAGAGATTTATGTTGATAAAATTATGAGAGATTCTAGAGGTATTAGCTCTACTGTCCCTCAATTTGTCATCAACACAATATCAAATCCAGGACATGTGGATGGACCTACAGATAGAATTGCAAGTCCGATTATGGGTGAAAGTCAAAATTGTTTTATTTCTTCTGTGGTAGTAATCAAGTTTCAGCTTCTATCGCTGCATTTACATCTGTAGAAAGTCCAATTTTTGACTTTGATTTTGACAGAAATGATTATGATGATGAAGATCGGGATGCAGATAGTGATGGTGATGAGACATCGAACAATGGAGATGATAATGAGGAAACTCTAGGTGATGACATTGAAACTAAAGCTGATGCAAAGACCGTGGAGTATCCAGAAGTTAGATTTTTGGTTCATAATTTGAAACCAATCCTTCACAACCATACTGGATTGTTCCTTGTGTAGATCAGTGTGAAATTGAGGCTACGTCAATTGCTATGTCGACTTTCATCTGACGTGATACATTGTATAAATATGTATTTTTTTTTATAGTAAATATGAACTGAATATAGCCATTGGAAAATGTGTTCTTAATTCTAAGCATCAATATAAGGTCAGATGTTCATGCACGGTTAGATATAAGACTGGTTGCAAGGATTTAAGCTGCAGCTTTGAGGTTCGTGCAAGATGTAGAAATGGCAGTTCTATGTGGTATGTGTATAAGTATGTGTCGGAACAAACATATTATTAGGATGCTTACAAGTCATGTAGACGGAGTGTGAAAACTGTTGTCGTAGCAACATTATATCAGAAAAAAGTGGGCTTTGATAGTATAACACCTCAGCTTTTGATTGCAGAAATGTTGGAGCAATATGATGTGCAGATCATGTACACTAAAGCTTGAAGGTCTTTACAATATATAAAGAAACTGACATATAGAAAAGCGGATGAGTCATTTCAGTAGCTTTCTTCATATTTTCACATGTTAAAGGAAACAAACTCTGGTACAATGACTGCAATTAAGACGAATGAAAACAACTAGTTCTTATATTCGTTCGTTGCACTTGGAGCCTCAATTGTGAGTTTTCGATCTTACATCAGACCAGTTATTGCAGTTGATACCACTCATTTGAAAGGTGAATATAAATGAGTGATTTTTATTGCTATATGCAAAGATAAGGGGAAGATGATTTATCTTATCGCTTTTGGATTTGGTGATGGAAAGTCGGATAATTCATGGACCTGGTTCTTAAGTAGATTGAGAGAGATTATCAGTAGGAGACAACATTTGCCATCAGATTTGATTATTGTATTCGATCATTATAAAAGCATTACGAATGCAATGAGTGATGTTTTTCCCGAAGTCCCACACGTGTTCTGTTTCTTCCACTTGAAGCAAAACCTGAAGAAACACTATAGAAAGCAAAAAGATGTGGATGATATGTTTTACCTTGTAGCATATTGTTATACAAGGCCAGATTGTGATAGATATTTGGAACAAATTCAACGGTATGTCCGTATTTGCATGAAAAATTGGTTAATATTGGAGTGATAAAATGGTCACGTGCATATTCTTCTAAAAGAAGATATGATATGATGGCCACTAACATTGTAGAGTCGCTGAACAAATGCATGATGAAAGCATGTCGGCTTCCAATAACAACCGCACATGAATATCTAAGACATATGTTGCAAAAATGGTATAATGATAGATGTGTTCATGCTGAGAAACTCAGAATTTTGGTTACCAAAACTACAGAGGATCATATAAACTCAATGACTAATGAATCAACGAGTGTCATGATATCTATCACTCAACAGCCGATCTAGTTTGGAATCAGACATAAACCAAGTTATGACTTCGTTCAACTTTTTGAGTGGACATGCACTTGTCAGCATTGGGACCTAGATCAGTTGTCATGTCATCATGCAATTGTTGTTGCCAGGTATCGTAATTATACTTTATTATTATGTTTTTGTTATTTAATGTCATTCGATAACCTTCTACCTTTGTCATGTATATCAGGGTCAACGATGTTCATTATTATACACTTTGTCATGATTATTATAGCAAAGAATGACTAGAAGCTGCATATGTACATCTGATCAATCCTATTCCTGGTCTAAAAGATTGGCATGTTCCTTTATAAGTCAAGAGTATAATTGTACTATCACCTGGAGGAAGACGACAAGCAGGTAGATCAAAAAAGGCATGAATTCCTTTAGTTGGGAAAAGTCGTCGAAAGAAAAATTATGAAAAATGTGGTGAAAAGAGATACAACCGTCTTCGTTGTCCTAACTCTATCATTGAAGGGACGAGCGTAGGTCATGCTGGACGTGCTGGGATAAGTGCAAAAGCTGTTGAAGATGCTAGGACCAGCACAGAAGTTGCTGAAGAGGCTGGAACTAGTTCCATTGCCACTGCTAGATCTACTGAGAGCATGACAGAAGTTGCTACAGTGGCTCGAACGAATGCCACCCCTACTAGACGTGCCAGAACCTCTAGAATATGTAGCCTTTGTGGTGAGATTAGACACACACGACGTCAATGTGATTAACAGTTCCTTATTCCACCCTTAGAAGATGATGAAAATAATGGTAATCATGAAAATTTGTAATGAATAGAAATGATCTTTATGGTTTATCCTCTTTATATATGATGAGCATTTATCATTGAAATCATTTGCATAAAATCGTTAATGAAGTACTTTATTATTGCATTTGTTTGTCAAAATTTGATATAAAAATGAAGTCTTTTTCTATTTTTGCGGTAGTCGTAGTGATATATTCATAATCATTAATATGATATTGCAGGTTGGGTCATATCGTCTTTAATATAAAAACAAAATAGAATAGGTTTTGTCAAAATTTGAAATTTTTTGTATTTAGGTTATTTTGGTTTAGGGTTAAAAATCGAGTAATAGTAAAACTCGACATCAATTTTTCATTGAAAGCATTAAAAAATGAGAAAACAAATGAAAGAAAAATTAGAAAAAAAAAAAAAGAAAACTTAATAATTAAAAAAAAAAAAGAAAAAAATCGATTTTTGTAAGTACTAAGACTGACGTAGGTTTTTGCTGTAAAACTTAAATCGACGTCGAATTGTGCTTGTAACGTAAACCAATATCGGTTTTTAATGGGGAAACTAAACTGACGTCGGTTTTTTTTTATCACCAAATTAAACTAATGTCGGTTTTTTTTGCATAATATCCAACATCGGTTTTTGTCGGCAAACTTCAACCGAATTCAGTTTTCAAGTAGTTGTTAATTAAATCGGTGTTGGGCCCAGTGACACGTCTTAACTCGATGTCGGTGTTTATGGCGCCATAAACACTGACGTTGGGCTGAGTAACACCACGAAAACCGATTTCTTTTTTTTTTGTTTTACTACTTTCTAATACTGTGTCAGTTCAAAAATGCTTTTTATAGGCTTTAAATTATGTTAATTTAATTGAATTAAGGAAATATATTGCAATATTTACTATATTGATCATATTAGATTGTGAGATGTCATGATGTCATAAGGTCATAATGCACATTCTAACTCAAGCTACAATGGCTCATGTTTGTCTCCATTCCTATCTTGCAGTTATATATAATATGAAATTTATAGTTTGTGAGCCTTTTTAATCAATGGAAACAAAGAAAATAGATAAAAATTATGAATTTTAAGTAGTAAAATTTGAAAATTGGTATGCAACAGCTGATAAAACCCGATGTTGGATTTTGTGTCTACATTAAAATCGATGTCGGTTTGTGGTGGCCTACTAAACCCGATCTTTGAAATCGATCTACTTTCTCTCATTGAACCCGACGTTGTTATATGTTTATATACGTAAACCAACACCGGTTTTCATAGTGTCACTTAACCCGAATTTTTTTATTTTTTTTAGAAAAATTTAGAAAAAATTTGACGGAGTCTCCTCTGTTTTTTCACAAATCGAGTAGTAAACTTGCATAAAAAACAACACTTCAGCTATTTCTTTTGGAGACTCAGTCTCTCTATCCACCTTCATACTACCACACAATATTTATAAAAATTTACTAAATAACGAATGAATGAATCAAATGTAAACAAATGTTCACATCAATCATATACAACATTGCCATCCTCATCTAATGTCCATACCCCAATTCGTCTACCTTTGAATGTATATTGCACAATATACCCCGCAACTGCTCCTGTATTACGCACAAATTTGGGTAAGATAATTCATTAAAAACATTATTATCTAAATATATGATTAAAAAAAAACACATTTATCTGTTAGGTTGCTAAGACATATTCCGTTTATCAACACGCTTCACATCTCATATTTTTTTTCTATAGGTGGCATTTCTGTATTGGTCTTTCCGTAGTAATCAATCGACCGTAAGATCAACAATATATAGTAGACCAATGGCTCAATAACATTTCTCCTGTGGTCAAACTCTGTATCTATAGCTGGATCATATATGACAATCTTCTGCTCTCTTAGACACATCTTGCAGACTATCTAATGGGTCTGATGTAGACTACACGGGAGCAACAGTTGCATGTTGAGAACGTCAATGATATAGTTCTAATTCGAACAATCAAATAATAATTTTTATTCGTATGACGACACTTACATTATGAACAGACCACCAAGGGATTTTAGCGTCTTCCAAACCGCTAGCAAACCTTATCCAATGTGGGAAAATCACAACTATAGCGGGATCAAATATCTTTCCTTTACTGACGTATTCCTTATTCATAACTATTGTCAAGTCCGCCGCAAGTGATAAAATTATTTACTACTTAACAAATATGAAAAGATTAAAAAATATTTAAGCAATTATGAAATGTAGACACTCACAAAAAAGGTCGATCCATGCACTACATATCTTTCATCATGAGTCTCATCCCACCACCTGCTTTCTTTGATCCATAGGCACTGTAAATAACCGTCGATATGCTCTGATGTCAACCAATTATCCTCATCCTCAATGGTACGAAAGTCTTCAAGGATGAATGTCAGCGGATAACTGTCGACGTAGCGCCTAAAATAAAAATAAGAATTAAAATTAGTTATATTATATTAGTAATTGGATTGAACAAAGATAATAAATATTTTTATCAATACCTAAGGTTTAAAGAAGAGGAAGCTTTGTATTGTTTATACACATTTTCAACCATATCATCCAATACTGGTACAATTTTCGCCACCTGCTCCTTTGACACTTTTTTCTTCTTTTTCACGCGTTCAGGATCTGTGTATGGTGACAATAGAGATACCGACGGTTTAATCTTTCATTTAGACCGTGACGGTTTCCCCTATAATATTAAAAAAATCAAAATTTGTAAATGCACATTTATAATGATATGAAAAACTAACGTAAAACACAAAATAATCAAAAACTTTACCTGATCAATATTATATTGGAATGGTGGGTCATGATGGAGTGATAGGTCCTCATGGGGCAATGGGACCTCGATCTCCCCCGGCAGCTGCGATCCTACCTCCTGGACCTCCACAATCTGCAGAAAATCAAAAGTTGTAATTATAAGTTTATAATGATTAGCAAAACTAAATTAAACTACAAAACAAACACAAAATTTACCTGATCACATTCATACTGTTGCAGTGGATCTTGATGGGCTGTTAGGTCCTCACGGGGAAGTATCTGATCGACCTCCCCTAATAACTACGATCTTACCTCCTGGACCTCGACAATCTGTAGAAAAATAAAAAATTGTAATTATAAGTTTATAATGATTAGTAAAACTAAACTAAATTATAAAACAAACACAAAATTTACTTGATCACACTCATACTGCTACGGTAGATCTTGATGAGCCAGTAGATCCTTATGGGGATATATCCGATCGATCTCTCCGAGCAGCTATGATCCTACCCTTTGGACCTCCACAATCTGCAGAAAATTAAAAATTGTAATTACAAGTTTATAGTGATTAGCAAAACTAAACTAAATTACAAAACAAACACAAAATTTACCTGATTACACTCATGCTGCTGCGGTGGATCCTGATAGATCGGTAGGTCCTTACTGGGAAGTATTCGATCGACCTCCCCCAACAATTGTGATCCTACCTCCTGGACCTCCACAATCTGCAGAAAATCAAAAGTTGTAATTACAAGTTTATGATAATTTAAAAAACTAAACTAAAACACAAAATAAATTACAGATTTACCTGGTCACTCTCATCCTGCTACGGTAGGTTCTACTGTGGTGATGAAACGTCTACTGATCGTTGTCTTTTTTGGTGATAGTGATGCTCTTTCTGGTGGTAAAGAGCGATGGATGTGCTCATCCCAGATAGAGCTCTCAATATCATCATTGTCATCATCATCATCATCATCACTCGGGTCATTCCTGCCATTCAGAGGCACACGAATTCTTAGTTTCCTTTCAATCCTACCCAACTTCTCGTTTTGCTCCTATTGTGTCTTCAAAATAGACTCCAACAATGCCATAATCTTGCCCATCTTCGTCTGAGGCTCCTACAAAATTAATTAAATAACAATATAAATTAAATGGATAGTCATGTAAGAATAAAACATAGAATTATAATTGTACAAAGTTCGCACCTGATTCTGAGAGGGCCCAGGGCCATGCTACGACCCCGTAGGACTGTGGTGTCATTGTGCTGATCCTCGTTTCGTTTAAACTCATGTACTCTTTTTGTCCTTGCCTTTGAATATGTAGTCTCTGAGTCAACTCATGGGTCTGGGTTGTGATAATGATGTTGTTGCTGCTTCTCTTCCTCTTTAGTCGACTCCTTCTCACCCTCCTCCTCCCTATTCGACTCTTTCTCACCCTCCTCCTTATTCGACTCCCTCTCACTCTCCTTATTATCCGAATCATCATCTGTAGCTTTATCAACACCACCTCCACCGCCTACTTTATAGGCATTGTCCCTAATCAAATGTCTAGGGTTGAAAGACTTTCAATAATCTTTTTCTTTCTCCACAGCAGTGGGCTTAAGGGTACTACTCCCTCCTATTAACTACACAAAGGTCATAATATACTTAATATTATAATTACAAACAATAATAGTCAATAAATGGAAATAAATATAGGTTAGTTTAGATACTTACACGAATAAACTCATTAGACCACCTTATTTGCTTTCTGTTATTACATGCCCAATTCAGACACCTTGGCAACACCATATCATTGCCTATGACTCTCTTCCCTACCCTATTTTCCAATCACGGAAACATTTGCACCAGCCACCACTATAATTTTCATTAGATTAAATAAAAATTTGATAAACATTTAGTTAGTATATATATAAACATTAAACAATTTTCATTATTTATGAAGAAAATATACTAAATATCGTACCTAAAATACCTAAATAAAGTCATACAAATTAATGTTCCGTCCAGTCATAAGCCGATCCTCATCAAGCGCCCGACGAAGGCCTTCTATAAACCTACTGTAGTCGACTGTAATAAAGGGGAACTTATTCCACACCTTAAGATCCTCTATCAAGACCTACAGATAATTGTCCACCTTAGACCGATCATCATAGCCGTAGAATAAATTGTAAGTGATGACTATATTACTCAACTTCAAAATGTCCTCATCGCTTATACTTTCCCCTAGACCCTTAACATTTGTATAATTTCAGCCAATCTCGACAATATTCCTTTAAAAAGTTACCACATGAGACTATTCTCGCTTGTTTGCTTCAACTTAAGGACATATAGAATTGGAATCCTGTCACTAGTAAAAACTCCTGCTTTCCAAACCTATATGACCTTCCCCCAATTTCGAATCATATCTCATTAAGGCGTGATATAGGATATACTAACACTCTAGCAAGAATGACCAGCATAAGGGGAGTGACTAGCAGCTGTTGATCACTTATTTTTATAAAATGCGTGGTCAAACTATCTTCCTTAAACCTATCTAAAAGCTACCTTTGCGCAAGAAATCTATTTAGATAACCAATATTCTTCATACTATTATGTGTACTCCCGTCGTTTCTTCTGGAACATGCTGTACTAGGGTGCCTATAATTGAATTCCATCTGCAGGAAAGACAAGCAATGAAAATAAATAAATCAAATTAAACTAATTAAAATAATTATTGACAAAATAAGTTGATTGGTCTATGTTTATGTACTTAAACTGACGTCGGTCTATGATACAAAACATAAACCGATGTCGGCCTACGTTGTGCAACATAACCTGAATTGGAATATGTTGATATACTTGAATCGATGTCGGCCTACGTTACCAAACCTGAACCAAATCAACATATGTTTGTCCACTTGAACCGATGTCGACCTATGTTTTCAAACATAAGCCGAATCGACATTTGTTTTTCCACTTAAACCAAAGTCAGCCTACGTTCCAAACATAAATCAAATCGGTATTTGTTGGTACACTTAAACCGACGTTAGCCTATGTTTCAAAACACAAGCCGAACACTCAACCAAACCTGCATTTTTAGTTCAATTCCTACACATCCTCAACAAAATGTAATCCTAACCATCTATTACCCAACAAACACAAATTTATAAAGTTGATCGGCTTTTGTTTGTCAACTTAAACCGACGTCGATATAAGGTATCCAACATAAGCCGATTCGGCATTTGTTGGTCTACGTAAACCGACGTCGGTCTATGTTTTCACACATAAGCCGATTAGCTTCTCATAGTATGAACTCTACCAAATCTACATATTCAGTCCAAATCCAACCATATCCTAACCAAATACAATATAATCTCACCATAATCATCAATACCTAACACAAATCAACTGTACAAATGACAAAAAATTCAAAAAGTAAAAAAATTATGCCATAGAATATCGAATCGGCGTACCTTCACCAATGGAAGAAGACGACGAGCTTGCCAGTGGTATACAGTGGTTACAGAATGACGGCGACAACGTCAGATGGTTGGCGACTATGCAAACTAATTGTCGGGGTGCGTAGCTTGACAGACAACAATGCAAATGGGTGGTCGGGTTGCATGGATTTCCCATTTTCACATCAATTTTTGATCTTATATATGGAGGGTAATTTCGTAATTTTTTTTTTTTTTTTTTTTTTTAAAAAAAAATTTGAAATGGAGTGGCAATTTCGTAATTTTAAGTTAGGGACAATTTGAGTATCTTAGGTATAGGATGCAAATTATTTGTTTGAGAGGTTAAAATAGAATTTTTTGAAAGTTGTTAGTGATTTAAAATGCATTTTATGTTATTTAATTGGGTATTTTTGTATTTTTCACTATATATATAACACATTAAACTTTAGCTGCCTGAGATTTGAATGTTAACTAACAAATAAACCTGAAAACCATTAATCAAATCTATTAATTTAACTATTGACCATAATTAATCAACAAAATGTCTATTATAACCTTAACAAATTATTAAAGTTACTGAAATGCCGTTATTTAAGATTTTTTAAAATAATATGGATGAATTAAACCAAATGATTTTTAAAAAATAATAATAAAAAAGGAGATGGATTTCCATTGTTTATTGTAGAGATGAATAGTGGAAATGTAACAAAATCAAAACTTTTTTTTTTTTTTTAAATAAAGTACCAAAAATTTTAATTTTTTTTTTTTTTTTTTTTTTTTTTTTTTTTTTTTTTTTTTTTTTTAAATGTGGAGATCACAACTTGGGATCTCCTTTCTTATTGAAGATTGAAATCCATTTGGGTTTCCATCTTCATTGGAGATGATCTCCTTCGTCAATAAGCTCCATTGTAGACGATGGAGGTTGGTGATGGAGTATATTCATAGAAGTCATGGATTAGTGGAGATCCAATCTATTTACATATAAATTTTTATAAAAATTTCATTTTATTTTTAATTTATATTTTTAAACAAATTAAGTCCCACTATCTATCAGTTTTGATGACGCTAGAGATCAATCTATATTTTTAATTTGTTTTTCTAATTGTTATTGTCTAATTTTATACCAAAATGACCAAAATACCCTTTTATCTAGTTAATTTTAACTATCAAATATAGTCAACTTTAATGGCATTGGGTTAATTTGTTACTAAAACATAGTTCATATATATATATATATATATATAATTTCTTCATTGTCACTCTCCTCCATATTTCTTCTATTTCTCTCTCCTATTAACTTCTCAGCTTTTTTCTCCTCTCCATCTTTCCTCTGCTTAGTATGTATCCTATTTTTTTTCATCACTCTTAAAATTTTGTTAACTCTATTCAATTTTAGGTGTTAACAGAAACAGAGTTTCTTTTTCTTCTTTCTCTTTCTTTCTTTCTTTTTTTCTTTTTTTTTTAAGCACACGTCCTACCAATCATCCTCTTCACTCAAGTGTTTAATAACTTTTAGGAATTGAAGATGAAATTAAATTACTTCCTTATCTTGTGTTTACTAAATTAAAGAATAGGAATGAAATAAAATTGATTTAAAAAATACCCAGTAAATTAAAATGGATTTTCATTTTCTAGTTGCATACAATTTATGAATTCTAAAACAAACAAATCTCACCTAAATTTGAGTTTATCTCTTGGTAGTTTTATTTTGTGTTAATTTAAACAATAAATCAAAATAAGAAACTATAAGAATTCATTATCCCAGCCACTTCAACCCTTCAAAATTATTATCATACCGGAGACACCCAAAAAGACACCTTAAACATAAATCAATAAAATCAATTGATCAATTTATTATCAGTTTTTTTATTTTTCTTTTTGTATGTGTATTATTTGTCAATTTTCATCAAAATCAATTTGTGATTTTAAGCATAAAATAATCCAGGAAAAACTAAATTAAATTGAGAAGAGAATCAAATTTAAAAGACTAAAAAACCAAAAAAGCATATTCATAAAACGATATTGAAAAAGAAAACTGTTAATAAAATCAATCATATACTATTTTTATTTTTATAAGTTATTTTATTGATACCTCTAAGGTGATATGAAAAAGATGATGAATTAAAAAAAATAAAAATCATAATAAGCAAAATAGAACAATATAAAAGGAGAGAGATATTTGCGGTGCGTTTTATTAAAATTAGTCGGGATTATCTTAGTGAAACCACATAAATTTTTCCTTAAGGAAAAAAAAAACATAAATTCCTCTTTTAATTGGGGAAAAAAAAAACTTGATTCCGAGGATGAAAGGGAAGAATCAAATTTTCTTTCCATCAGGAACTTAGCTCCCATTTAGATGTGAGGTCTACATTGTCACAATCTGAATTTTGGGTAGGTTAATAAAATTTTAAAATTAAATGAGAAAGCGGGAGGATCCAAATTTCTTCACTTTACAATTCACATTTTTAATAGGTTTCAAAAACAAAAAATTCACAATTTTAATGATAGTCGTCTTTGCAAAAATTTAGATAGAATTTCAACTGTTTCTAGAGCCTCCCAAAAATAAATTTCACCTGCATTTATAAAATCTAAAGTCCTTAGATAGTATCCATCATGATTGGAGACTACGTTTCTCATAAAATATTTACTAAATATTCCAATTGTCATGAATACAACACCACACATATCAATTTCTAGCTTTGCGACATTAATCTTATTCTTCTTCTTCTTTTTCTTTTTTTTTTTTTTTTTTAGAGAACGACATTATTAATATAATTCTAATCCAAATAAATGTAGTTGTAATTACAATCCTCCACATATACATCAAATGGGAAGAAACTACAAATTAACCATCCTTCACAACCCTGAAATAAAAATCTTTAGTTTGTAAAACTCAAATTGAGTAACTTGCTATTGTAACCTGGGAGGAAAATAAAAGATGAGTTTACAAAGCCCAATAGGGAGTATTTCTAAAGTCCAGACAATATCAAGTCATTTGAAGTTCTCTGTTGATAAGCATGAATCTCGTATATAAACGTAAACAACATAAATATTTCAACGTCTAATATGCACTCATAAAAATCAAGACATAATTATGAACCACATTTATTATCTTTTAATTATCAAGTCGTGGCTCTATTAACAAGTATTACAGAACAAGGGCACCAATGATCAAACACCACAATACAAGGGTGCTACCTCATCCTATTTGGCATGAGGAGTGTTGCAACTCCCCCTTTCAATATCGTTCCAGAGAGTTTCAAGGATTAAACCTAATCACAACTTTATCATTACAACAAAACCACAACTCAATATTTCCACTTGTCATTATTCCATAATTTTCTTTATTCCCAATAATACGTTTTCCACAAACACAAACACAACACATGGAAATATAATAATCAATTTCACATGTAAAACATCATTATTTCCATGATATAATTCCACAATCTTATAGCCAATGCTAAATTGATAGCAAATAAATCATAAACACAAATGTATATCACATTTCATAAAATTCCATATATCATTACTTATATTTAATGCAAACATATTGTCATTTCATATAACAGTTAGCCATACAATAATCAATTACATCAAAATCACAATCAGATCAAACCAATTTAATTAAATTATATTACCATGGAGTTTAGAATTTCCCGTTACCTCAATCTCATGACATCGGGATTTGTGTCCACCTGCCAAGTCCATACCCACCATAGCTTTTATTAAATGAGAAAATTCTAATTTTCCCCTGCCTTTTGACATAATACCTAAAAAATTGTCTGACTTTGAAAATTACAAAAAATCCTTATAGTTTATAAAAATAGTCAAAATATCCTGACGGGAATTTTTTTAGCTATTTTTATAAACAGTAGGAATTTTTTTTTTTACTATTTTTATAAATTACATGAGGATTTTTAATGATTTCTAAAGTCAGTGGGCTTTTTAGTTGTTATGTCAAACTATAGAAGAAAATTAGAGTTATCCCTTACTAAATCCTTTGTAGTTATTATATTTCCTGCCAACAATAAACTTTTAAATTCAAAAATAAATCCAAATAACCTCAATTAATCACCCCATAATACCAAATTTTCATTTGCACAATTTATCTCTCTCGGGGTTATTGGATACATTTCTGAAATATTTGTCCCAACAACCCATTTTGAATCAATTTTCAATTATTCTCAATACTTAAAAAATATTTTTTCACAACTAATAACAGCCCCGAATATTAATTATCATCATTTTTAATCTCTCGGATCACCAACTATAACTATTAATTTCCATATAAGAAATTAACATCTCAAAAATTAATAAATTTAATCCAATAATTTTCATTTTCCCAAAACATTAATTAAACATAAACCACACTTTCATTTCATCCACCATAATATATTTTCTAGTCTACCAAATCTTCCACCGATTCATTTGTTCCCAAATCCTTTCCCAATTAATTAGACAACCTTAAAACCGAAAATCTAACCTTAAATATACCACACATCCAATTTCAGTTCCAAATCATTAGCAGCCCCAACAATACTAGTTTCACATATTTTTAGTCCTCGAAATAACAAATAAGAGATGCATCATCAACTTAAATTATAAATCTCAATACAAATCCTGAAAAACCCATAAATCAGTTTTCACTTCCAGAAAAATAAACATAAGATAAGTTCTCCAACTTGTATCAAAATCCTTCTCATAACCCGATTAATAAACTTGAACTCATATTCTTCACATGCAAAGAATTAAATTAAAATCAAAGTGTGTATAAAAAAAATGTTGAAAAAAATCTCATAATATGAAGCCCATAAATAATGCTGACATCCTAAGAAATATTTGGTCTTAATCTTTCTTTTTTTTTTTCTCTTCTTCACGGCCAGCAGCTTCTCCATGTTAATTCTCAACTTGCTTACTCATTTCACACTCTCCACTGTCCCTCTCTCTCGACCGGTCCTCTCACCCTCGCTTCTATCTCATTATTATTTTTGCCTCATTCTTGCAAGTTTGACTTGCGTTATTGCTGCATGATGAACCAAGTGGCTAATAAATGGATTTTATTGAAAAAGTGCAATTGTAGAGTGGAGAGATTTGGATTCCTCTGCTTTACCATTTAATTTTAATATTTTACTCACGTACCCGGACTCGGAGCGTGATAAAACCTTTACAACAATGTAGATTTCTTTCCACAAACTCAATCTCTACCAAGTGATACCTCACACTTGGTTTTTATACTCTTGAATACAAGATAAATAACTAAAGCTTACTAGAAAATTCTCTCACAAGAGTGTATGTAACAATGAAACTCAAATTTAACTCAAGAAATTTAAAGGTTTTGGTTCAAGCTAAGTATAAAGAAGAAAACTCATGAAATGATTTTAAGAAAGTTAAAAGCTATGAGTATTAAATAATCAAGTCACATTGAAACCGTCTTGAAATCACCTTGAAACCACGTTAAAACCACACTTTCTTTTTTTCAATTTAAACCAAATTTCAATCGACGTGATAAACTTAAAGAACTTGTGACCGGCCTAGGATATCCAAATGGGTTCAAAGGTCTAACTTCATGATGGTCCAGCATAGGAAATGACGATTAACCTCTTGAGTGAATCTATGCTCTATGGCCCCATCAATTAAATGCTAAATCAAGATCCTAATATAAAAAAACTTTTCCATGTAATTGCATCACTTGATAATAATTGCTTTTCTAAATCTTCACGTATTTTAGTTGATTTCTTCAAAGGTTAAAGTCCTGCGTAATGTTTTGTTTATCTCCATAAATATTGAAATTTCATTACAATAAATTCATATCATATTTCATTAGAACTTCATCAATGTTTATTATCATTAAAATCAAGCATTAAAAACCTTAAGGCTAATAGAAGAATGTCTATAAAGACGAATATAATTCGATCTGCAAAATATCATTTATAGGGACTGAATATATATTATATTCGTTCCTAAAAAAGGATAATTAAATATTCAATTTAAAATCATATTGGATATGTGTAGATGAAATTAAGTAATAATATCTTTGTAGGAAAAATTAAGTAATAATTTAGAATATGCATTTGTAGTAATAAATATAAATTTAACAATATCAAAATTAAAATAAATTTTTTTGATATATATTAACCTGTTATAGAAAGCTCAAATCAAGTAAAATTGTCAAATTGTAAGAAGATGGAAGGTAAAGAACCTATTATAGTTCAATAAATTATTTATTTATTATTATTATTTTTGATACATAGAGCTCAATAAGTTATACACAAAAAATTAATATAAAGAGTAAAATAGTTAATTTATTTATTTGTCATGTTTAATGTTAAAATTTAGTTAGATGGGCAAAATTAAAGTATTTTTCTGTTATAATTTATGGACCACACGAGCAAAAAATGTAACTTTAGCTGAAAATTGATTATTTCACATCATTCAAAGTCAAAAATAATTTTCATCTTTAAAATAATTATAATTATCATTCATTTCATATTACCTAATACTAAAAATTAAAGTTTTCTTTAATGAAAAAATTAATTTTTTTAAAAACTAATTGATAAAATATTTGAAAAAAGTAGATACATAAAAAAAAAAAAAAAAAGTTTTACTGTTACAATCGAATGTAAATGAATAGCAAGGCGGTAAAAGCTTGAACCGTATCCTTCAAAATACTAAACATTAATTCATTCATGGCATGGGCTTGGAGGTGGCCCAATATAAAGGGTCTTGGTGGTTATTCTCAAGGCCTGTAGGCAATGGAGGTGGTTGAATAGTCTAAGATTTTGGCTTTTGTTTAGTTTTTGGGATGAAATTTTTTGGTCTCAAACGCTAGTCTGTTGGGACGAAAAAGTTTTGTTTCTATAAACTTTCGTTTCACTCCAATAGATCGTCCTCGAAGACAAAAAATTTTCATAACTAGAGATGATCTATAGGCAGTGACGAATCCAAAAATTTATGTAAGGGGGGACACTTTTATATAATAATTATAACATTAAAAAATTAAGTTATATAAAATTTTACTTGTAATGTTTTCTTTAATTGCTATAAGGACATTTTATGAAATAAAATTAGTTAAAATACATAAACAGTAAAGGATATATAGTTTTACCCCTTATAAGATTGTAAACAAAATTTTTTAAAATAACATTCTTAATATAAGTATAGAAACAAAAGCATACTAATTGTGAGTTGATTGTACACTAATTCTCTTTTATTTTCTAATTCATATAAATATAATATAGTTTGTGATAATTCGAAATAAGTATAATAATTTGTAAAGCCAAAATATTTTGAATTTGAATATCAATTTGTAATAATGGGTAAAAAAAAAAAAAAAAAAACATGTTTTGATAGAGAAACAAATTGAATCGTAATGGGAAAAAAAATTGAGGAAAAGTAATATATTTTGATAGGAAAAGAGATTGAATCATGGTGGATGGAAGAAAGAAAAACAAGATCTATATCATAAAAATTCAAAAATTATTTTTAAAAAAATTATGAAATAAAAAGGTATCAAATCATGGTTCACTCTAAAAAGGAAGACAAGTACCATTAGCAAAACCAATTTGTGTTTGTGCTAGGATTTTGGCATTTTATTTATATAATATACTAAATGAAAAACAAGATTCATGCAATAAAAATAAAAAGACTAAAATTAATATAAAAATACAAACTTATGCGACATCATAGAGTTGAACCCGCCCCACTCTAAAGAGCAGGGAATGCACAACCAACATCACCAATTCAAGTTCATGCTAGAGTTTGACATTTTCTATATAATATATTAAATAAGTGAAAAGGGGAAAAATTAACAACTTTTTGGTGCACCAAGGAATCGAACCCAGCAGGCAGCTGAAGAACAAGAAAACCTAACCCACAACGCCATTCTTATTTTGCGAAGGGTTATAACATTATATTTATATATTTAAAACTTGTGACTGTAATTAATTTTTAAAAAATTTTAGGTGGGGCACGTGTCCACCCTGGCCCAGTGGTGGGTCCGCCTCTGCCTATAGGGACGGAATTTTTTGCCTGTTGCTAGCCACGTAAAGAAACGTTTTTTGGGATGAATGTTTTCTGGAGTGATGAATTTTGACTTTTAAGGATGAAATTTTTCATAGCAGTATTTCAATCACCACCTTGTTTTGCCCCATTAAATTTGTTTTAAAAATTTAGGCATAAAAGACAATAATTAATTACTTCTTAATTGATTATAAGTAAACATATAAACTCCATCATTGAAAAAATTATGGGTAAATTTTATTTTCGTCTTTATATTTTGAAAAAATATTACTTTTCAAACACAAATTCATTTTTGACTCTCAACAATCCTAAAGTTTTAAAAACTCATCAATTTCGTCCTATCATTAGTCACACATTGGGCATAGTAACATAGGCTAATTGTCAACACCAAAAAAATTGAGAAATTAAAAATACACAATTATTAAATGAGAGCAAAATAATTAAATAAAGTAAAAATTTTGGAAAAAATAAAATGAATTAAAAAAATTAAAATATAAAGAAAAAGAAAAAAACTTGGTGGATCTTAACCATTGATGGATGTCCATCAACAATGGTGTTTTTTAAAACGAAAAACTGAGCTTAAAAGTTGCAATTTTTTTTTTTTTTTTAAATCTGATGAAGATCCAATTTTGATCTCCACCAGTTATGGAGATGGATCTCCATCGTTGAATGGAGATCTGCCTATGGATCTTTACCCATGAGTGATGGAGGTCCACAAACGTGACAGACCTCTATCATATCAATCGAGATCCACTGACCAATCTCTAGCAATACGATAAAAGTCCATCAACGAACATTCATCACTTGACAATGATACTCCATAGGTGGATCTCCATAGCTATAATGGAGATTCAGCTTGGATCTTCATAAGGGGCTTTTAATTTTAATTTTTTTTTTCTCTTTTTATTCTTATTTTATCTCACATTTTTAATTCATTTTTTTTAAATACTCGACCGTTGTTGGAGATCCACCATAATTTTTTTTTCTCTCTCTTTTTTTTTTTTTAATTTTATTTTTTCAAATCCTTTTAATTTGTTTTTATATATTTTTACTCATTTAATAAATATATTTAATTGATAAATTCGTGATATGTGTGATGAAAAGATATCACTTTCATTTATTTTTCTATATACAAGTGGTGCCTTGTATACAATTTACAATAAAGTTATTCTAGAAAGGCTATAACAATGGACAAAGCTGGCCTAGAATAATGGTAAATCAAATAATAATTTAAACTTCTTAATTTAACATTTCTTATAATTTCTCTGACAAATCTTCTCCTTATCATTTCCCATAATTATCATATCGTCAACATAAATTATTAGAGCCGTTACCATTCCTCATCGACGCTTCAAAGAAAGAGTATAATCCAAATTGCTTTGTTTAAAGACATGTTTCTTCATCACCAAGCTAAACCGTCCAAACCCGGCTTTAGGTGACTGTTTTAGTCCATAAAGTGCCTTCTGCAATTTGCATACACTTTGATTTGCAACGAAGTAGTAAAGCTTGGTGGGATGTCCTTGTATACCTTTTCTACTAGATTCCCATGAAGAACCCATTTTTAACATTGAACTGGTGCAATGGCCAATCAAAATTTGCAGTAAGAGACAACAAGACTTTGACAGCGTTCAACTTTGTTACTAATGAGAATGTTTCCTAATAGCCGATACCATATGTCTAAGTATATCTTTTTGCAACAAGTCTCGCCTTGTATTTCTCCGTTGACCCATCTGCTTTGTGTTTAATAAAGAATACCCATCATCATCCCATTGTTTTCTTCTCTTCAGGTAGCGGCATGAACTTCCATGTGTTATTATTATTATTATTGTTATTTTTGTAGTGTTGTCATCTCTTCAGTTATTGCTTAAATCCATTTGAGATCATTCAAGGCTTCTAGTAAAGTATTCACAACATGCTCAGAAGATAGCTTGTGTGCAAAAGCTTTTAGAGGTGGTGACAATCTCTGAGTGAAAACATGGTTTGTGATTGGATACTTCATCTTCTTATCTCTAATGTCTGGTGAGTATCGATTTGGTGGCTTACCACAATTATGTCTAAAAGGTAATACATATCGCCAATAGAAGTATCAACAGTATTACCGGGAGAAGAGTCTAAAGCTTGTCTCTCAGTAGTATTCTTTAGAGAGTGGTCGTGTACTAAAATGTGAGAAGTATGCTGTTCTTGCTCAGATGGGAACTGCTCTTGTTCACTTCTAGTTTCATAACCATCATTTGCTTGAATCCATTTAGGATCATTCAAAAAATATATGACACGTGTCAAATGCTTATTGGTTTACAGTGAAAGTTAAATTGTTAAATTTTAAAAGGTTAGTGGCCTAAATGCTAATTTTAGAGTGTTTAAACAATGACAATGGCAAAATTGATTTCTTGCCTTTTCTATAACAGTTGATCATAAAATTTAGTCATAGAGACAAAATCGATGAGTCTTCACAAAAGTTTGAGACGATGGATTTGCAAATGAATTTTTGTCAACAAAACATTTCATCAAAACGTAGTGACGAATAATAAAATTTACCTAATATTATTTAAAATATAACAATTAATTGAGAAAACATTATATCTAATGTATGTCATGACAAAAGCAAATGCCCTTATGGTAGTTTGTATTCAAGGCATACTGTTTAGTTATTATATATACATGAATCATTCCTCATTGAAAAGATATAGATCTACCACTATATATTTGCACTTTGCTGTTAGTCATGGCAAATTTCTTATTGTGAATAACGACAAGTAAACCTCTTATGACTCATAGTAGGATATGATATTGTGAGCCACGATAGGTTTACCTATCATTACTCAAGGCAAATTTATTTGATGCAATAAGAAATCTTTTGTGACTAACGACAATGTCTTTCCGACAAAAAAAAAAAGCTCCTCGCCAAAGATAGAAGATAAGAGAAAAAGAAGAACGAAGAAAAAGAGGAATAACAATGATGATAATGAAGAAAAAGAAAAATGAAGAAGGATAAGGATAATAGATGGGGAAAGGAGAAAATTGTTGAATGGAGAAGACGCTAAACAGAAAAAGAAGGATTTTGGCTAGAAAGAGATTAGAGAAGATGAAGTATACGGTTCTTTTTTTTATTGGGAATTTTGCCAAAAAAAATAATGGAAACAAATGTTAAAAAATTGGGATTCCATTGTTAACTTATTTCCTAAAAGAGTCATTTAGTGACTGTTTTTTCCGCAAACTTTTAATGATTGATAAATTGTAATTAACGATAAATACATAATTATAAATATCAAGTTAATGAAAAAGAAGGGGGCCCTCCCTCCAAACTTGAAATCTCCACCTTGCCCTAAGTGGGGGAATAGGACATGAATGAGAATTCTAATTGCATTTAGGTATGAGGAATAAGGAATGTATCTTTGTCTTTTACATGTTTCCTTGTAATTTGTTATATGAAGAAGTAAATACACAAAGCCCCATGGAGTAAACCTTAATGCAAGAGAAGTAACTTTTAAGTTATCGTAACACGATGCTCCCAAGTTATGGGTTAACAATAGTCAATGTTAACAGAATGAAGAGTAGGTTAGTCAATTTGTAAGAAAAATTAAAAAAAAAATAATTAAAGAAGAAAAAAATATTTTGAAAAGAAAAATGATGAATCTCCACCACCCACCATACTTGATGAATGGTGGAGATTACTATTTAAAAAATTAATATAAAAAGAAAAAAAAAAGGATTTCCATCAAATTGAATTTCCATCGTCCATCTAGATTGGATCTCTATCTAATTTATCTCCCAACCTTAACACTCAGCGAACATCTGACACCATCTTCATCAAATCAACATCTCACACCATCTCCTTCCCTTCCACCCACCCATGTTCCTTATGTTTGCCTAACCCATGTCAATTGATCATCTCCATTTCGTTCATCGCTATCTTCTTCTTTATCATCATTAACCGCCACCGTCTTCTTCTTCATCATTATTAGTTGATGTCGCTATCTTTTTCTTAATTCGTTGTTTCTTCATCGTCGCCCTCTCACGAATGTCCCTTCACCAATGTCCCAACACACCCCATTGCCATCGATATATTTGGATAGTGTTTTAGATGTGCAAATAAAGGCGTTTTTCGACTGGCTTAATCTCCATCTGGGATAGAGCCGTTCGAGCTCCATCTCAAATGGAGGTGGAGTAGATCATTCCATCTTCGATGGAGCAAATCTACTCTATTGAAGATGGAATGATTTGTTCCTTTTTTTTTTTTTTTTTTTTTTTTTTCGTGTGGATTTTTTTGGGTGTTGTCTTGATTTTTTTTTTTTTTTGGTTGTTGATTTTATTGTTTTGATTATGATTTATGTTTATATTTTGTTGATGATTTATGGGTTTGATTTTTGTTGATGATGATAATCTATGGTTGATTTCTATGATTTTAATGGTTTCATGTTTGGTTGGTTATTAATCTGGGTTTGGGTGGTAGATTGGGCTGATGATTCTTGTTGATGATGGTGTATGGTTGGGTTGATGATCTAAGGTTCATCTGAATAATGTAGGTTGATGATGTTGATAATGCTATATGGTTGAAGATGAACTAGGTCAATGAGTGTATGATGGACGAGGTTGATGATGATTAATTATGAACTTGTGGGCATTTCAGTCATTGTACCAAAATAACAAGTCAACGTCAATTTTGACACTAGTTGACTATTATCATGGGGGTATTGTGTTACAAAAATCTAAAAGTTATTTCGTTTGCATTAAATTGAACCCCGATGGAGTTTTGTGTATTTACTTCTTATATAAAATGCATATTGTAGTGTTTGAACTCCCACCACTAAAGTAGATGAGGAAGTTTCAACCACTTGAAATAAGAATGAATGTGCAATTAAATAGTAGCTAACTCAATAAATACATAAAAGTTAAAATTTACCCTTTAAAAGCAATGTTACTATGTAATTTAGTTGTCAATGCACTCTAATCTTTTAGACACTGGCCTTGAATCTACAAAGGTTGCCACTTAAACGCTTTGAAGGATAGCTACGACTATGATATCAAAACTTACCACAATGGACCAGAGAAATTTTTATAATTTTAACTTTCAAAATATATTTAAATTGAAACTGCCATTTGAATTTAAATTTTCTTAAATTAAATTATTCAGGTATATTTTTTTCTCAAATTTTAAAGCTTCAATATAATTATAACCTTTTAAATGGTTTTTGTACCAAGATTATTAAGAAATAATTGTTTTATAATCAATTAAAGACATTTAGTTTATCCTATTTTTTTAATTTTTAAGTATTTTAATATAAATACCATGAACCAACTTTTTTTCCCATTATATATTTAAGGATAATGCTGCACTACCAAAACATTATCTCAATTTATTGTTGAGCAAGCTAGCTTATAATTACTTTATCATCAATATTTTATCTTATAATTAATATAATTGCTCTAAATATGCTTATCACATTATTTGGGTAAAATACTTGAATAAAGTCCCAGAAAATGTAGCATTATCCTATATTTAATAGATAACATACTCAAATTATCATAACAATTAAAATTGAAAGAATAAAAGGCATTGTACAAATCTCACATACCACAACAACACTTGTGAGGATCCTATATTGGATCTTTACGTCCAAAATCTCCAAGTAATGGAAATCCTACGCCGGGGAATCTCCATTCTTGGACCATCGCCTGCAAAAAAAGATTCTAAGCTGGGATCTCCTTTATGTTGGAGATCTAAAACCTAGGTCTCCATTGCGATGGAGACCCAAAGCCTTGGTCCCCAAATCTATAACTCTATCTTCAAAATGGAGATTTAGATTTTGGGTCTCTTACACAAACGAGTCCAAGGCTTAGATCTCGGTCACCTCGGATGGTTCAGCGATGGAGATCCAAGCTTAAGATCCATCACTTGAAGATCTTGGATGCAATGGTGGATCTAGAAAATTTTTAAAAGGGAACACATGAACAAAGTAATATAAATATAAAAAAAATTAAAATTATATTAAATGTACAATGGTTTTATATAGAACAAAGTTTGATAATATAATAGTTTATATAAAATAAAACATATATCATACTTAAGCAAAACAAACGGTTTTACACTTATAAATCTTAACAAAATTATTAAATAAATAAAAAAAAATTGATTGAGTTATGTTGACATCAATAATTTTTTTTTATATTTTATTTATTTTGTAGAAGTTAAGAAATTAAAAGTTTAATTATTTTTTTTTTAAAAAAAAATATAAATTTTTATTAAAATTGATTATAATATTTTGAAAAATATTTTAATAATTTTGTTTTATTAGAAATAATTATTGATTTCTTATTTAATTCAACAATAATTTGATTGATTCTATTAAATTTATTTTCAATCCAGCTCGATAATGCACCGAGCACATGGTAGTATCAAATATAATACAATTGAATTCAAATGTATTCATAGTCTAATCAAAACCAATACAATCATTCAAATGAGACGTAATTGGACTCCTCTTTTTGGAGTTGCGATCATGCATCATCAAACTTTAGTGTAATAGATCAAAAAATATATACACATATATATATATATTTAATATTCAACATGGCTAAAGTCATCATAGAATACATTTTATTCATTAGGTATCATAGGTTGTTATATTTTTTTCGACACTAACAAACATATAAATTCCCATTTGTGCTTGCTGTTAAAAAGCGTTCCCACTGATCAAATAGAAATAATTATTAAATTTTTATTTAATACAACAATTAATGTGATTGATCTTTTCAAACTTATTTTCAATCTAATTCGATGATGCACCAAACACATGATAGTATCAAATATAGTACAATCAAATTCAAACGTTTTTACAATCTAATCAAAGTTAATACAACCATTCGAACAAGACATAAACGGACTCCCTTTTATGGATTTGCAATCATGCATCTGTTGGAATTGTGAAGCCTGAAGGAATCTTGAATTAGAAAGAATTCGGATTTGGAAGTTTGAAAGATTTTGGATTCCTAAAAGATTTTGAATTCTTAAAAGATTTTGGATTCCAAATAGAGTCAAAACTTGTTTGACACGTAAGTAGGTCAAACGAAGTTCGTTTTGCTCAAATAAGATATCGTTGGAAAGCTTATTTCGAGACGAATCCAATGCCTTAAAAATCATAGTGAAAAAAGATCACACGCGCTCTCACGCACCCCAACAAAATTCGGTGATCAATTTTACATAGATTTTTTGAATCCGTTTCTTTTTCGGTTTTTTGAGCCCAAACCAATTATGGATTATTCCTACACTATAAATAGACATGTAAAATGTCTCATAGTAGGGTTATGTGATGTACAAAGGGGTCTCTAAGGGTTTTAGGCTTAGATTGACATGTTTGGGAATGTGAGAGAAGATTTGTAAGCGAGATTCGTGATTGAGAGTGAAAGAGACAGAGGCTTGAGTTTGTAATCATCAATTTGATAGTGGAAGAAGTGCTGGTGCACTCCGTGGAAGTAGGAAATTTCCCGAACCACATAAAACTCTTGTGTCTCTTTTATTTTCTGTTTTTGTGGTGTGTGTGCACCTGATTGTGGTTTGCATATTTGTTTTGTGTGTTCACTTTCCTAACAATTGGTATAAGAGTTTGGTTCGTTAGTGGTTGGTTTTGTTAGTTTGGATGAAAGATCATGGGGTCAGAGAAGGACCATTATAAGGTTGAGAAGTTCGATGGGTCAAATTTCAATTTCTGGAAGATGCAGATGGAGGATTACCTGTACCAGAAAGACTTGTACTTGCCGCTCAAAGAAAAGCCAGCAGACGTGAAAGATGAAGATTGGAGAGTGTTAGATCGCAAAGCCCTAGGCGCGATTCGATTGAGTCTATCGAGATCAGTAGCCTTTAATGTGAAAAATCAAGACACGACGACATCTCTCATGAAAGCCTTATCAAATCTCTATGAACAACCTTCTGCGGCAAACAACGTACATCTAATAAAGAAACTCTTTTCTCTCCGAATGTCAAAAAATAAAAACTTCAAGGAGCACCTGAATGTTTTTAATGAGATTACGGATAAGCTAATGTCCGTAAAGATCGAGTTTGATGATGAAGTACAAGCCTTGCTCATTTTGCTGTCAGTTACCTGATAGCTGGAAGGGTACAGTCCAGTCAATCAGCGGTGCGTTTGGAAAAAAAAAAATTGAAGTTTTTCAGAAGTTGTGGATATGATCATGACTGAAGAGATTCGTAGGCGTGAAGATGAATTCTTTAATTCAAATTCAGCTTTAAATGTGGAGAGTAGAGGAAGAAGCAACACTAGAGGTGGGCAGCGTGGTAGATCCAAGTCGAAGCGTGGTAAGTCTAAATATAGGAATCATCAGAACAATTCGCAAGGTGGTAAGAAAGACATCGAGTGTTGGAATTGCCATAAGACGGGGCATTACCGGTCAGAATGTAAAGCTTTAAAGAAAGAAAGCGATGGTCAGACTAGTGCGAATTATGTTTCAGAAGGTTCAGATGATGCTTTAATTTGCTCTTTGGAGGATAATACTGAGTCATGGATATTGGACTTAGGAGCATCATTCCATGCTACCTCTAGGAAGGTTTATCTTGGTGATGACAAAGCTTGTGATATTGTGGGTAAAGGAAAGGTGAAGATTAATTTGAATGGATCTATTTAGAAACTGGATAATGTAAGGCACGTACCTAATTTAAAAAAAAAAAAATTGATTTCAATTGGGCAGTTGGCTATAGATAGTTATGTGATAACTTTTTCAGGAGATGCCTGGAAGATTTCGAAGGGAGCTATGACTATCGCTAAAGGAAAGAAGAATGGAACTCTTTACACAACCATAGATGGATTTGGTTTATTTATTGCAGCTGAAAGTAGAGATGATCCCAACCTATGGCATCAAAGGCTTGGGCATATGAGTGCCAAGGGACTGCGAGTCATGCATTCGAATGGCAAGTTGTCAGATTTGAAATCGATTGACTTAGACATGTGTGAAAGTTGTGTTTTTGGAAAGCAAAAAAGGGTGAGCTTTAAGAAAACCGGGAGAACTCCGAAAGCAATGAAATTGGAGTTAGTTCACACAGATGTTTGGGGACCTGCACCAGTTTCCTCAATTAGTGAAAAATACTATTTCGTCACTTTTATAGATGATCATTCAATGAAGGTTTGAGTTTATTTTTTGAGGCAGAAATCTGAAGTATTTGATGCCTTCAAGAAGTGGAAGGCAATGGTTGAGAATGAAACTGGTTTGAAGATCAAGAAGTTGCGATCAGATAATGGTAATGAGTATGAAGATTCTGAGTTCAAAAAGTTCTGCTTCGAGAGTGGGATTCGTCTCGAGAGGACCGTGCCTGGTACTCCACAACAGAATGGTGTTGCAGAACGTATGAACCGAACATTGACTGAGAGAGCCAGAAGCATGAGGCTACACGCTGGTTTGCCAAAGCAGTTCTGGGCAGAAGCAATCAATACAGCAGCTTATTTGATCAATCGTGGTCCATCAACACCCTTAGATTTCAAACTACCTGAAGAAATTTGGAGTGGTCAAGAGGTAAAACTTTCTCATATTAGAGTTTTTGGTTGTGTAGCATATGTCCATGTTAGTGATAATGTTAGAAACAAACTTGACCCAAAATCTATTAAATGTATTTTTATTGGCTATGAGAATGATGAATTTGGGTACAAGTTTTGGGATGAAAATAGTAGGAAGATGATTAGGATCAGAGATGTTATTTTCAATGAGAAAGTTATGTATAAAGATAGGAAATCTATAGAGTCTTCTAGTGGGCGGATATCTGAACCTAACTATTTTAATCATGATAATGTGTCTGTTTGTAAGAATCCTAAGTTAGGTACGGAATCAGAAGCCAAGAAGACTATAGAAAAAGAACCAGTCACTACTTCAAGTTCGACGTCTGGAGGTGTAGACTCAAAACCACCAGAAAAAGGAGTTGCAGATTTATACCTTGATGAGTCAGAAGATCCAACAAATGCATTATGAAGGTCCAAGCGATGTCGAATACTAAACAAGAAGTATGACCTGAACTATCTGTTACTGACTGATGGTTGGGAGCCTGAATGCTATGTTGATGCATGTCAGGTAGATGATTCTAGCAAGTGGGAGCTAGCGATGAAGGATGAGATGAAGTCTCTGAATTCGAACCATACATGGGAGTTGACAGAGTTACCAGAAGGTAAGAATGCACTCCAGAATAAATGGGTCTTCAGAATTAAGGAAGAACGTGATGGCTCTAAGAGATACAAGGCTATATTGGTGGTCAAGGGTTTTCAACAAAAAGAAGATATTGACTATACAAAGATTTTTTCCCCTGTTGTGAAATTGAGTACAATTCGGTCAGTTTTGAGCATTGTGGCAGCAGAAGATTTACATCTAAAGCAATTAGATGTAAAGACCACTTTTCTGCATGGTAATCTCGAGGAGGAGATATATATGATGCAACCAGAAGGTTTCGCGAAAAAAAGAAAAGAAAATCTAGTATGTAGGTTGACTAAAAGCTTGTATGGCCTCAAGCAAGCTCCTCGTCAATGGTACAAGAAATTTGATGGTTTTATGCAAAAGAAATGATACTTGAGATGCAATGCTGACCATTGTTGTTATTTCAAAAAGGTTGGTACCAGTTACATTATTTTATTACTCTATGTTGATGACATGTTAATAATTGGAGCAGATTTGGAAGAAATAAAAAAAGTTGAAGAAACAACTGTCGAGTGAGTTTGAGATGAAGGATTTGGGGGTAGCAAAGCAGATTCTTGGAATGAAAATTAATAAAGATAAGAAGAGAGGTACATTGCAATTGTCTCAGGCAGAGTACATTCGTAAGGTTCTTCAACGTTTTAGCATGAGTGATGCTAAACCAGTTAAAATTCCCATAGCCAGTCACTTTAGACTTTCCAAGGATCAGTGTCCAGAGACAGATGAAGAAAAGGCATACATGGATAAAGTTCCATATGCGTCTGCAATTGGAAGCTTAATGTATGCTATGGTTTGCACGAGGCCAGATATAGCTCATGTAGTGGGAGCGGTCAGTAGATTTATGTCTAATCCAAGCAGGTAGCATTGGGAGGCAGTTAAATGGATTTTAAGGTATCTACGAGGTACAATAGAAAAATGTTTATGCTTCAAAAGGGGTGATTTGAAGCTACAAGGATATGTTGATGCTGACTTTGCTGGAGAGGTGGATCATAGGAAGAGCACTACAGGATACGTTTTTACTTTGGGAGCGACAGCCATTAGTTGGGTCTCTCAGTTACAGAAAATTGTGACTTTGTCTACGACTGAGGCAAAGTATGTAGCTGTTACAGAGGCAAGCAAAGAATTGATTTGGTTATAAGGTCTGTTAGCAGAATTGAGGTTTAAACAAGTGTTGAATGTGTTGCACAGTGATAGCCAAAGTGCGATACACTTAGCCAAGAATTCAGCATTTCATTCGAGGACTAAGCATATAAGTCTGAGATATCATTTCATTCGTTCTTTGTTGGATGAAGGTGTGTTGACACTTGTGAAGATTCTTAGGAGTAAGAATCCTGCTGACATGTTGACAAAGCCAGTGACTATCGAGAAATTGAAGCTGTGTTCAGCTTCAGTTGGTCTTCAAGGTTAAAGAAGAGGACGTTGAGTGCACCGTTTTCACTAGTCAGAAGAGTTGATGATTGCATGTGTTTCAGTCTTCAAGTGGGAGATTGTTGGAATTGTGAAGCCTGAAGGAATCTTGAATTAGAAAGAATTCGGATTTGGAAGTTTGAAAGATTTTGGATTCCTAAAAGATTTTGGATTCTAAATAGAGTCAAAACTTGTTTGACACGTAAGTAGGTCAAACGAAGTCCGTTTTACTCAAATAAGATATCGTTGGAAAGCTTATTTCGAGACGAATCTAATGTCTTAAAAATCATAGCGAATAAAGGTTACACGCACTCTCACACGCCCCAACAAGATTCAGTGATCAATTTTACACGGATTTTTCAAATCCATTTCTTTTTCGGTTTTTTGAGCCCAAACCAATTATGGATTGTTCCTACACTATAAATAGACATGTAAAATGTCTCATAGTAGGGTTATGTAATGTACAAAGGGGTCTCTAAGGGTTTTAGGCTTAGATTGACATGTTTGGGAAGGTGAGAGAAGATTTGTAAGCGAGATTCGTGATTGAGAGTGAGAGAGATAGAGACTTGAGTTTGTAATCATCAATTTGATAGTGGAAGAAGTGCTGGTGCACTTCGTGGAAGTAGAGAATTTCTCAAACCACGTAAAACTCTTGTGTCTCTTTTATTTTCTGTTTTTGTGGTGTGTGTGTGTGCTTGATTGTGCTTTGCATATTTGTTTCGCGTGTTCACTTTCCTAACAACATCCTCAAACTTTAGTGTAATATATCAATATATATATATATATATATAATATTCAACATGGCTAAAGTCATCATAAAATATATCTTATTCATTAGGTATCATAGGTTGTTATATTTTTTCCACACTAACCAACATATAAGTACGCATTTGTGCTTGCTTTTAAAAGTGTTCCCACTGACCAAATTACACACGACAAATGAAACGTCCTTTTTATGCACTTCAAAGTCTTCCACTAAAGCAAAAGTAGGTCTTTGAAAAAGAAGTCATGATTATTGCATCATGTTTCGCGTTGGTATTTGGTTTACACGAAATTCTTCTTTTTGTTTTCTTTTTCTATCAAATCAAAATTTAATGATTTTGGAACTGTACATATATTGGGATTCAATTATATATTCTAAGCTTTTTTTAACACTTTATGAATTAAAATTATTCCGTTTTAAGCTCATACAGAAAAAAGTTGAGATTTACTTCAATTTATCAAAGTCAATCCGTTCAAATATCTACTTCTAGGAAATAAACAAAAACGTGAGCTAAAAGAGAATGTGCATGAATTTAAAATTGATAGAAAATTTATTAAAATTTTAAAACAATATATTTATTTTACTAAGAGCATTTTTTTTTAATTTTATAAAAATATTGTAAGATGTAATACGAGTGTAATTTATGATAAAAACAATGTGAAAAACGAGTATATAATTCAGATTTCAAAATTGATTTAGGTATGATCTCATAAAATCAATAGAAATATCTTTTTATTATTCCCTTTTTTTTATTTTTTGGCATACATTATTTTTGTTTAATTGTTATAACTATAAATTATTTTTTTTTTAAATGCCACATATAATGTTAAGACTCAAATATAAACTTTTATTAAACTGAATGATGACTCTATTATTAAATCACATGAGTAGTGGTGAATGTAAGTTAAAATTATTTTTTAATACAAATGACCTTAAATAATTTTTTAAAAGTTATGTTAATTATATACAAAATTGATAAGTCATAATTAGGTTATGTACGATATATTTCTATATTTCTATTGGAACTTTTCTCCAAACATGTCATCATAGAATTGGGTAATCAATATCAACTCACTAATTCATTTTGAAAACCATTAATGATGTTTTCTTGATCTTTAAATCTTACACTTGCAAAATTATACACTAATAAAGTATAAATTAATTTTGAAGTCGAAAAGAATTATGGATGGTCGTGTTTAGTTTTTTTAAGACTTTTAATACATCCTATCTTGTAATTATTATTATTTTACAATCTTAAATTTTGAGAAGAAGATACCATTTCAACTTACAACTTAAATCCTAATAAAATATATAAAAAATTAACCATTAAAGTGGTTTTTTTTTTTTAAAAAAAAAAAAAAAAAAAAAGAGAATAAGAGATTATATTAGTAAAAAGAGAGAGGGAAAATAAAAGATTTAGTAACATGATGCCACAAAAGAACCTCATTGGAGGTTAAGGCTAAGAAGGTCAAAGAATGAGCCAGATGGTTCCTAGAATGGGGAACAGCTTGACATTTAACAAGTCCTACCTCCAGAAACAAAGCCTTAATATCACTTACAAGAAAAGATGAATCGCCACAGTTAACAACATGAGAATTAAACTTTGAGAAAGCATCCATATTAGCAAGATGAACATGAAGATCCTGATCCTTAGCACGCAGCAAGCCTTCTTTGAGGGTCAAGAGTTCATCTACTGAAGTTGTCAACCGCACTTTGGGAGCTTTGTTAAGAAGTTAATAAAGAAGAATATTGTGAATGGAAAAGTTTGTTTCCTCATGTTGAATTTGCTTACAATTACTTTATTAATCAAACAATAGGGTCTCTCCTTTTGAAGTTGTTTATGGGCTTAATCCAATTAGTCCATTGGATTTTAATCCAATTCATTAAGAAGGTAATTTTAGTAGTGAAGCTAAAAGGAGGGTAGAATTCATCTAGAAAATCCATCAGTAATTTCGGGCCAAGATACTCAAGCAAACTAAGAAATACGAGCAACAAGCTGATAAGCATAGAAGAAAGGTGTCGATTAAACAAAGAGACTTGGTTTGGACACATTTGAAGAAGGAGATATTTCCAAATCGAAAGCTTTTAAAGCTTCAACTCAGAGTAGATGAGCCATTCAATATGATTCAAAAGATCAATGATAACACATACAAAGTGGAACTCCCAAGAGATTAGAGAGTTTTAGTCACTTTTAACATTATGAATCTATCTTTTTATGATGAAGACGAGCCTTTTCCAACAAGAGGAGAATGATGCCTAAAAGCATGATCTAAGTAACTTCAACCCTAGCCTAAATCTTGTTGAAGAGTACTCCAACCTAGAGATTATTGATGATGTTTCGACCTAAACTCAAGCCCACATGGCTGCCCCAACTCGATTCAATATTTCCATTAGAAATTAATTGTCTAGATAACTAATTTTAGTTAGTAAGTAGTAGATTATGATGTATATAATGTTTGTTATCTTCTACCTTTTGAATGTATGTTTTGTTGACTTGTAATCTATGAGGGGTGTTTTTTCAATAGGAGTAGTTAGATGGATGGCTACCAACATTAATTTTCCTTATAAATATGTATTTTGATGCCTTTAAATAAGAAATATCATGGCTGTAGTAAGCAATGACGAATTTGAATGAAAATTAGTCTTTATGCTCTCTCAAAATTCTGAATCTCTTAGTGGATTTCTTGAGTGGTGAATTTTAAAACTTAGGATGGTAATATGTGTATCCCTAAGTAATCTATCCTACTTTGTTTATCAATTTTTGGGGTAGTGAAATCTATACCCTCAAATATTGTCAAACTTCTTTCTTTGTCCATTACTTATTCTCTTGAATTTTAATCCATTTTTCCTTTCCTGACTATCATAATTCCTTTCTAGGTGAGATTTGAATCATTTAGTCATTTCCATTCATTTGGAATAACATCACAAAGAATCCTATATCCTATTAATCATAATCCACCAAAGATTGCCTAAAGTTCAACATCCTTTGAAGAGCCTTTATATTTGAGCCCTTTTATTTTCCCAAATTCCTCAAGATTTCATTGAAGTCGCTCTTGCCAGCCAAGGAAGATTGTCAATCTAGCAAAGTCTCTTGAGAAGCTACCAATAATCATGTATGGGAGGAGGCTTCGAGTTGCCATAAAACCCTGAGAACCGCCAATTAATATCTCCCCATTTGAGCTAATACGAGCATCGATGTATCTGTATGAAAAAAGGCAAAACTGTTACATTCCAATCATTATTCTAAAAAAGAGCAAGTTCTCCACCTCTACCAACACTATATGCAAAAAAAGCATTTTGAAAACCAAACAAAACGGTCAAGCTTGAACACCGGGAACTAAACAGCTTAGTTTTGCAAATAAAATCTAAGTTGGGGAAAGATTGTTTCACCACCCTTTTGAGGTTTAAGAACGCATGAGGGTTCCCTAAACCTCTCACGTTCTAATAAAAGATACTTATGATGCCTGATGGGCTTGCTAAACAAGCATCGTCAAATCCTCGATCACCATATCCCTATCTACAATAGACAAATCATCTAAATAAGGCTATTTTAATTTCATCAGATCTTGTATTTTATCTTTCATTCTAGTTAACTTCTTTCTTTTGGCCTTGACAAAATGTTTAGAGAACTTGGCGACAGTAATGGGAGCGCTCCTTGCAGCTCATTTCTAGCTTCTATTATTTTTGATAGGCAGACAAATTGACCTATCATCCTTAGAAGAAGAATAAACATTTGAAGAGCTTGTCACCCCAAAATCCAGTTCATAAGAAGCTTAAACATGGACCATATTCTCATCCAAGTTCAAAGTAGACACAGAAGATTTATAAAGAGTTGGCACTTGAGATGACAAAGGTGGAGTGTTAAATACTACCCCATCTTTACTACTAGAAGGATGTAAAATGAGGTCCACTTGCATAGAGTCCTTTGATCAAGCAACTGCAATGCATTGTCTACTACTCTCTTGTTTTACTACATATAGTCGAAACTAAGAGTGTACCCTCAGACGAAGGACATAAATTTAAACCACTCTTGAAAACCACCTTTTGAGTGCTACTATCTTCAATAAAGTTAACCTCGACATCACCAAACAATCTATCTTTTATGTCTTATTGATTTGTAAATTCCCAAACTTTTGAAGATGGGTTCCCCACCTTTTAGAGAGAGGGAATAACGTGCTTTCTTTGTTAAGAGGATAGAATATCAGAGAGAGAAGCTTCATTATGCATTGGAACAGTATAGGGCATACTAGGCAAGTTTTAAGTTAAGGCATGCCTTTAATGGTTAGTAGGTAAAGGTGTGTTCACCCATGGACCAAATTGTAGAAATTTTGAATCTGCAATAGATTCTAAGCTATCAATATGTTCTCTTAATTCATTTTCCAACAGAAATAGCAAAAATTAGGCAACCATTTGTATTTTAAGTGAATCGAACATGTCTCCACTGGTTCCCTTAAAAACACTCTCAACCCTATCTTAAGAGGTTTGGTGTAAGATCCGAATCGTAGAAATTTTAGATCTACAATAGATTCTGTGCTATCAGTACATTTTTTGAGTAGATGACCCATTTTTCCACAAAAATAGTAGAAATTAGGCAAGCGTTTGTACTTTAAGTGAATTGAACATAACTCTTCTGGTTCCTTTAAAAACACTCTTAACCCTGTCTTAAGAGGCTTGGTGTAAGACTTGAATGCTAATGGACTCGGAAGATTTATTAAAACTCAGTTTATTGATATTAATTTGGTCTAGGTCAAGTTTTAAAAATAAAAGAGTATATGGATAAATATCTTATTGGTGGACATTTTTAAAGAAATCAAGAAAGTTTGGTGTGAAAGGAAAAAGATCATAGAAAAAGGTAGAGGGTAAAATGCAAAAAGATAAGTCAAAGATTGAAATGAATGGTGTGACCAAGAATTGAAAGAGAAAGTTGTGAGATAATGACCAATACATTATTTAGAAAAAGGACAAATGTAAAAGGTGGAAGTATGATAAGATTGTGGCATTTTTAAATAACAAGATGGACAAGTGTCATGCACAAGGTTAATAAGTAGAAGAAACAAAAAGAAAGCAAAAGAGACATAATGAGGTGTATAGTTGAGAAAGTCAAATTAGTGGAGCAAAAATATATATATATATATATATGTATATACATATATGTTTATCCATGACAAGCTTGAGGTGATGCAGTATTTTTGTTATATATATATATATATAAGCCTTTAGCAAAAAAAAAAAAAAAACACATACAATTTGGTGCGGGCAGCTAACAAGAAAAAAAATAATTGAGAAAAAGAAGAAACAAGAAAGAAAAAGAAAAAGAAGAAGAGAGAGAAGAAAATTAAGAGAAAATTCTGAATGCGAGAAAGGAATATTTGAGTGTTTGATTTATCTAGATAAGTGATTTTGTTTTATGAAATTTAGAATTTGAAAAATTAGTTAATTTTCTCATAAGTTCTAAATTAAGTTTTATGTGATTTTAGGGTGAATCTATGATTATAAGGAATCAGATGGAAACCTGTTTTAAAGCCAGATTTGAGCAAAATAATTTTGTGAGTGGATAATTTTATTTTAATTGTATTGATTTAATTATATTTATTTATATCTTTTCTTTTTATTATTTATTGGAAGTAAATATTTTAATTAATTAATTGATTTGATAGATTATGAATTATGATATACATTTGGATTATCAATTTTATTTTACGATTGACTGGGGATTTATTTATATATACGTATTAAAATTTTAAACAAAATTTGATGTTAGTAGTTTGACTTTATTATAAGAAAGATTTCAATAGATTTTTAGTAATATTTATTTAAGGATATTATGAAAAACCCTTTTGAAAAGCAAAATAATGGAAAATTACACATGATTTTTTTTTTCTTTTCTTTTCTTTAATAGGTGAACCGCCCCTTACTGTCTAAAAAAACCAATCGATATAACATTTGAGAGCAAAATGGTAATCTAATAAAATAATTAAAATTATTTTAATTATCATCATCCCCTAAACTCAAATGCAAACTCAAAAATGCAGTGGTTTCTAGTGGAAACTAGAAATGTAGACTCATCATTCTCTAAACCCAAAATTATCATCTCTTCATCAATTCAATACATCAATCCCAAAATCCTAAACATAAAACACATCAAACATCACCCAAAATTGATGGAACCAATATCACAAACATATTACAACATCAATCCCAAAATACTAAAACAATAAAAAAAAACATCAAAATCCAATCAACCAAAAACAACCTAAAAAAGAAAAAAAAAAAAAAAAAAACACAATCAATCTGACCCAGAGCAGGTTTGAATCAAACCTAGAAATGGATTGAATTAAATCCAAAATTGGGTTTCAATGAACTCAGTTTCTAGGTTTAAATGGAATTAAGAATTGGGTTCTGGGTTCGATTCGAACCCAAAAATGGGTTCCAATGAGCCCCGTTTCTGGGTTCATTCGAACTCATAAATGGATTAGATTCGAACCCAGATTTAGGTTTGAATCAAACACAGAGAGGGAGGTTCGAGATGAAGAAGAAGAAAAAGAAGAAGAGCAGAAGAAGAAGAAGAAGAGCAAAAGAAGAAGAAGAAGAAAAAGAAGAAGAAGAAAATAGAGAGTGGAGAGAGATGGAAGATTTTTGTGTGAATTAGGTTTAGGTGTTTTTTTTTATTATTTAAATTGTGTTATTATTTATTTATTTTTGAAACTTTGTTATTTTTTATTTAATATTTTAATTAATTAATAATTTAACGGATATTTTAGTCATTTCATAGATTTGAAGGGTATAAGAGGAATTTTATAGAATCATAATAAGAGTATTTTTGTCATTTTATGATTTTGGATTAAAAATGTTAACATTTTGGGTGGAAAATTAACAGTAGGGAGTGGTTCATCTAATTAAAATAAAAACGGGAGTAATTCCTGATTAGTTTGCTTTTTAAGGTTTTTTTTTTTTTGCATAATATCCTATTTATTGATTTATTTGTGTTTTAAGAAAATTATTTATTTAGAGTTACTTGTATGTGTAGAAAGCAATTTATTTATATTTGTATATGGAAATCTTTAAGATTTGAGAATGAAAATAAAAATATTTTGAGAACACCAAAATTATACCCTCCTCTCTAACAGTCAAGCAAGCTACACATTTATGAATCCTAGATTTGTCTATCACATGTATGACATATGTTAGGAGAGTAATTGAGTCGCTTGACATGTGTATGACAGATATTATCTTTCATTGCATATATATATTGAGTATCTCCACCATATATGACAGATTTCCTATGTACTAGTTGGTGTAGATTTTTATATTACAAATGTAACATTTGGAGTTTGATCAGTACAGAAAAAGATTTGATAAAGAGTTTTTGAAATTATAGGAGATTATTTATAAAATAGATTTGATGAGTTATTTAATGATTTTTGGATAAATTATTTAATAAGAAAGAATATATATTTTATTATATCAGATTTAAATATTTTTCTAGCTTACTTTTTATAAAACATATTCAGAATGATTTATCATTATTTTTATAGAAGTTTTATGCAGATTATATCTATAAAGTTGTAAAGATGATTTATAAAAAAGTCTACAGTTTCACTATGATATCATATTTAATTTCAGTTTTATTGTTTCAGATATTTATTTATATGAATCATTGAGAAGTATTTATTATCAGCAAAAATATGTTATGTTTTATTTTGAAATATTTTATATGAATCATTGAGAAGTATTTATATGAATCATTAAGAAATATTTTAAAACATTATATCCATTCATTGGACGTTAGCGTTCACTATTTTATAAAATCTATTTTTTTAGGTATCCACCGTGGGTTCATGCAGATTATTGCATATTATGAGAAAGGTCACATGGTGATGACAAAATCCATTATTGTTATTTTTAAGTAGAAACATTTTTGTATCATTATATGTTGTTTTTAATTAATTAGATTTCGTAAATGTGTTTCTAGAATAGTTTTATAGATGAAATATCTTTTGCAGATATTTAGTGAATATTTTGATTATCTAGTTCAAAGGTCCAACAGGAAATGTACATATTTTCGATTTGTTCATATTAAATTTTATAAAACGACTATTATATTTGCAATGATTTTTCTAAAGAATTTTCAAAAAATTTAGATTTCAATAAGAAAGACCGCAATTTGTACAAGATCCTCCTAAGCTCAAAACAGGAGTTAGCGATGGGTTCCGTCAGTTTTCACGAGATTCTTCTTGGACTCGAGAAAGGAGTTGGGATGGGTCCAGTTAGGATGGGTCCTGTCATTTGGTGATAGCTATTTCCACCTTTACTCTCAAAAATTGCCCTAGATAATCACCATTGGCCCTCGAATCTACTTCCATAATCATACGAAACATGGCCTTAAAAGAGAGACCCATCTCCTATGTTATACAAGCCAAGGGTCATAGAGCCGAACCTAGAATTTAGTAGCTTGGAAGTCCGTTTCTGACACCTTTCCCATTTCTTAAGCTTCTTTTAGCACAATGAGATTCTCATTAATGGTGTGTTTACTTCATGGATTGAAGAATGAGAATAAAAATAAGATTGATTTATGATGTTTACTTATTTAAAATTCATTTTGTAATGAGAATGAAAGTGTAAGCCTTACATTGATTTGGGGTTGTGGAATGGGAATCTCATTCTCCCCAATCCACTTGGGAATCTCATTCTCATTTCCTTTATCAAGATGAGAAGTTTCTTATACCATTCTTTAAAAAATAATAAATAAAAAAAAAACCTAATTTATTTGATATTAAAAAAAAAACTGCATATTATAATAAAAAAAATTGCACACTATTGGTTTTTTATCACTAATTTCTTAATTATTATAGTGGACTATTAAAATAATATGCGGTTTTTTTATTATAATATACAGTTTTTTATTTGATATTAAAAAAAACTGCATATTATAATAAAAAATTGTACACTAGATTTGTAGACTATTAAAATAATATACAATTTTTTTATTATAATATGCAGTTTTTTATTTGATATTAAAAAAAATTGCATATTATAATAAAATATTACACACTACTATAATTAATCCACAATTTTAATGAAGAACATTTTTTAACTTATAATTAATTCATTCAAATTTTAAAACAAAGTAAACAATTTAATGAGAATACTGTTGATTTCAATTTCGATTCCTGTAGTTGAAGTAAACAATTTATTCTGATTCCACAACTTCATTTCTATCTTAAGTCATTTTGATTCCAAATCATTTCAATTCCTATTTCGATATCTCCAAGTGAAGTAAATGCACTATAAAACTCCAAGAACCCTCCTTCCATAATCCTTTTCTTGTCCCATGGGCAGCCAAAGCGGATGGCAAATATTTTAGTCCCAATAGATTCAATACCCACCTCTTTATTCATCCAAATTTTAGGGAATGTGTTTCTGAATGCCTTCCTATTGTATTGGTTTCTTTATTTAATATGATCCGGCCTAAGAGACACATGGAAAGAGCCTTCATGCCAATGAGCTAAATATGCTTATCTGCCTTTTCTACAGGACCAACTTCATCAGTAAGAGTAAGTTGCTCACAAGAAGCATTTATTAGCAAGAGAAAAGAAAATACAGCTTAGATTACCTCCACTAAGAGCGAGGATAAAGCATCCAACGGGATGAGGTCAACATGCAGAGACGTGAGGTCAACTTCCAGTAGCTTGGACCAGAGGATAAGGAACCTTTAGGGCAAGCAATATAAGATTTATTATCGGTTTGGAGTTTAGAGCCATTAAAGTGGCTTTGACTTTGGTATTTTATTTTTTTGAAAGTGTTGTATCGAGAGTTTAAAATCTTTTAATTTAATATTCCTAGTTATGATAAAATTCATAATAAATAAATTTATTTAAACAATACATGCATAAAATATGGACCCACAAATGAAGTAGGCTTTTTTTTTTTTTTTTTTTTTGAAAAAAGTAAACTTATATTAACCAAAAGCAAGAACATCATTTAGGTTGGTATTCAACTAGACCTTCTCCTGATCGGAGGACAGCGCCAATTTAGCTAGAAAATGGGCAACCTTATTGCCTTTTCTAGGAATGTGGCTGCATTTACATTGACTTAGCTCGAAGCATAAGCTTTTAATGTCTAAAACTAAACAACTAGCATCATTTACGTAGTTAACACTTAAGGAGATCCGAGATGTGACATTACTTGCATCAACTTTCGCGTTCCAAATTTGCATGTTCAATGATTTGGCAAACAGAAGTCCTTCACGAAGAGCGAGCAGTTCACCTGTTTCTGTTGTAAAATTGCCAAATACTTGTTTAGATAGAGCTGCAATAACCCAACCTTTGTTGTTTTTAATGATAGCTCTCAGACCTACCTTAAGTTGCTCTAGTTTCAAGGCCACATCTATGTTGATCTTCAAAAGATTAGCAATAGGAGGGTGCCAGTAGGGATTATTCTGAGGTTGAATTGTCGAGGAGTTTGAATTAGATGATAAGGCTGACTTTGCTTCTTGGTAATCTTTCAGATAAACGATGGACCAATTTACTGGGTCCTGAGCAGGTTTTAGATTCCATTCATGAAGAAAGGTATTCCTATTCCACCAAATACTCCAGAGTAATACATAGAAACAATTCAAGCCTCTATTTCCTGCTGCTCGGAGCACTTTCTAGAGAAGATCTTATATTGAGGGGTTTCCTTCCTTTTGCAACAAGCAATCAAAAGAGGTCAGGGACCAGACTTATTTGGCTTGTTTACACCAGATCAGAGCATGTAGGATTGTTTCAGTTTCGTCTTTGCATGGCTGGCATTTCCAATGATTTGTTATCTTCCTCTGAAAAAAATTCACCAGGGTTGGAATAGCATTTTGCTGACATTTCCACACAAAAATTTTAATTTTAGGGGGGGATTTCCTGGCTCCAAAAGGCATGCCACCAGCGTTGAAGGGTATAGTTACTAGATGATGATTCTACAGTTTCCAGATGGACTGTTATTCTGTATCCATTTCTCACTGTATAAGAACCATTTTTTCATAATGCCACAGCTAGCTATCATTGTAGTTGTGGATTCCCAATGGAATAAAGATGATAGCTTCTCTATCGATAGGAAGGAAGGCCTCAAATAACTTACCTACGTCCCAGCTCCTTGATTGATGGTCTATGAATTCCTTAACTTTCACCTTTGTATCGCCCTCTCGAGTTATAGGTTTAAAGGACGTTGGGCAGGGCAACTATGGACCCGTAAAGGTGTAGGTTGTTTCTCCGTCGCCTATTCGTTTCCTCAGGCCATGTGTGAGAAGTTCCCTTCCCCATAATAGGCTTTGCTAAGTGTGTGAAGATCCTTGATGAGGTTTGACTTTTAGAAACTCTGAGTTCCTGAAATAGTTCGCTTTCAAGGTTAATGTTGCAAGAGAGGAAGGATTCGTGAGTATTCTCCAGGCTTGTTTTGCCAATAATGCTTGGTTGAAGAGTGATAGATCTTTAAACCCCAAGCCTCTCATATCTTTTGGAATGTATAGTTATTTCCAGCTTCTCTAATTGATCCTCTTTTTGTCACCCTTTGTGCCCCACCAAAACCGAGAGCAGAGAGATCCTAGCTCCTTACATAGACTGGAAGGTAGTTTGAAAAGGCTCATCGTGTACGTTGGAATCGCTTGTGCCACCGCCTTTATGAGGATTTCCTTCCCTCCGGCAGAGAAGAGCGTGCTTCTCCAAGATTACATCCTCTTCCACATTCTTTCTTTAATCACTTTAAAAGTTCTCCTCTTGTTGCGTCCCACAAGTGTGAGGAGTTCGAGATACTTTTCATGAGCCAAGTAGGACAAGAGACCAAGCTTATTTATGGTTTCACATTTAAAGTTATTGTTCATATTGGGACTGAGGATATGCATGATTTTTGTATGTTGATTTGTTGACCCGAGCCCTTTTTTGTAAACCTTTAAGATGTTCAATAGTGCATCGCAACTTCCAGGGGAGGCTTTGCTGAAGATAATACTGTCATCCGTAAAAAAAAAAAAAAAAATGACTCACCCGTGGGCTTCCTTTATAGTAAGAGGTTCCAAGATTGTTGGTTCCTGTTTCAGCTGCAGATATGAGTCTGGAAAAAGCATCAGCACAGATAATAAAAATATATGGAGAGAGGGGGCAACCTTGTCTTAGGCCTCTTGTGGGAATCATTGATCCTATCATTTTCCCATTGATAATGAAGTGGAGTTTGGTGGACGTCAGGCAATCCATGATTAGATTAATCCAACTTTGGGGGAATTCCATCTTTCGTAGGATTGTTTCCACGAACTTCCATTCCACTCGATCGTAAGCTTTGCTTATGTCGAGTTTTAAAGCCATTTGGCCTTGTTTTCCTTTTGATCTTTTAGTGATTGAGTGGATGATCTCAAAAGTTGTTAGGACATTGTCGAAAATTTGTCTTCCTGAGATAAATGCAGATTGAAATTTAGAGATAAGTTTGGGTAGAACATGTTTGAGTCTATTGACCAGGACCTTTGCAATTGTTTTATAGGTAGTGCTATAGAGACTAATAGGTCTTAGGTCTTTCAGAGAGACAGGAGCTTTTATTTTTGGAATGAGCACTACATCAATGTTGTAAACTTACGAATTGATTCCTTCCCATTAAATACTTTGAGACACACCTCCGTGAAGTCTTTTTGGATGGTGGACCAGAACTTTTGATAAAAAATGGGTTGGAAACCATCTTGGACTGGGGCTTTTGTTGGTCCAAGCTCAAATGTAGCTTTCTTTATTTCTTCATTTGAGAAAGGTTGTTGTAAAGTTGATTTGGAGGCATCTGAAAGTGATGATGATATATTGGCTGTGGCAGGTTCAGTATTTGGTATAGAGGGATTAGAAGACTAGGAAATTTGTGAGAAGAAGTTACAGATTACCTTGGTAATACCTTCATGTGTAGTATGGTATGTGCCCTTCTTTTCATCTTTTAATTGAGAAATGATGTTTTTCTTCTTCCTCGTTGTGGCTCTTGCATGAAAATATTTGGAATTTTTGTCTCCTACTGCAAGCCATTCGACACGAGCTCGTTGTTTTCAATACATTTCCTCAATTGAGAGGAGGTTAATAATGTCGGCTTCCAACTTTCTAATCTTTTCTATGTTCCCAAGGTCTCCACTCTTCAATTGAAGACTTTCAAGTTCCTATTGCTTTGCTTCAATTGTTTTCCCAATTATCCCATACTTTTTCTTGCTACAAAGAGATAGCTTTGTGGCACATTTGCTTAATTTGATCTTTAGGTCTTTTGGTGATTGGACTGATGGGTTTTCTTTCCAGGTTGAGTTTACTAGATTGCTGCATTCTTTCTCCTTAAGCCAACACCGTTCAAATGTGAAACCCCTTCCTTGTGGATTTTGCTATGTAGACGTTTTTTTTCAGCTTCAACAAGATTGGTCTATGGTCTGAGGAGAGAAAGCTTATATGCTCTACTTTTGCTTCGCTGAAAATTTCTAGCCATTCTGGGGTTGCCAAGTACCTGTCGAGTCGCTCTTGTATGTTCTCCTTTTCTTCTCTCATGTTGTTCCATGTGAACTTCGGTCCTATGAAACCCATATCAATGAGGTTACAAGCCTCTACGGCTTGTCTGCAGCTGAGGATACTATGTATGCTTTTTTCAAATCCTCCATATTTTTCTGAAGGGCAAAGAATTTCATTAAAATCCCCACCACAAATCCATAACAATGTGTCAATTTTGCTGAGTCTTTTCATAAGTTCTTAAGAATTGTTTCATTGCCCTATAACTTAATTGCAGTAGAAACCTGTGAAACGCCAACATGGACCTATTTCCATATTAATTCTTGCATCTATATGACCTTGGGAGAAGGACAAGATTGTTACATCAATTTTCTCTTTCCACAGTAGCATAAATCCATCGCTCTTACCCTCAGAATCAACCTGGAAACCTGCTTGGAAGCCCAATTTCAGTTTTATGTTAGCTGCTCTTTTACCTTTTAACTTGGTTTTGGACAGAAATACCAAGCTTGGGGAAGATTTTTTTATCACCATTTCAAGGTCAACATTGTTTGAGGATTCCCCAACCCTCAAACATTCCAACAAACATCTATCATTATGCCCAGCAGGCCTGTGTCACAGGCTCCACCGATGTGCTAGAGTTTGGGTTTATTGCCTCATTTTTGATCTTTTTCAAAACCATATTGTTTTTTGAGAATATCAATTTTTTTTCCTTTTGATTCCTACTTTGCTGTTTCCAGGGACATCATTCTCCAACTCCATTAGGCTAGCTAGAGGAGAAGGTTTGTCTTTCGGCGATTTATTTTTGAGGAGTTTGGATGGTTCAAGCGATTTTTTTTTTTTTTTTTGTTTGAGATTTGATGGTCTTGCAGCTTTGAAGGATTTTATGTATAGGGCTAAAGAAGGCTTTAGAAAGGGATTTGGTTTTTTTGGTTTTGAGCTTCTTTTTTCCATTTACGGGCTGTGGTTGGGAATGATTTAAGTGTGGCTTGACTAGGTGAGAGGTTATGGTTGGTTTGGCATGAATTTCCTTTTAGAGGTAGAAGGGGTACAGAATTGGTGGCGGGAGGTATTACAAGTGTGAGATGGAAACCAGTTGTGTAAGAACGTTGAGGGTCAAGTCGCATGGTCTCTCCCTTTATATGCAGACCAGAATGAGGTTTTTCTTGTATTCCCTTATCCTTTTTCAGAGTCTAATCCTCTCTATCGTTTTCATTTTGTAGTTGCAAATTTCAAGGGATCGTGTCTTTTTTACCTTTAACTTTTTCCAGGATTTGCTCCCCTGCCCCAATGTTTCTTGTCTTTGTTGATTCAGAGTTTATGGCTTTATCTGTTTTCCTATGGTCTCTTTCTGATAAAGGAGGAGGTAAATACTTTTGCTCTGTGTGTTGTTCCTGACTGACATGCCCTGTCTTGCCTCTATTTTTTCTTTTGGTTTGGGCGAGTGTTTGCTTGGTGAATGTGATCTCTACCTGTTAGGGGGGGATGCTCGTAACCAGGATCTATATTCAACTTTGGCTCCCTCCATGATTGCTAGCTTTACTTCCTTATTTGGGCACTCTAATAGGTTGTGTCCAAGAAGATCACAAGTAAAACAATTTGTCGGAAGGTTTTCATACCTGAATGTAATCGTCTTTAACTCCCCTGTATTGTCCAGATTAAGCTTCATGCATTGTTGCAGGGGTTTGGTGATGTCCAATCGGACTTTAACTTTTAGGAAACCTTCTTAACAATCTTTTGGTTCTGGTGGTAGCGCCACCGTGTTTTTCAATTTTCCAACTATTTGTTTGACTGTTTCTCGGTTTATGCAAAGCAAAGGTAGGTTATGGATTTGGACCCAGAAACTTGCCTGGTTGAAAGTCATTTTTGAAACATCACCCGTTCCTTTAGGTTTCGCAAGAATGACCAAATGTCTTTCAAAATGCCAAGGCTCTTTGGCTAAGATTTTGTCCCTTGCCTCAACAGCTTCAAATCGGAATACGAAAATGTTTTCTCCAATGGTTTCGATTTTTATTTTACCATATGGATTCCACAATTGCTAGAAAACATTTATGAAAGCTTCTCTATTGACTCTTTTTCCACTTATGACTTTTCCAACCAAATAATGAGACAAATTTTCCTCATTTTTTTCCTTTGCTGCTTCTGTGAGGTCGCAAACTTACCCTTTCTCCTCAGTGATTGTCAGGGATTGGCAAAGTTTCGCTATTTCGTCTATGATCTTGAACCTTGGGATTAGGAAGTAGGAAAGGAAGGGGTTGAGGAGGGGATTTGGACTTTTTGACTTCAGAGTTGAAAGGTCATTTAAGGTTGGAAAATGAGGTTGGAAAGGGGTTTAAGGGTGGGGAAGAGGGAAAAGAAGATTAAGATGGAGAACGATCTTATAAAGGGAACATATGGGATAGATTTAAAAAGTAATATTAGGAAGGTCAAGTGACCGTTACCTGTTTTCTTGTTATTGTTAGGAGGGATGTGTGAGCAAATCTTGGTGGGTTTGCAACTGATTTGACAACAATAGGAGAAAGGTAACTTGTGGGTAAAACAGTGGAGATTCTGGTGGGCATAGGTTATAGTAATGAGAGAATGAGTGGAAGAGGATTGAAACTGAGGGTTAAAGAAGGAAAAGTGCAAAAGAAATATGTTTAGGTGGGGGTTGGTTTGTTGAGATTATCGAGGACATCGACTTCTCTCTACTCTTCAGATGAGAGACTCTAGAAAGACTCACTACCCTAGGGAAATTCTCCTCCATCGCCTTTCTAGAGAGAGAAGTAGGCTTTTTAACTTCAAGACTTTTAGTCAAAAGAATAGTAATAAACTAGAAAAGTATACAAATTAGACGATGGCAAAAAGTTTTTGTCTCCATTTACACAAATCAATAAAGTTTGAAAAAATTTTCATTGTAGTCTTTAAGATTTTGAAAAATATCAACTTTTTAAAGCTTATCTAAAAAAAAACTTATTTCATCCTTAATTTTTTCAAAACTTTTCAAAATAATTCAAACTATCGGTCAATCGACCGTCAAACCAAATAGAAAATTGAAAAATACTTAATTGCTCTTTATCCCTTAAAATGATTATTTACCCTAATAAAATAAAAATATTACATGTTATCTGAGATAGAGGTGGAGCGATTTGCTTTGTCTCAGACGGAGCAATTCGCTCCATGTTTGATGCTCCATCAAATTTTATTTTATTTTTTTTAATGATTTTGGTGCTCCATTTATTTTTTTTTAAAAAATTGTTTTGAAGATCTTCAACATTCTAGGTTTAAATCCATATGTTTGAATCCGATTTTTTTTTTTCATGATTAATTTTAATATGTGAAGATCTTTCATATTTTTTAATTAATTAATTAATTAATTAATTACTTTTTTAATTTTTTAAAATTTTTTATATGTTTAAAATTCAGCCATCTACATATCACGATCTTAGCCTATCACACGAAAAGATCATCTTACCCTTTCCATCCAAACTATCTGTTATCGTTCACTATCAGTTGATTGACGATTTGAATTTTTTTGAAGTGTTTCGAAAAAGTCAAAGATAAAAAACTATTTCCAAAAGAGTTTTAAAAACCTGATATTTTTCAAAGTTTTAAAAACTAAAATAAAGTTTTTGCATAAAGTTTTCTTTAAATGGATACTTTTCAAAATAATATTAAAATATTTTTAATTTTATTTTGTATAAATAATATAATACATAATTATTTTTTATTCAAACTCATAATATATCAAACAGTTAATAATACTATTTTTAATTCAATATCAAATAAATCACATCATTAATTTATTCAATTTAATTTAATCTCATTAAAATAATTTAATTCAATAATCTTCATGCCCAAACAAAGCTTATAGGTGAAGATTAATCCACAAGTGATAGTCAACCATATTATAATCAACCACATACTGCTCTCATCATTATCCTTCTCCAAGTTCTGCGCGATAGGATAATAGGATGACGCATCCCACCCTTAAAAGTTTCGAAGTGCTGTCCCACTCATACCTAATTGGTTATCTCATAATTACATAGTTGGATTAATATACGTATATAAATATATATATGTCTTTAATACTAGACATCTCAAAGGACAGAAACATATTTGCGAAAAAAAAGAAAAAAAGGACAGAAATATGGATCGGACAACTATTTTCAGAAGTGAAAGATGAAAAGATATTCAGCTAATTACATTGGCAGTGGCAGTTGATGTCTCCTGTCTATGATTTTTGTATCGAATTCTGAATTATTTAGTCTTAATAAAATTCAATGAATTTTTGCATATAAATATATATATTATTTTCATAGGCAGATTTTAGTTTACACTGGGATGTATTCTAGTTTGCACTTGAATGGTTTAATTTCCACAAATTTTTATAAATTTCTAATTATCTGGTTGGGTTTTCCAACCCAAAGCAGCTTGAAGGAAAAATTTTCAATTTCATCTAATAAAATTTTTAATCCAATCCAATTCAATCTAATATTGATCGGATTGATCGGATTAAATTCAATTCATTATAAAGATATAAAAATTTTAATTGATAATTTTCATAATTTTAAGAATTAAATTATAGATAAATTAAGTATAAATAAATATTCAATTATTATAAGAGTGACGATGTTTTGATCCCGTAAAATTGTGTGTACACCCCAAATTTATATATATTCAAAACTGCCCTTAAATTAAATTGTTAAAATTATAATAAAAATAACATCATTTTTTTCAAAGAAATGCCAACACCTCCTAATCCACTCTCTCCTCCCTCCTCTACGCTTTCACTCGGTCTCTCCGAGTCACCACTTCCGACCACCACCACCACACTCTCAGCCTCCTCGCCGATCTCTCCCTCTGCCACCGTCGCCTCTCTCGCCTCCTCTTCCATTCTCTCTCACCTCCGATTCGCTCCTCTCTTCCGACTCCCCTTGCCTCTCCGCCGACTACCTCGCCGGGCTGGCCTCCATCTCTGACCGCGATCCGGATCAGGCCTTCAAGCTCGACGGCCCCCTCCTCGTCTCTCCGTGCTTCGCTCCTTGCACGTCCGTACGGCAAGAAGCGAGGTGTTGGACCATTAATCAGAGCTGTTGAATCGGGTTCAAGAAGCAAGGTGTTGGACTGGCCAGAAAGTGCTTTCCACATAGATGGTTCCTCCTGTAAGTCACTTTCTATTGTAGTCAAAGACTGGCCTGCAGAGTCTGATGTCAACGGGTCTTGGTGCTTGACCTCCATGAGCCACTTCATAATATGTAAAGACTATCACCACTGTAATAGCAAGGGCACTGAGCTCCAGATCAAGTAGCTGTCCTCCCTGATTACCGCAACCTAATGTTAAAAGGGGGAACTTCGGGAACTTAATGTTTTTTTAAAAAAATTTATTTGTAAATATGGATTCGTTTATAATTTTTATATTCTTTTATTTTTTTAATTCCATCAAATTAATTATTTTATCATCATTTTTAATAAAAAAAAATTATTTTAATTTTTATATTTTTATTAAAAATAATAAAAAAACTAATTTAATAAATTTAAAAAATAAAAAATCATAAAAATTATAAATAAATTTATATTTAAAAATATAGGATCTAAATGAAGTTTTTTCATATTAAAAAAATAACAGCAACTGGATATATTATAATCGAATAATTTTTAATGAGTTGAATTTGTGTAATGACTCTGTATAAATTTGGACGATAATTATTTATAATATATATTTTTTAAACTAATAGACAGGGTATATTGGGAATAATGTGGGGTGTACTTCTAAAAATAGTTTTTTAAATAATTAATGGGATATACGAATAAAAAGGCTATACATACAGCATTTGAGGGATGATAATATCGTTACTCTTTGTAGATAATATCGTTACTCTTATTACAAATAAAAAATTTAATTATCATTGATTCTTATTTTTAGTAAATATTTTTTTTAGAATGAGAAAAAAATTTTGGATTTAGTACTATACTTTTAACTTTTTTAAAATTTAATATAATTCAACCCGATAAAAAATAATTTGATTGGGTTGGAGATGATTAATTGACGTCACGTTACCTTGGAACTAATTCAAAAAGAAATTGGGCTGGAGATGATTAATTGAGGTCACGTTATCTCGGAACGAATTGGAGTGCAGCTCCCTGTCCTATATTAAGCAGAGAAAGAAAGAAGGTGAAGGTGAGTTGGTTTAAAATGGACGGCCAACTCGGTGGCGACCCGCACTCAGTCCGGCAGGAGGCAGACGACGTTGAGTCATTGAGAAGGGACACTCCCAATGAGCACTCTTTTGTAGCTAACACATCCAACGACAACAAGGTATACACCTTTTGCTTTTGCTTCATGATGATGATGTTGTTAAAGAGTAAGTTGAACTGAATATGAAACAGCTGGAGAGTGTGACGATGGCATCATACAGGACACTAGGAGTGGTGTTTGGAGGGCTGGTTACATCACCTTTGTATGTGTACCCATCAATGCCATTGAAGTCTCCAACAGAAGATGATTACTTGGGAATTTATAGCATCATGTTTTGGACTCTCACTCTTATTGGTGTTGTCAAGTATGCCACCATAGCACTCAAAGCTGATGATCAGGGTGAAGGTATATTCTTTCTTCTATTCCTCTCTATGTCCAGCTTTTCCAATGCTTTTTTTTTTTTTTTTCGTTTTTGTTTTTTATGCTTTTGTAATTGTATTTTGTTTTTGTTTTTGTTTTGTTTTGTTTTGTTTTATAACTTGGGTATCAACCTCTTTAATATAACAATATGTTTTGTTTTGAACCTGTCAACAAAGTATTAATCAACAGAACCTCTTTAACATTAAACAAAACAAATATTAATAGAAAAATAGCTAGATAAGTAATGCAAGTTCTATTAAAAGACTCTGTGATGCGAGTGAGTAGACCTGAAACTTGTTAAGCCCTGAATGTTAGACAAAGAAATCTATACTTGGTGGAGAATTTCGCCACTGCAAATTTGAATAGACACAACATAAACTAGTTAAATCCGTCTTCTTTTTTTTTTTTTTTAATTGAACATTAGGAAAGGTTCCTAAAATTTACCATATTGGAAAAGATTGGAATTAGATATATAATTCATTTCATTTTAATCTGTCGTGGTTTATAAACCTTGTAACTATAAAATGACAAGAGCATCGTGATATTAAAAACAGTGATGTGAAGTGTGTCTATGTTCTATTCCCTGATAAAAGAAAATCCTTATATTGGAAGCGACCTTTTTTGTAATTACTCAATTATGAATATGTAATTTGAGGATGGATTCACCAGACTTGAATTGATTTGGAAATATACGTCAAAGAGAATGATTATAGGAAAACTTGGGAAGCACTAGGTTTGATGTGAAAGCAAAGGTCATTGATAATTCTGATAACTGAATAGAAGAAGAATGGGAAGAAGTTGGTAGTGAAAATTGGTTGGATTCCATTAGCTGATTGTTGCACCTTATAGGCATTTGGTAGTGTGAGAGTATTTTTAAGATTAGAGAGAAAATGATAAGCTTTTGTCTAGTGTCATCAAGCACCTATAGAACTTAAGCCTGGATCATCTTTGCTGCAATTTATATGGCCCATGTGGCCTCAGTCAATGTTTTGTATTATTTATAGTATTTCTCACCATCCACAGTCTGACAACCATCCATGAGACATAAAAAATACAAGCCTAGCAAAATAACTCCAAATCTTATGTATTGATTATTTTGGAGAGAGATAAATGCGTGTATTGTTGAGTATGTGGTTGTGACAGTGCTTTGAACTTAGTATTAGCTTTAAAATGATCACTTGAAACATTGTTTTTTAAATGGCACCACGGCAAGACCTTAGATTGCTTTATTAACTATTTATTATTTGTTATTATTTTTTTCATTGAGAGAAAGACCTTAAATTGTTATCATGTCATACTTTGCCAATCCAAATGTAAGCCTAATGTTGATGGAATTGTTTAACTATATATTCACTTAGAAAAACAAACACCAAACACACACACACACCTCCATCAAGTGAAGATGCTTGAACTGGCTTTCAGAAAAACAAACACCAAACACACACACATCCATCAAGTGAAGATGCTTGAACTGGCTTTCAGTGATCACACAACTTCAGTCCTAAAAACTGGCACAGCACGGTTCTAAGTCTTAGTATGTTGCCACAATTTAAGTTTGAAATAGATTTGGCTTTTTAACCATGAGGGATTGATCGAGTGCTTAGGCTCGTGATTTGCTCTCATAAGGTATGGGTTCTGATTCCACAACAATCTATCAATGCCATGAGTTTTCTCAATTTCCCAAAGATAGTATTGTTTGTGGGGGGACCTCGTTTCCAACTCAAGTTTGTCAAGCATGTTCAGGGAATTTCTAGGCCATAATAAATAAATTAAAGACACATTAGCTTTCATGGAAAAACTTGTGTTGGGACAGTGAAAAATATTTTCATGGGTTTGTATTAGGAACTTAGGCTGCCATATATTTCATCTCTGTGTCCAACCAGTTCTTAAAATTTTCATTAATACAATTCTATTATTGGAGGTTTAGTGGTACAATCTGTATGACAACGAGAGAAATTTCTGATGAATAAGTAGAGTTTGTTTTTTGATTATTGCTTTGGGAGTTCAAGAGGACCAATTTAGACATGTGAGATCAGTTTCTGAGTTCAGCTCATTGAACTATTATGAGATTGAAAAGGTTGTATGGATGAATATTCTAAGAATTTAAAAAAGAAGATAAGGCTGGAAAACAATGATGTCTTTGTAAATCTAAAGGTTCAAGCAAATACAGAAATGCTAACTTTGTAGTTTTTTGATAAATACAGTGAAGGAATAAACGACTGGAAATGAAAAAAATGCATGTTATTGAATTAAGTTTCCCGCTAAGTCTTGAATTGCTAGTTGAAGTACTAAGTTTTGACTCTCCACTTTTTAGTACTTTATATTTACTCTGATAGGGCCAAGCTGGGTCAAGGAGGGTATTGGTGGGTTGATGGTTCATGCACAACTATAACCCTGTTTATTGAACTAGTGAAGCTTATATGCTTAATTCACAAACTTGCTGTTAGTAATATTAATAAGTAAATGAAGATTATATGAGGATGCGGCTCCCATCAAAAGAAATATTCCAGCAACAGACTTATTTTACTTAAAATACATCAATAAACATAAATCCTAAATGTAATTATTATTAAAGAATTTTAAACTTCAACCACTTTTGTATGAAACAAAGAAAATAGTTTCAGCTGTTTTACTTATTTTAAGTGTTCTGCTGCTGAAATTTGTTCTAAATCTTCAGCAAATGTATTTAGTTCCGTACACTTTAAACCTTTTTTATTATGATTGGGTTGCTTACTTGATACAAAAGATCTATGCTGATTGTTTTTGCCTTCAGTTCAATAATATTTGTTTCCTGAAATATATCCACAAGTTCAATGAAAGGCACATAAAACAGTCCCTAGGAGTCCCCATGTATATACTATTTTTAAGTACGCTGGAACATGGATTTCTGACTTATGTAACAAAATGAACTGGTTGCAGGTGGAACTTTTGCTTTGTATTCTTTACTTTGTCGAAATATGAATATTGCATTCCTTTCTCCCAAAAACATTGCTTCAAACTCGAGTATTTCGCGCTCTAATTTGCTGGAAGTCACTGCAAATAAAAGTAGACTTGGCAAGTTTTTTGAGAAAAGCATTGTTGCCAGAAGAATATTGCTTTTCATTGCTATGTTAGGCATGTGCATGCTGATAGGAGATGGTATACTTACACCTGCAATCTCAGGTTTACCAACATGGTTTTACTTGTTTTAATTTGTTGCTTCATATTTAAATATTTGTTTGTTAGTGCAAAATATTTGTTTGAATTAAATTTTATCTTTAAAATCCACTGATAGTGTTGTCAGCAATGGATGGATTACGAGCACCTTTTCCTTCTGTCACTAAATGTAAGTATTGATGCTTCTTACAATAATCTCATGTTATACTATGCAGATGTTCATTCACTGAGTTTAATTCTAATATAGTATATTTCTCTGGGATTTATGAGTACTATATAAGCACTCTCTTAGGTTCATCAATATTATTAAATTGCTTTCATTGTTGGACATCTAGATATTTAACATGCCCCTTGTAATACAAAGTATGTCATGAGACAATATTCTCTAGGTTTATCATCTGATGTGAAAGTATTTCTGAAAGTAGTATTTGCCTTTGATTAGCCATTAGCAGACTTGTTATTTATTTTATCTTTACAAAAAGGAAATGATTCTGATGTAGGGAATATTTAATACCAGTGGCAACTATTTTGAGATATTTTTTCAAGCTTAATGACTTAATATATTATGTCAAAAAATTTCCCCTTTTCGACTAGTATATCACCTTCAGGTTTTTAGGTGTCCTTTTACCTTGGCAGTCATATAAGTGGATTGTGCCTTACATAGCCTTTTAACAAGCAACACAGCTGTGTATAATGGAAAACCGACTTTTAGTATCATTGAGAAGATTGAAATTGATGAAAGCCCATTGACAGCTGAAACGGCTCAATAAACCGTAAGCTACTTTAGAGTGACATGTATTCAATGCTATTTGCCATTTAGGAAGAGGTCATGGGTTCAAATTTTTTTAGATCACCTACCTAGGATAATAATATTTCTCTAGTTTCCTGAGTATCAAGATTGTAGGGTCTGATGGTTGGCACCGTTTTATAGCCCTATATAAAGAAAAGAAGATGGAGGATTTCTGGAAATTAAAAAATGAAGGAGCATTTACTGTTATGTCTAGGAGCATCTTAATGTCCAAAGGCACTTGTAGTCAATTTTTAGTAAAGAGTTGAATTACAAAGTGATTCTACAAGAGCTTAAATAACAATTTGAAAGTTAAGTGACGGTAAAAACTTATATTTCTCAGTCCCTGTGACTTCATGAGCAAGCTTTGCTGCTAAATGTCTCACTACATTGGAGTGTATAATTTCATTTTGTGTTTAATGAAATTTATTTCTCTGCAAGTTCAAAACTTTTAATTTTTGATGTTGCAGCATTGGTGGAAGCTCTCTCTGCAGTAGTTCTAATTGTTTTGTTTCTGCTGCAAAAGTTTGGTACCTCCCGAGTGAGCTTCCTTTTTTCCCCAATCATGGGTGCTTGGACACTTACTACTCCACTAGTAGGAATTTATAGCATTATACATCATTACCCTAGTATTTTCAAAGCTTTATCACCACATTACATAGTCCGTTTCTTTTGGAGAAATGGAAAGGAAGGCTGGCTGTTACTTGGGGGAACTGTCCTCTGCATCACAGGTGAGCTTCATCTTCAACTTGGTGTCATCAACATAGAAGATACACTTGATTGTTGTTTGCTTATATACCCTGGAATTTGCTGTTAATAAGCAGCCAAACACATAAACTGCTAGGCCCTAGAATGTATATCATAGTGATATATTATGATTTCTCGTATACATTGTAAGTTAAAAGGAACAGAAACGACCAAATGCAGAGAATTTATGATGCAGACTGTCGGGATTGTTAAGATTTTGCACTAATATATCTTCTGATTGGCAATGCTTCTTTTTAATCCTTGCTCTCGTTTGAAAAGCATGGCTAAGGCTTCTGGTGATCTTCAAGGCAGAGACAGCCCATTTACTGCAACCTAAAGAAGTAATAAAATTCTTGTTGCTAGACAACTAGCATATACACAGTGAGAAGTAGCAAAATTAATATTACAGAAACAATATCATCTGTTAAGCCAACAAATCTGTCAGGCTATTGTTGAACAGTCTTGAACTCTTTGCATTTCCCTTGTGTGTCAAATTTGATGGGGGAAGAAGCACAGAGATTGAGTTTCATCTTTGCATCAAGCTACATATTTTCGATTTCTTTTGATATTTTTTATGCAGATACTATTCCTTGTATACAGGTTCTGAAGCACTGTTTGCAGATCTTGGTCATTTTAATAGGAGTTCCATTCAGGTGAATGCCTTCTCTTAAATCTTCACTGTTTGTATATTAATTGCCATTCCTCACAATTTGTTCCCCAACAGATAGCCTTTCTGTTTACTATATATCCGTCATTGGTTCTGACATATGCCGGGCAGACAGCGTACCTGATAAGGCATCCCAATGATCATGATGATGGATTTTATAAGTTTATTCCAGGTCCAATTTACTGGCCTATCTTCATCATAGCCACTTCAGCTGCAATTGTTGCAAGCCAATCATTGATATCAGCTACTTTTTCTATTATCAAGCAGTCTGTGGTGCTGGATTATTTCCCTCGGGTTAAGGTGGTACACACTTCTTCCAGAAAAGAGGGCGAAGTATACTCCCCAGAAATTAATTACATTCTCATGGTTCTTTGTGTTGCTGTTATACTCATTTTTGGAGATGGAAAAGATATTAGAAATGCTTTTGGTATGTTAACCTAATACTCTGCATTTTGATTCAAATCTACATTAATTAGCCGCAGAATTGCTTGATGTTTTCATAGAGACATCTTCTTCTAGTCTAAGCTCTCTTGCTCTGAGTAATATTGTGGCATATTAGTATTATTTTAAGGTGAAGATCCTGTATTTATTTTATTCTCACCTTTTAGCTTCCAAATGAATAGTCTATAGTTATTCAGGTAAGAGTTCATATTAGAAAAGAATCATTGTCCTGTATATAAATTGAGTTTCTTCTCTATGCTTGGAGAATGCCTCAATTTCATTTAATGTTGATTTAACACATTGCTTCTTGTTTTTGGGTACTTATTTGTATCTGTATTCAGTACATTCAATGCATTCCTCTGGGCTATAGACTTGGCTAATATAAAACCTTACTTTGCAGGCGTTGTTGTTAGTTTAGTTATGCTCATAACCACTATATTACTGACACTAGTCATGATCATGATATGGAGAACACCTGCAGTACTGGTTGCACTCTACTTCGTGATCTTTTTCACAATGGAAGGTGTTTATGTGAGTGCTGTTTGTACTAAAATTTCAGAGGGCGGATGGATTCCTTTTGGCATATCTTTCTTTCTAGCCTTCATTATGTTTGGCTGGTTCTATGGGAGGCAAAGGAAGATAGAATATGAGTTGACCCACAAGATTGACTTGGGACGACTTAGAATTCTATTATCTGAACCAGGTGTTCAAAGGGTTCCAGGATTGTGCTTCTTTTACACCAATATTCAAGATGGGCTGACTCCTATCCTTGGACATTACATTAAAAACATGAGATCTCTTCACAGAGTTACCATTTTTACAACACTGCAATACCTATTGGTTCCTAAAGTTTCTCCACAGGAGAGGATAGTTGTCAAGAAACTGGGAGACCTCGAAGGAGTTTATGGATGTGTGATTCAGTATGGATATGCTGATTCCCTGAATCTTGAAGGTGATGACTTTGTAAATCAAGTCACTGATTGCTTGCAGGAGCATATACAAAATTACACAGGACGTTTACCATCTGATCCTGTGGAGATCCACGAAGAAATCTCCCATCTGGAAGAGGCCAAGCGATCTGGTGTGGTTCACATTCGAGGGAAGACAAGGTTTTACATGGGCAAGAACTGTAGCTTGTTCAACAGGATCATGCTTGCCTTTTATGAAGTTATGCACAGTAATTGTAGATCTGCACTGCCTACCCTGGGTGTACCGCTTACACAGCGTATTGAGGTTGGAATGCTATATGAAGGTTGAGAGATCAACCATAGTTACATGCAACAGGTACGTGTAAACGCCAACTTACTGAATCTAAAACCCCTAACACTAGAAATTTTAACCAACGGCAAGAAGCACAAAATATTTTGTGGATCAATCCTTTTCTCTAAAATCTAAGATTTAGAGGTAATTTGTTTTTTTCGTCTGAAGATTAAATAGTGCTGTAAGACTGAAGACTGAATAGTTATTGAAACATAAAATCTGAATTACATATATATTTTTTAATATCTTAATATATTATAAACTTGTTTGTTTTTTAATATTAAAATTATCTGAAAATTAGTAAGTTGATATTTATATATTTTTTACTATTTTTTGTTACGTGATTTTAATTAATGTTATACAAATATCTGAAAATAAATAATTTAATGAATTTTAAAATATTTTTTATGTATATATTAATAATATTTTATTTATAATTAAAATATGATTTAAAAAATATAGTAGTATTAAGTATATTTATATATTTAAATATGTTAATATATTTAAGAAAACAACTAGAAAATGAATGTTTAAATTGTAAATTAAAATATATTAGTTTAATTTCAAAACAATTTGAAATGAGATGTATTTAGACATTGCTTTTCAAATATATTTTTTGTAAGTATTAAGAAAAAGAAAAAAGAAAAGAACATTTGAGTAATACAAAATTAGGATAAATTTGAAATTGTGTTATTTTAGAGAGAATAAATTTGAAATAAAAACTTTTAAATGTTATTAAGTAATTTGCAATTAAATAAAAAGTTAAAAATTCGTACTTAATTTTTTCAGTTGTTTTTGGATAGTTTTAAATGATTTGATCACTTAAAAAAAACAAATGAAAATAACTTAATGAGTGTAATTCAGCACTATTAAGTTTTAAATGGAAAAAAACAAACGATTTCTTAGTTTTAAGTAATTTATTTGTTAATTAAAGAAAGCAAATTATATATAAATGATGTAACTAAAACAACTTAATAGGTATAATTCAGCGCTAATAAGTTTTAAGTGGAAAAAAACAAACAACCTTTTAGTTTTAAGTAATTTATTTGTTAATCAAAGAAAGCAAATTACATATAAATGATATAATCGAAAATTGACTGGATTCTAGTGCAAGGAACATTTGTTTATACTATGTTTCTATCCTACTGTATTTTTTTCATTGTTGTTATTTGAGTTTCATCAAATTGATTTTATATGCTAATAGGAATGCTGATACAACACCTGGAAACTTGGTGGAAATGGTATTGAATTTCTAATATCATTTGGTAATTTCGTTGGCAGAAATTTTCATGTCTTAATATTGTTACTCTATTAAGTGAGTTCGAAAAATCAGTAAGCATACTAAACAGTATTAAGTTTTCTTTTTAACATAAGATATATTAAGTAAATATACAATTCACAAATATAAAAACTATAAGTTTCAGATTCATATTTAAAATATACCAAAGAAGAAACTTATCAAATATCAAAACAATTTTCTAGCTTCTCTTTACACTTTACTACATAGTAGAACGTAAGTAGCACATAACACATAATAGAGCCAAAGTCACCCGTCGACAAGTATATAGGGCAAGTGTAAGTGAGAATTTAGTTTAAAAAATAGAACACTCATGCTTGAAAGTAAAAGATAGAGTCTTGTTGTGATCATCTATGAGTCCTCCCACATGACTAATTTGTCTACGCACAAATGAGAAGACCCATTAGTCCCTAAGGTACTCTAGAGATACTTCCCATATAGTCATGCACATAACAAATCACATATAATATAAGTCTGAACACAAATATTACAGAGGTGCTTGCTAGTAGTAAAAAATAAAAGTGAGTCAAGATAAAATATTATTTTATGGTATCATTTTATCAAATATTTTCTTAGCATAATAATTGTCTAAACATAATTTCGAAGATATACATAATGTTGTGATTCCAGTTTTAAAAATAATTTAGTATACTTACCTTCCAAAAGTCCAAGATAAACAAAACTCTTCATAAATCAAATGATCCAAATTTTAGCCTAAATTAACATAATCACACATAAATCAAACTCAAATTAATGTCTCAGAACATTCCCCAATTGAAAACCTTAAATTAGAGCTAGCCAATGCTATATTGAAATCAATACAGTATTTGATTTACAATTTTTAATAAATTGTAGACAAGTTGAAAAATTATGAAATTTTCCAAAAAACATGCTACACATACATATCTCACACCATAAAAATTTTCAAAATTAAATAAAATTTGGAAGAGCCTTAACATTTATTTTGTCAAGTACTATAGTTTGTCATCTAGTGGACGACACAAGATATACTTCAATTTGAAATTTTCTTAATATTCTATGGATCTCTGTTTCATTTAAAATTTTGCAGAAGCAAAATACACTTATTTGGAATTCAAAATAAAACTTTGATAGAAAAATAACTCAAACAAATATTTTAAAAATATTTTTCATATTCGGACTTACACATATTATGCGATGCAAATTGATTCAACACTTTGACTAAAAAAAATAATAATTTTTAAAATATGACTTCAAAAATTCTAAAAATTTACAAAGTAATACCTAATATGTTTATAAGCAACTAAGAGATAATATAAAAATCAAACACACATATAACTTATAACTTTCAAAGTAGGCATTGGTTACTCTATACATACCTAAAATTTATAAAATGACACAACAATATATATTAAAAAAAAAAAAAAAAAACCTAATATACCTAGGTTTTTTTTTCCTAAACAATTTTAATCAAAGAATTAATCCTCTAAGTGTTTAAATAAAATACATAAAAGAGAAATGTGATAACAAACCTTATAAAGCCCACTTGATTTTTAAACTAAATTTTCTTTCAAATACTTTGTGAGAATTATTTGTCAAGAGCAAAGATTTTTTTTTTTTTTAAAGTTGTATTGAACGGTTAATAAAGAAGAAAAAAGTTTAATAGATTGTAGTTTCCTATTCTTATCAAGTCATTTTTTTTAAATAGAATAAAAAATAAAACTTTAAATTAATTAGAAAACTGTATCAAATATAAATTCTTATATACATATTTTATTAAAAATATAACTCCCTACAAGTTCAAATATGGTTTTTTAAAACAAAAAATCAATAATTTAGTTTTACTTAAATGCTTAGGGAATAATTTGGGTGTTACAACTTCTGTCCCCTTTAAATGAATTTCATCCTCAAAATTTCTCATACTAATCGATCACATAGTTAGGGATACTAGACTCGAATCTCATTCTCATGCTCCCATGTTGCTTCTTCAATAGAATAGTTCCTCCTTAAAATCTTTACTAAAACTATAGTTTTAATGCATAATTTTTTAATCTTGCGATCCAAGATTTGAATAGGTGCTTCCTCATAGGTGGGATCGTCCCTCAATCGAAATGGTTCATAGCTAATCACATGAGAAGGACTTGGAACTTATTTACGAGACATAGGCAATGAAATACGTTGTAATTCTAGCTAATGTTAGAGGAAATGCCAGTCTATAAGCTAAATCTCCAATCTTCTTTAAAATCTCACATGGGCCTACATAACTTGGGCTTAGTTTATCCTTCTTTTTAAATCTCAGGGCACCTTTCTCTAGGACAACTTTAAAGAACACATTATCCTCAGTTGTAAACTCTAAATGTTTTCTTCGATTATTAAATAATATTTTTGCCTACTTTGTGCGACCTTTGTTCTCTCTCTGACTTTCTCAATAACTTCACAAGTTTGCTAAACAATCTTAGGACCGAACATTTTTCTTTCACTAACCTCACTTGGGTTTACAAAAATTCCTTCTAGTGACACTACATACACCAAGAATGCAATGTGATCCAACCAAAACTCACATTTGGAAAACTTCACAAACAAGTGTTTCTCTCTGAATGTTAGCAAAATTTGTCTTAAAGTGTTCTTCATATTCTTTTCAACTTCTAGAATAAACTACGATGTCATCAATAAAACAATCAAAAACTTATCTAAGAGGTCAAGAGGTCCTTGAACAACCCATCCATGAGATCCATAAAAATAACTGGTGCATTTATCAACCAAAATGACATCACTAAGAATTCATAATGTCTCATTCGAAATACAGTTTTAGAGATATCTTCATTCTTGATCTTCAATTGATGATAACCAAATCGAAGATCAATTTTATAAAAAACACTTGCACCCTAAAACTGACCAAACAGGTTCTCGATTCTTGGAAGAGGATACCTATTTTTCACTATCACGTGATTCAATTCTCGATAGTTAATATACAATCTCATGCTTTCATTTTTTTTTTTTTATTAAAGTATCAGTGCACCTTAAGGTGAAATACTAGGACAAATGAAACCTTTATTAAGCAACTCCTGTAATTGTTGCTTAAGCTCCTAAAGTTCAATTGGTGCCAGTTGATAAGACGTTTTAGATACAAAGCTTGTACCAAGAAGAAGATCAATATTAAACTCGATCTCTCTATCTAAAGGAATACCAGGTAAGTCATTCGAGAACACCTCCAGAAATTTTTTAGCTACTAGAACTTTTTAAAGTTTCACTTCACTTTTCTTAGTTTCTACCACACCTGCCAAGTAACCCCTATACAACCCTTTTAAAGGTATTTTTGAGCTTTAAATGTTAGGATCACTAGTGAAAGTGAACACAAACTAGTTCCTACAAAACTAAATGCACACTCACCTAGAGGATTAAATAAAATCTCCTTCTCATAACATTTCACATTAGCATGGTAAGTAGAAAGCCAATCCATACAAAAAATAACGTCAAAATCATATATGTCTAAGATAATCAAGTCTGCTTTTAACGCCTTGTCCCCTAACTGAACTCTGTAAGATCTCGACAATTTTTTTGTGTATAAAGATTGCCTTGAAAGTTAGAAACACACATTTGAAACTCCAACATCACAGGTACAGAATCAAGTCTTCTAGTGCATGATAAATAAAAATGGACATTAACCACTCACTAAAGTGGTTAACGCATATATACATAAGCCTAAATCAACTAAAAACTTACAAATTCTAAGGAACTAGCATTTGACTTGGTTCCCAAAATAGTTTCTAATTAAAAGTATATTGAATCTTATAACTGTGCTTTGATACCAAAATTATCACACCCTAACCCGAAGATCAAGACATAAATTAATATACTATCAAATAACTTCTAAAAGTCCAAGAAAATGTATTTATTTACGAAGTTCTTAAACCAAAATAAATAAGTTCTTAAGAATATACAAATGACATATAAGCTTATTTTTAAAGGAATCAAGAAACACTGTTGAAACGCTAATTCATTCTATATGCGATAACAATATCAATCATTTAAAATCACAATATACTCAATGAGTTTGGAAACTCAATAAGCATACTAAACAATATTAATTTTCTTTTCAACATAACATATCAGAGTTTTAGAAGGCGCTTAGGCATAAGGCGCATCGTTGGCTCCTGAAAAATGGCCAAGCGCAATGCCCTCCAAAAGGCGCGTGCTTGAGCACCTAGGCACAAAAGCCCAAGGCATGCTTGGGCAAAATAAAAGGAAAAAACCAATTGACGAGCCATTCTCTCCTCACCTTGACCACCTAGCTACCAAAATCAACTGCTAAAACCGACCAAACAACTACCGAAACCAACCAAACAGCCTTAAAACTAGCCAAACAACCTTGAAATCAGCCTTTTTGTCACCGATCTACTCCCCTCTTCTCACGTTGGTGTTCCTATTGACGAAATTGGCACTCTAAGGTGGTGGTTTTATGGCTACAGACGATGAGGAGAGAGAGGCAAAAAAGAAGAGGATGAAGGAAGGGAGAAGGTGAGGAAGAGAGAAAAGTGACAGTTGTTAGGGTTTTCGACTGTTAAAACATAAATATATATGTATAGAAAAATTGAAAATAACCCCCTAACTTATGATAAAATACCCTATTAAACGTAGAGAAAATTGTAAATAACTCTTTAAATTATTATAAAATATCCAATTAAATTTTTTAATTTGAAAAATAAATAAAAAACCACTATAATTACATATATATAAAGACCCTGATTTTGTGATTTTATAATATTTTAAGTTTTTTTTTTTTTTTAAAAGTGCGTCTAGGCTCGAAAAGACGCACTTTGCGCCTATGCCTTGCGCTTTTTAAAACTATGTAACATATATAAAATAAATACACAATTCACAAATATGAAAACTATAAATTTTATATTCATAATCAGAATATACTAAATCAGAAATTTATCAAATATCATAATAGCTTTTTAGGTTCTTTTTATGCTTTAGTACATAGTAAGACTTAAGTATCACATACCATATAATAGAGCCAAAGTCACCTGTCAGCAACTAATATATATATAGGGTAAGCATAAGTGAGGATTTAATTTCAAAATTAGAACATTCATGCCCGAAGAAAAGAGCCAGACGCTTATTGTGATCGTCAATGAGTTCTCTCACATGCACTAATTCGTCTACACGCAAATGCAAATACTCATTAGTACCTAGGGTAACCTATAGACACGTCCCAAATACTTACATACACATAACAAATCATATATCACATAAGACTCCATGCAAATATCACAGATGTGCTTACTAGTAGCAAAGAATAAAAGTAAACCTAGACAAAATATTATTTTATGGTACCATTTAATCACATATTTCATAGCATAATAATTGTCTAAACATAATTTCAAAAACATACATAATGTTGTGATTCCAATTTTAAAAATAGTTTAATATACTTACTTTTCAACAACCAAGCAAAATTTTCACGAATCAAATGATCCAAACCTTAGTCTAAATTAATACAATCACACATAAATTAAACTCAAAACAATGTCTTAAGATGGGAAAACGGGCTATCAAACATTGCCTTAACTTAGAATCTAAAATTAGAGTTAACCAGTGTTATATTGAAATCTATACAATATTTGATTTATGACACCCTAACTTAAAACCTAAAATTAGAACTAATCAGTGCTATATTGAAATCTGTACAATATTTGATTTATGATTTTGTAGACAAGCTTAAGAATTATGAAAATTTCTAGAAACATTCTACACATACTTCTCACACCACAAACATGCTACATATATTGAAATCTGTACAATATTTGATTTACGACTTTTAATAAATTGTAGACAAGCTGAAAAATTATGAACATTTCTAGAAACATGCTACACATACACATCTCACACCACAAAAATTTTTAGAATTAAATAAAACCTAGAAGTGCCCTACAAAATTTATTTTGTAAAGCATTTTTGTCTGTCTTCCAAAGAACAACTCATATTATGTTTCAATTCAGAATTTTTTTTAATATTCTAAAGACCTTTGTTTCACTTAAAATTTTGCATAAATAAAACACACTTATTTAGGAGTTCAAAACAAAATTTTTATAGGAAAATAACTCAAATAAGTATTTTAAAATATTTTTGTGTTCAACTTACACATGTAATGTGGTGCTTCGATTAAGAAAAATCATAACTTTTAAAATATGACTTCAAAAATTCTAAGGTAATACTTAATATGTTCATAAACAACTGTATAAAATTTGAGAATTTTCAGAGAAGTAAAACTTAATAAAACATATCTCGTAACCACACTATGTAAAAAAATATTACAAAATTTCAGCACTCTTCATTTAAAAAGAAAAATCAATAAAAACTCATTTATTTGTGATACTTTTATGAAACTAATTTTATTAGAAAGGTCAAAAGGTCTAGTTTTCAAAATAGAAGTCATAATATCAAAATCAAACACATGCATCACAACTTACAATTTTCAAATTAAGCACCAACTAGTCTATATATGTATCTAAAATTTATAAAACAACACTAACATAAAAGGAAAAAAAAAAACCACTAATATACCTAGGCTTTTTTCTTTCCTAAACAATCTTAATCAAAGAATCAATCCTCTAAGCATTTAAATGAAACACATAAAAGAGAAATATGATAATAAACCTTATGAAGCCTTCTTGATTTCCAAACTAAATTTTATTTCAAAAACCTTGTGGGAGTTATTTGTCAAGAGCAATTTTCATTTTTCTTTTTAAAGCTGTGCTGAACAGTTAATGAAAAAGAAAAAAGGTTTTATAGATTGTAGTTTCCAATTTTTGTCAAATCACCTTACCCATATTTTGAAAAAAATAAAATAACTTTTCTTTTAAAAAAATGATGAATTTAAAAAGTTTAATCTGATTAGATACTTTATCAAATACAAACTCTTACATACATACTTTATTAAAAATATAACTCCCTACAAATTTAAATATTATTTTTTTAAAACAAAATATCAATAATTTAGTTTTACTTAAATGTTTAGGAAATAATTTGGGTGTTACAAATCAGACGGGCCAAGATGTTCATGTAATCTAAGGTTGGGGCAATTATAAATTTCTAGATGATAATTACAAAATAAAAATTATAGAAAAGGATCTTGAGCATCTACTTAAAACAACCACCATCTATTCGAAAAATTTTCAAAGCTCAAAAGAGTGTAGGGAGAAATCAACATGGTTAACAATAAGGTATAGTGCAGATATCTTATCAGTTATAGTTTCACTAGATCAATTATATTTTATGTTGTCGTATTCTCCACTACAACTATTATGCTAATGATAAGATCTGTATTCTCCACTACAACTAAACCACTGTCATCAAATCAAAACCTTAGGATTTCATGCTGTTTATTTATTATTCCTAAATACATAGACACACTCAAAGATAGATAATGGTCTTGATGATACAATGAGAATTACACAATTGAATCATCACTCGAATCAACTACTGCAGGCCTCTCATTTGTGTCTGCTAATCGCAGTGAGCTTGACGGAATTTGTCCTGCAGATTTTCTTGATTCAAGTTTCTTTCTCACAGTAGCATCCCCTTCTGAACTGCCAGAAGTTAGTGGATAGCCATGATGTGATGCTACTCTTGGATATGATAGGCTATGTGCTGGCTTGGCTTCACTAGGATATGAACAACTTCGGGGACACCGTGGGATGTCGACCTTAAAAATTAAACAGTGAAGCAATTAGTCCAAAACAACAATCAAGACCAACAAAACCAAGTCTACACTTTCAAGGAACTCTAGGATTATATTTTTGCTGGCCACTTTTTTTAGTCTCTTCGCAGAAATAATATAAGAAAACGTAGTATTATAAGTGTGCTGAAAACATCAAATAACATCAATACAACACAGTTAGAAAACCATAGCTCTGTAAGCTTGTGTAGTATTTAATGTAACTTGATATAATTCATTTTTCGACCCAATTATCTATATTGCAAACGATCTCTTATAGAAAAGCACAACTTCTCCATACCTTGCTGCCAAAGATGCTCAGCTGCATTGCTATTGCAGATAAGCTGTTTGCTTTATGATCTGTAGCTTCTGGGTTCTGCTTATGTTGCCTGGCCTTGAAGAAAGGTTCAGGCCAACTCGTAAGGTTACCATGTTCCTTACTTAAAAGTCTGTGTGGTTGATCACCTGAATTTGATAATAAAGAGGATGCCCTTCTAAGGAGACCACTGTTACTTTCAAATGCTACATTGTCAAAAATAATTACTCTCGCTCTTGTCTCAGCTTGATAACCAGATCCTTGGTGAGAAAAACTAGCGGCTTCAATAACTGTCATTAATCATTAACGGTTATGTTATTCATTTACTTTCTTTTTCCATTATCAACAAAAAACAAAGCATGCAATTAAAAAGGTATGGCTGAAACAATCAAGCTAACATGATCAATCTCTAACCAACTTGATAACCAATGATCAGGTAAGATTAAATCCATGAATGGAACTTATTAGTTAGCATAAATCATGGGGTACTAGTGATGACCATTTATACTTCAGGTGCCCACTCATCATAATAACTCATTGTGTTTAAAATGAAAAGCAAGATGAACCTATTGAAGTTCTGGGAGTAATTAATTTTCCACTTTTCCTATAAATAGACAAGCAAAGTGTTTGACTTAATATAGTGTTGAGTGCAAGGTAAAAGTACTATGGTTCAAGTGACTGAGTGGCATTGGACCAAATGAATTGCTTTTTTAGGCGTGTATTATTTACTTGGTTATATGTGCATGAGTTCATGCCAGAAGTGTATGTGTGTGCAAGGATTTAAGAGCATGATTTTACAAGAGGCAGGCTTCAATTACCGGATGTTTCTACACTTCGAAAGCTTAGATTCCCCTGTGAAGGAAACAGAGACGCTGGAGATGAAATTAGTTCTTCTTCGAGCCCATGGGTTTTTACAGATCCTTTTAATAGAAATCCAATGGAGTTGTGAGGTATTTCTATACTTTCTCCTGTTAAGTACGTTGTCATTCTTGATCTTTCTGCAACAATAACTCTCAATTCTTGCATTGTCAATTTTTCAAATAGTTGAGGAAGCAAGAGCCTCACAAGAACGATAGCACTTTCCTGGGATGAATTAAAAAAAATATATGAAAATTTGAACTAGAGACCAATAATCACCCTAAAAAGGATCCCAGTATACAAACAATCATTTAAACTCTTCATGGTGATTACACATTTTAATATTTCATAATTTCATCAATCAAGATAACATCAACGTTTGACAAATAGCTTCTTAATTAAGCAATGCTTCAATAAATGACAGATATATATGTTTGACATGTGATGTAACCACCAAACACCTTCACGATTTTTTCACCTTATACTTTCAACAACAGTTCCTGTCCTGAGAATACGCCTACATGGTTTATTCACCTTATACTTTCAGAAGTTCATGTCCAGAAAATATGACAATGAAAGTGTTAGTGAACTCATACCTGCCACAAGGAATTTTCTACTGTGAGATCCGAGTTGAGCACTGAAAGTATTTTTTCGCTTTCGATAAAGAAACAGCGTACAACAGAATCTGTGACCATGTCACAGATGTAAGGCTTTGCAGTTAAAACTTCATACAGGCCCAAAGTACTCCCATGAGTAAAAGTTGGATGTAATGAGTAGTTGTTTTTTATACTCTTACTCGTCCACTGCCAAACAATAATTTTAGGCTTGGTATGCACCCTCAAAAGTCATATATTTTCAATTACAAAATACATTCAACTTGTCAATGTAAGCATATACTTTACCTTAACAATGCCATTAGATATAAGCCAGATACCATTTGGCCCGGAACCCTCTTTATATAATGTCACACCACGTACTTTCATGATTTCTTTGGCAAAACTTGCAAGCGGTTCGCAAACATTGGATGGAAGTGCCCCCAAATCTTTTATTTTTGGAAACTTCACCAAAGGAGGATTCCTTAGAAGCCGTTTCAAGTCAGTCTGCAAGTGTAGCAATACTAATTATACCAAAAATAAGACAAGAGTAGTGCTCATATAGATGATTTAAATGCCAAATCAAAACTGAAAATACCTGGACAGCATCATGAAGCTGAAGCATCTCTTTTACTTCTAATAACCCAACCTTCTCAAGATTTTGGACATAATTAATTAAATGGTTCAACACAGAATATGTCACTTGTCTTGTTTTCACAACATGCAAAACCTAAAAAAACATTTGTAAATATGAACTCATTATATAGCATCCTAGAATATATACAAATAAATTCATCTTAACAAGCTCTTCTAATTAAGCGAAACTTGAGATACAAAATAACAGCACTTAATTGACTAATTCCGACCCCAACACGACAAGAAACACATGTAGTATTCATACACACCTGAGGGAAGGTTACACTAACATCTTCCAAAAACTTTTTTGCTTCCTCTCCTTCCAACTTGCTTTCTTCAATGACATTAGAAGCAATATCTTTGTCACCTAAATAAAAAAGCAGATCAATAAGAAAGTGGTTGAGAGTACTAAAATACAGCACACAATTGTTTAGGCCTTAACTATAAACTTAAACTTTTGGGTTTTAGAGTTATTTAACATGGTATTGGATCCATTGTTTAGGCCCTTAACTATAAACTTGAACTTTTTGGTTTAAAAGTTATTTAACCTAGTTACCTAGTCAGAGTTCAAGTCCACCCACAGGTGATTGTATTTGTATTTTTTATGCATGAGTGTTCGTGTTTGTGTTAGGCCAAATGCAAACCCCACTATCCTTGCACGTGAGAGGGTGTGCTAGAGTGTCTGACTATTATTGTTTGAACTCATACCTATAAATTTAAGGTTTTTGATCTAACAGTTACTTAAGAAATTTAATACGCATTCGAAAAATTTAATACACATACGAAAAATGGCGAGCCCCCAATATACGGACCCAGAGGATTAATAAACAATAAGCCACAAAAATCCAATAAAACACAATGGAAAAATTATATCATGTATGTTTGTATTGCTATATACTACAGACGCTTAGCATCCTAGTCAATGGAAAAATGCTATAAGAACATAACTGTCCAAATCCTGCGATTGGGTTAGAAAACAAAACTACCTTCTCTAGAGTTACCATCCAACTCATGTCATTGGTTTTGCATAAGAACAAAGTAAAAATGTATTTCCGTATATCACAATGGATTGTACTTTTGGGTACTATTAGTTGTAAATTCAGGTATTCAGCAAAGATCCTTCCCCCTCTCTAAAGTATATGCATATATTTGAGAAGAGGAGAGGAGTAACACGTTTTAAAAAAAAAAAAAAATTGTTGCCTTTCAAAACTTAAAAAGGGAAGACTTGTAGTGCTGATATAGGTAAGTCGAAGTGTAATTATCATGAAAGCCACGACTAAGGAAAACTATAGAATGCTTCGTGCGATACCAGCTAACTTTTTAGCAGTTGAGGCAGTCAATTCTCAAGAATGATGCTGCCTTATCTAAAAAACATATCAAATGTACTCCCTTTGTTGTCACATCCAAGACAGTTATGCTATTTAGGTAAGAGGTGCAATCCCTGATTTGTAGTTCATATCAAACCTCAAACTAGATGCCAACTTCTGAAGTCCTAGATTACTTTTTTCAATAATTGCTTATACAAATGTTCCTTCTATGCATACCTCTTGAATCATGAGTACAGCATTCTAAGTTCTTCCCCTGTTATGGTACTTGTTCAGGTAGTAGGATGAAGTCTTCCTTCCACACTATTTCTCGTTCTCCATCACCACTACATTTTTTTTAAACTACTTGTTCGCAATTTGGGAGAAGATTGACAAACACTTAAAATAGATTCACGTTTGCAAACCATGTATTTTGGAATTGGAACCCAAGAAATAAAGATGGAATGGGTTGAGAGAATTAAAGTTCCAGTGAAAATCTAACAGCAGCTCCAGAGTTTTTAGTACTCAAGCGGTAGAACAGTGTGTGTGGAGCAGAGCTTTCTTTCTCATCGCTAACAGCTGCCAGACTTTAATGCTTCTATACTTAGTGATATTAATTTGAATGCCTTGTGGATTTAGACATCTATCTGAGAACTGAAAATGTTTTGAAGCTATGTAGTTTACGATGGGATGTAAGTGAAGAATTACAAAGTTAATTCAGCAGTAACAAGGAACGAAAAAGAAACAAGTTAAAAAACAAAAATACCAAGTAGGAAAGAGAAGAGATTGCTCATCCAGGAAAGATACCGTACAAGCAAATAGCAATGAAGTAAAAGAATATGCTGAAAAGGAAGAACTTACCTATAAAGTCATGTAATTGCTGTTGTGCAATTCTATGGGCACGAAGAAATGCTGCACAGATGTAGCAGGCAGATTCCAACCTTTCCACACTCAAATATGTAACCAGTTTTTGGGGAAACATGCTTGCCTGAAGGAACTTGTAGTAATATGGGAAATTAACATTAGCTTTTAAACCTTTCCAATCACATAAAGGCTCATTAGATGCCAAGTCAATAGCTTCATCCACTGATTGCATCAAAATATTAGCAATATTTTGTGTTATCCTTCCCTCATCTAGCATCCCCCAGTAAGCAGCTTTGACACCTGATAGGGAAAATGATTTTGTAATTTAGCATGGTCATTTACAGATAGGGTGACTTGTAATTCCACCAAGTATTTAAAAGTAGACAATAAGCATCAAGTTAAGCAAATATATCTTGCAAAATAAAACACTTGATGAACTAACAGGTTTCTTAAAATATAAATATTTTTAAAACATTAAATTAGGAAAACTTAGACGATCAAATATCATAAATAATACCTCAATAAATTTATTTAACATAAAGATAATTGGATATCTTTAAAAATTACATTAGGGTCATGATATACTTATTATATATGTGTCACTGTCTTTCATCTCATAATTTAAATAATATCTCACATTGTACACATCTAGCACTCTTTATTGTAATTTGAAATCAATTGAACCATGTTTTGCATCCAATATTTTTACATGCAATGGAATAATTTGTTTGAGAGTCTTTTAAACGGCATGCAAACAACCACAAAAATGGCGTTGATATCCCTTACAACAAGCACTATACTACGCCCTAGCTGAATGCAAAGAGGTAATTGGACTGGTAGAGAACAACATATGCTGCAAATTCCATTGCCCATTTATAAAAGCAAATAACATGAAGATTGTATGAAAATTTATGCACATTTTTCAGCTATGCAATACTCTAGTGCAAGACCAGGTTCTCACTTCTGCCTAACTAACAAACAAGCACCTGAAATGTAACTCCTAAATCTAGAGGTGTAAAACAGGCCACGCTAACCTACAGTGGCGGACCTAGATATTTACGTGAGAGAGGACATTTTATAATAAAATAAAAATTAAAGATAGAAACAATTATAGTTTATTTTTCTTTAGTTTTTCATGAATTTCATTTTTCGTTACGAATTTTCATAACTCTCTTTTATAAGTTCATTCTTCTTTACTCAAATTTTATTGATTTTCATTTAAACAACACGAACAAAAGAATAAAAGAAGTTTCAAAATAATTTTTTTAAAAAACTTCAATCTAGTTTCAAATAATATAAATGCTTGACAACATTTTTTAATAAATCTATAACATTCACCAAGTTATGAATGAGATGTGAGAGAAACTTAAAAGATTGAGAATTTTTTTTGGTTAAAAAGAGAAGTCATTTATAGATTGCAATAAATATAAGTATTATCAAAGTCAAATCATTACAAAATTTGAGAAAAGTCCGCTTGGTTAGAGCCACTATATAAGGAACTTCGAACTTGGGTTCAAATCCCCACCACACTCTTCAAAATTTTTTGAAAAAAATAAGTAAAAGGGCGTCAATTTTAGAGGTGGAAGAGAATCAAACCTACCACCAGAGTCATTAAATATGCACTCCGTGCCATCACGACAATTTTATGTTTGTGATTCCATTCATTTCGAAATTATATATATCAGTTTATTTATATATTTAAATATTTAGTCACTCATATTGGAAACTTAATAATTTTTCAAAAAATTTAAGGGGGGCATGTGCCCCTCCTAGCCCTAAAGTAGGTACGTCCCTGCTAGTTCAGTGCATTGTGTTGGCATGAGAAACAGATTTAGGAAAGCAAGAGATCGAAGTCAGGAAATGAAGAACAATAGTTAGAGGAGGGAGAAGAAAAATCAGAACTTAGGGAAGGAAGGAATAGAGAAAAAGCATGTAAATTTTAATTCTTATTCATCAACTATACTTGATCATCCAAAGAGTATAAAAGAAATTCGAAATGACAAATGCAAGTATTCCTAAATGACAAAAACACTAATTTACTAAAACAACAAATCTCTTAGAACAACTAAAAGAACAAATAACCAAATGGATAAAAACCCTAAAACCCTAAATTTATTTTATTTTCTTATTTTGCATCAGGTTGTTCACAAACCCACCAGGCAAGTGGGCAGGGCAATCCGTAATTTTTTTTTTAATTTTTTGTTCTAGTTAATTTAACTAGTACGGTCTTTTATTGTTGTACAAGAGATATCTTGCTCATATTATGGTAATATAAGTTTTTTTTATGTTTAAATTTATCGTAATAACCAGTGCATTATATTCTTTTATTAAATTTTACACTCATCATCATTTGTCATTCATTTTTTATTTAATTGAGCATGCTATGCTCAATCGTCCAACCCAACATAGCTTGCAGGCCATTTTATGCTAGGCCATCCCTGTGTGAATAACAAGCTAGATTATGTGATAACAATACCAACCAGTCTCATGCACCAGACCTTCAAATAAACCTTTAATGTAAAACTTGATAATCTAAATGCATAATTATCGATAACAAACGTAGACATTCCATTAGTATCTCCAAAATCACATTTTTGAGGTGTTATACAAACATGGGAAACACTTTCACTCATTCTCAATTCTCAAGTGCACACCCAACAATTTAGTGATGACAATCTAGCACACGGACCACAAACCAAATGCAAAAATCAGCCATTAAGGTCTCATTTCATGCTATACAAATCAAACCAAGAGCTGAAGCTATTGAGTGGTGGATGGCTATCCGTATACAAGTAGTTATGTCAAAACCTACACTTTATGATACCAGAAGAAAAACAACTGATAAAAATAAATAAATAAATAAAGAGGGATTTTATTACTTCAGATCTAGTAACTAATACAGCACCTATTAGGAAGTAATCTAGAGATTTCCTTTTCAAATTTTAGACTACGGTTTTAGCAGTGCTTACTTGAATAGGAATTTATCTTCTCATTTCAAGTTAATTAGGTTTAGATTTCACTTATTTTTGTTGGTTTAGAATTTGACTATAAAATAGACTTTTATGTTAGACCATATCCAGTACAATCATCTTTTTGGAATGAATTTATTGTCACATAGGATGGGGTAGATAATAAGGCTAAAAAACACTCTTCAATACAATTATTTAACCCAAATATGGAGTTCCTATGGTGAAATTGTTTTAAGAGAATATGGAGATGAATTTCTCAATTGAGAAACTCTCTTAGAAATGTTAACTAGGATTTCTCACTTTTCACAACCAGTTAAAAAATTGAAGATTTATGTAGACTTGAGATTATGGATTAAATTGGTAATTTGAAAATCTGATTACTCTGTCTCATTTATTCTTTTCTTCTCATGTCCACCAGCATAGATGTTAGTAATTTAATCAGCTTGCTTGAGTGTCAACCACTTTGTCCTTTTATACTAGCCTTGTGGTCTAATAAGAATATAGATGCTAGGCTGCAAACACATTATTATATGAATGCCAAGAGTTTGAACAAAGGAATGAATTAGAGAATCAGCTACATACCGTTTAAAAACCGAATGCGTATATCCTTCGAATTTGTTGGGTCCAGATTATTATCAGTTTCACATGTATTGTAAGAGTGCTTACATTCCCCTTCCAAATCATTTAGGCTTGTAATGTATCTTTTAACTGTGGCCCAGTCAGTCGGTCCCAACTCCTCATCATCCCCAAGATCATCAAAAGCCTTTGATGCTTTGTTCAACATTTTATACTTTGTGCAGTCCAGTATATGCCTCTGCCATCATAGAGTGCAATATTTTATAGGCAGAAATAAATAAATATATTACCGAAGTTCATAGGGTATTTAAGGAAACATAAACAACAATGTGCTAGGTTCATTACTTACATTTTGTAATACAATTATATGAGTAAAAATCATAACATCAAGGAAATTAATATAATGAGACCAGCCAAAGTTTTAAGGCCCCATAGGCCATATCAGTATGGAAATATTGAATGCTAAATCAACTATATGTATGCTATTTATTTATATATCTATGGTCCTACAATTAGTACTCTTTTCTCATTTTCAAATTTGTTAGACAGAAGGTTAAGATCACTGAACTCAAGTATAGAAAGTTGCAGCCTCTTTTATCAACATATTAAAATATGCTTATCTCTCTTGAACATTTCTCAAGTACTAAAGTAGATTCCTATCAAGTTCTTCCTTCTTTTGTTTTTGTTTTTTGTTTTTTTTTTTCCTTTGAAAGGACTTCCTTCTTTTTGTTTTGTCTAGGAATCAAAAAACGTAAACTTATATCAGGTATCATCTTCCCACGAGTGAATATGCAAGTCATGTTCAGTACTAATATAATTACAACTAAAGGTGGTAATATGGATCACAATACGATGGGTCGATACGAATTTGTAAAAAATAAATGGATGTGAGTTTGAGTTAAACGAATTTGTATCGAAATTGTGCCAATCCACTTAACTTATTTATTAAATTAACGAATTGAATTGGGATTGTTTAAACAAATCACAGGTTGATACGATTAAATTAGGAGTAATTATTAGAATATTAATATATTATAGGGGTTATTGTGTAATTATACATATATATGTATATATATGAGAGAATTACTGAAAAGCCTCTGGACATATGGCTTATGACAATCGGAAACCATATTTACCTTTTATTACACTGACCTCCCCTGCAGCAACCATTTGACTATGATTGACTGTAAAGGTTAACTGCAGAATAGGTACTTTGGTCATTTCCTTTTATTTTGATTTTTCTTTGATTCCAAAAAAAAAAAAAAATCAAAGATGACAGTGGAGACCCAGATTGGGTCTCCACTGCCATCATCAACCTCTGTTCATGATGATGTTTGATCAGGAGAAGTTGAATAAGATTATCATCTAACAAACAGGAACACAGATGTTGATTCTTATCTCCTTCCAACAAAACCAAAACCCCCCAAATCAAAACTAAATCAACCCAAGATCATCATCAATCAATCAATCATCAATCATCATCCCAGAAACACAAGTAGAAATACACAAACATTCAATAGAGAACCCAAAAATGCACAAACACAAACACCAAACAGAAAACCAAACACAACTCAGTGGGTTCACTCATTTCTTCATCAGCCAAGGAGGTCTAGGTATGAACAAAAATTGAAAAAAAAAAATTAAAAAGGAAAAGGGTTTGAACCCAGATTAATACATCTGGGTTCGAACCCATAAGATCTGGGTTTTCACCCAGATGTTGACGATCTGGGTGGTGAAAACCCAGATGAGGATGGCCGCACGAGGCTTTCTTAAGCTTCAGCGACTTCAGGTGTTGGAAACAAAAACCATTGCTAGTCCTAGTCAAAGCAAAAAGAGGGAAGGGAGATCGAGAGGATTGGTGATGGACGCGGATGCAGACGCAGACGCGATGGCGATCGACGGCGGGCAACGGGAACCAAACCTACAGGGGAAACCCAGATCGACGTCTGGATTTCCAAACGTATCAGGCGTCTGGGTTTCCAGATCAAAACCCATACGTTAACCTAGATCAACTTAACAAAAAATTAACAAAAAAAAGATAAAAAAGATAAAAAAAAAAAAAAAAACCCAGACACGATGTCTGGGTTTCCATCCAAACCCAGATTGATAACTGGGTTTGGAAACCCAGACGTCGGGCTGGGTTTGGAAACCCAGATCGACTAGTGAAGAAGATAAAAAGAAGAACGAGAAGGAGAAGAAGAGATCGACTGGTGACAAACCGGCATCGATCTGGGTTTCGGTGAAGAAGACAAGGAAAAAGAAGAGAAGAAACAGAAGAAAGAGAAGAGAGAGAGAGAGAGAGAGAGAGAGATGGAGATGAAGAGAGGGACCCGATTGGATTTTGTAAATGGAGGGGTATTTTCGTCCTTTCACTCAATTTTATCATTTTCCGTTATTTTTAACAGTCAACACGGTCAAATGGTTAGTATAGAGGAGGTTATTGTTATAAAATGTAAAAGTAATTTCCGATTGTAATAAAGAATATGTTTGGAGGCATGTCAGTAATTTCCTCATATATATATATACACACACACGCACACAGACACACATTTAACCCTCGACCTAACTCATTCCATTTTGGGCAGCCACCACCCATTCCATTTTCCACCACTTCTCCCTCACAGTCACTCCTTCTCCACGGCTCCACCACCAAATCCACCATCTCCACCACCATATCTCCCTCACGACGGTCACCGGCCACCACCATATCCACCGCCATCCATATCTGCCTCAAGAATAGCTTGAAAAACACAAATCAGATCAGATCGGTAGCCGACGTCGCCGCAAAATGACCTCCATCTCCCAAAACAGCCTCCTCACCAGCACCACCTCCCAAAAGGTCTCATTCTCTTTCATTTTCTTTTGTGTTTTCTCTACTTCGATTTCTGTTTTAATTTTTTTTTTTCTGTTTTCTCTGGTTTTTTGTGTAATATAATTGTTGAAAGAGGGTTTTGAGTTTTGACATGCATATAAGAATGCATATTTACAGACGAATGAGAGAAAAAAATGGAAAATAGAATTATTGAAAATTAGTTAGAAGATATTTCATTATGATATTTACTAATGTTCAGGAATTAGAAATAAAAATAAAAATCTCTTCAAAAAAAAGAAATAAAAATAAAAATAATTCTATATATACGTTAGAAGTTAAATACGTTCATTTTTTTTTTGCTTCACAAGATATCCTTGTTAGTAAATACAATTCAAGTCTTTCTTCTGTCTTTTTGCTTCAAGTTTTTTTATCACAGTAGCTGTGACTAACTATGAAGATGGTAAGTTCAGTTAGTATCTCTGTTTTCTTTGTTTGGTGGGTGAATGTTAGATGCCAGATGCCTGTTAATATCTACTTTATATATAGTTAGTTTGCTTGTTTGTTTCGTTGGTGTAAATCAAGATTGAACCTTGAATGGCTGCTAAAGTTAATGATTAGATGCCTGTTAATGTATATGTAATAGAGTTTTAGTATTTATATGTTATTTAAGTACTTGCTTAGGTGCAAATCAAGATTGAAGATTAACAGGCAGTTGACCTTCTTATCTGCCTGTTGTGTTATTAACTGTATGATGCCATCTCTTGTGTGTTTGTGTGTGTGTATGTTTATGAGTGGTTACTTTTTAATCTGTGGACTTTATATTGAAGTTAATTCAGTCTCTTGCAATACAAGAAAAAATAAAAAATAATTAAAAACAAAACACACTTTCAGTTACTAGTATATTGGTTTTGATTCTGTATGCTGTTGGTTCTAGTTATTTGGCAACTCATAGAGTTATTAAAGTTAATCTGTGGGCTAAAAGTAGTTGTAGTCTTCTATAGTTTTGTAAATTCTGTGTCTGTTTTGGATTCATGGACAATTATAAGTGAATAAGTATATGATGTAATTTTAATTTTTATGGATTTGCATTAAGTTTGAGTATGATTTTATTTTGTTGTAGTTTTTAAATGTGGATGATATGGAATTATGTAGTTGATTTAATGTGTTAAATTAGGTTTTTAGTTGATAATTATTTATTTTATTTGTTTTCAAAATATTAAATGGGTTAAACGAATTAAATGAGTTAAACGAATTAAATGGGTTAAATCGATTAAATGGATTGAATGAATTAACGGGTTGACAGGTTAATAGGTTTGGTTCTTTTATGATCTTAGTAATAAACGAATTAGTCGCGTTGTGTCGTCTCACTTGTTTATGAACAAATTTATATCGAATCCAAAAATATTGATTCATTTATTACATAAATTTATGTCGTGTTGGTTGAATTCATAAACGAATCTAATTGAATTTATCTCAACTTGACACACCAATCCGTTTTGCCACCCCTGCTTACAACCATAGTTTTAAAAATTAGTTTGAGGCACTGCCTTGATCGCCTTAGCATCGAACGCGCCCTAAGGCAGGCACCTGGAATTGTTCAATGCTTAAGGCGGTCGCCTCAAGCCCAAAACTAGGCAACTTGGGCTGAGGTGATCTCCACTGCTGCCTTAAAAACCTATTAATTTTTTATTTTCCTAAAACATATATGTGTGTGTGTGTGTGCGTGTGTGATGTGTGAGATAGTCAATGTTTTCTAAAACAAAAAGGTCGACTTTCACCCTTTTACTCTTCTTTTCTTAACTAACCCTCAAAATCTCTTTCACTAAAATCATCTCCATCAAGTGTACAAATCTCCTCCTCCATACAAGGTTCATCTTCTCCACTCTTTATAGAATGGTACTATAGACGATAATAGAGGGGATGAAACCTTGGATCCATATTTTAAGCTGCTAGAGAGGAATGATAATTTATTCGACATGTAGTGGTCATTAGGTTTTTTTATTTTTTAATTATTATTATTAGTATTATTATTATTATTATTATATGTTGGTTTTGTTATATTTTATTTAATATTTATGTTTCTAACATTACTATTTTATTCAATATTATGGATGATTTTCTATGTTAAGATTGTTTTTTAATTTTTTTGTCATTTTGAATTGAGATGGCCGTCTTACCACACCAAGGTTGCCACCTCGCTTTGTTTTTTACATTTTAGAGCCTTGGTTACAACAATTAGGTAGATGAACCAGTTAAAGATGACCTTTTTAGCACTTAATATGTCGAGTATCTGAAGTCAATTATTGTTGGTCTAATGATTTGAAAATTTAGTCCTGCCTTCTTTGGTTTTACAAGAAAGTCACTTCCAATAACAATGTTAAAAGGCTAACCTAATGTTAATTTCATGGTTAAATCAAATAACACCTCGGATAAATCAACTAATTTGATTCAAAGATTAATCACAACCAAGTCATACATATTGTTTAAAAACTCGACAAGTTTCGTGGAGTTTATGTTGGGTTTTCGTTGATTGGCATTTCATTGATTCAAGAGCTCTTAGATTGAAGGTCCTGTTTACCAAAAGTGAATACTCGATCCAACTTGGTTCAACTGGGTCAACTCGGCAAGTCTAAGTATCATAAAACTGATAAAAAATAATCCTAAATATCACTTAAAAATTAGTCAAAGACTCAAAATCTAATATTCCCAACAAAACAAACAACACACATAAAAGATAAATTAGAGAAACAATCACTCATAGTTCGTCGTTGATGACGACTTGAAGTGAAAAAGACAACAGCAATGGCTTGAAGGAAGATGTTGATGACACGGAAGAAGAGAGAAGGAGACTTGAACATCCATCGTAGAGGAGAGAGAGAAGGAGATTTAAAATGGTTAATGATGATGAAAAGGGACTGGCTTTGGCGACGACGGTTGTTCTTGATCTCAAAATGGCGCGAGAGAGAGAACCTTGGCCCCTGATATTTATAAAAATGTCAATTTACGTTTTTAGACTTCAAAAATTACAATTTTCCTCCCGAATGATGCTTTCCGAATACTCGTTGAGTAATCGATTACTCATCGGTTGAATAGTGAGTAGCAAGTTTTGAAAATTTGGTTATACATATCTCTTACATCCCAAATTTGACATCAAATTTTAAGAAATGAAATTTATTTCTTTTTCTGTAATTTTTTTAATCTTATGGGACTTTCAAGCATTAGGAGGGACATACCACATTGAACTCTAGTCTTCAAATGAAAGAACTGTCAAACCACTAATTCACAAAAAGTTAAATGTTTTTACCATTATGTAATCGTTAGATCTAAAATTTGTAAAAATTGTACAATAGTCTTTTAACACTCTGATTAATCCCATAACATGCAAGATCAAGTTCTTGTTACATGAGCCAAGCCCAAACACAAGAACACAATGAAGGGCAAAACAAAGTCACAAACAAATAGAGATATAGTCACGTCACTTGAACCTATGCACTCAAGTAAACTTGCTATGATACATAAGTAATCCTTGAACCTAACAAACTTAAGCATGAACACTCTTAATAGTATCAATACAAAGAAAGATACATTTCACTCAAAAACAATATACGTGGAAAGAAACATATAGAATATAAGACTACGAATATGATAAAGGCAAAGCAATCCATGACATCAATTAGACATTTCCTTCAGTAAATACAAAGAATAATTTGGGAGAAGTATACAATGACACCTAGATAATTTCAGATCAGAATATTAGTTTATAACAAGAGTGGTAGTATTACTTATGATAAAAATAAGGGTAAATTGCATAAACATCCCTTGATGCTAGATGAAACTACATTAATATAATAAGTTTAACCATAATTACAGTAACTTTACCGAAACTATGAAAAGTGAGACACAAATACCATTTGCCATTAGCCAACCACCATTAACTTCACATTAAAACGGTCAAAGGTATAAAATGACCAAAATACTCTTTTATTCCAATTTTAATTAGTTTCAATTTTATTAATAATAAATATTTTTTTTAATTAAAAAAGAAAAAAAAAATTAGAGATGGCAACCAGTCTTCATTGTTGGAGATTGTTCTTCGATGGTGGAAACCTCCAGTAGGATGGAAACCCATTTGGTCTCCATTGCTATGGAGATCATTTGATCTCCAACCCATGGCCGATTGAGACCAAGGAGACCATCTAGTCTCCTTCACATGGAGACCATCTAGTCTCCATGCGAATGAGACCATACCAGAGATTTAGTCTCTATTGGGAGATTAAATCTGGTCTCCATCCCCTTCGATGGAGTTCTGACAATGATCGTTTATTTTCTTTTTTTTATTATTATAATATATCTAATATTTGTGTGTAAAGACCATTTTACCCTTGATGTGGGTTTAATGGTTGCTTATTAACTACTAGTTAATAGTAAGGGGTATTTGCGTCTTACTTGTAAAAGTTCAAGAAAAGTTGTAATTACGACCAAATTTGCTAAATTTGTGTAGTGTCATCTCATTTCAGGAGACTTTTGTACAACTTGCCCAAAAAATAAATATAGCAACGTTCTATATCAACTCAATATTCCATGTAGAATAGGTCTTTGTCATGGCTGACGGTTTGTTAGCTCTTCAACAGACTGTTTCACTTATTCTACGATTGCTAGAACTCGAATCAAAGAAAAATTCTCATAATACTATATTAAGTCCTGAAACATTTTAGATCAGTTTTTAGTTTTTTAAAAGCTATGGACCCAGATATCATCTCTGCGGGGCTTCTTTTCTAACTAAAAAGATAAACCTCAGGTTGCTAATGTATCAAAAATAGTTTCTGATACAAATTAAACATGAAGCGACAGTACTCTGGAGACCAAGTTAGACCTCACCTGCGTCATTGATAGCTTATCCATCTCCAAAAAGCGTAAAATATATTGAGTAGTTGATCCGTTCACAATAAGTGTCAAAAATACAATCCCACCGGTAAAGAATACAAACTGCAAAGTTTAGAAATAAAAAATTCATACACAAACATAAAATTCAGATTATGTTATCCTGTCTAGTTGTTGAAAGATATAATGTTATCTTATGTAAAATGTGTTAGGATTATTCATATAATCAAATGCATTTCAAAAGAATAAAATAAGAAAAGAAGATGAAAAATGACCAAGGTTCCCGTATCAGAGGTAATATTAGGTGAGCCGTCACTTGAGCGCTACAACAAACAAAAAGTTCATAAATTAGAAGTAAAATCACTTTTTCAGGCACCAACAATACATTTATATGATTGTTATAACAGTCATGAGTCATGACTTTGACTGGATTCAATTAGCTTATCATGGACATTATAGCCCGTTTGGGATAGCTTCTACTTCTGGCTTTTGACAGTAGAAGAAGAGAAGCAGAAGAGAATTAAGGGTTGAAATGTTTAAATTGCTTCATTAAACCAAATTTTGACTTCCCGTGTTTTCCAGGAAGAGCTTCCAAGAGAAGCTGGGTAGAGTAGCTTTGGGTAGAAGAGCTTCCTAAGACAGGAAGCTCTTTTATTGAATTCAGCCAAACGGGTAGCAAAATGGCTTCTGGCTTCAAGAAGCCAAAATAAGCTCTTCCTGATGGATCCCAAACAGGGCCTTAATATACTTGCCATGGATGTGTTTTAATCTTTGACCCAGGACTTGCCACCACAGATGTAAAATAGACATAGGAAAGGATTCTACGTGCAGTTTGAGCTTAGATTTCTTATCATATTCAGCCTCAATATCTCAAAGAAACAGTTTTTTGAAATTTTGTGATTTTTCACATACAAATAAAAAAGATATGTATGGGTGTGTGCATTGGTCTGGAGATACTATTTATCATTAGATAAGGCATTCACCACCACCCATATATAATCTCATAATTAACAAGGGAAAAACTATGAAATGGATGTTTTAGTATCACTATATTAATGAGTAACCTTAATTAAGGGGTTATGCATGATTAGCTAGAATGAGGGCCCTAAAATTAAGGCTACTAATTCATATAATAATACTTTTTCAATGGAGATTCAACGAACTAAAACCTTAATTTAAATGTACCTGTGACCAATTGCTTATATATGTATGAGCACTGGATTGAACCACTTTCTTTTTTTTAATCCTTGATAGGATTTAGCCGTTTTAATTTAAATCACAAGATATTGGCTCAATTTAGTAGTATATATATGGGTGACATAATGTGCAGAAACTTACCTTAACTGATAGTGAAAGTGCCAGTGCAACAGCTCCACGCAAGCCTGACCATATGAGAATGGTAGCTTCTTTCCAATCCAAACCATAGCCGAAGTATTGTAAAAAGGGGTATAGTATTCCCACAACAACAGACCGTGAGATTTGCACAAAGACATAGAGAAGGATCAAATAGCCCCAAGAGATTCCTGAAGCAAAGCTAATAATTTAGGAATTCTTATAATATGAACGTCACAGTAGTAATTTAAAGCATGAAAAACCTCCAAAAATTGAACTACTGTATAATGAAATAAATTATCTTATCATATAAATGGATTGGTATTTTATATGAGAAGTTCAAATACAATCCATGTAGAACTTTCTTACTTCTTTACATTCAAATGAAACAAATGTTAAGAGTAAGCAATACCATGGTTCTCAAAAATCTTGTCACTGTTTAAAACTCCTTCCGCTATAACGACACCACTATATAAAAGAAAGAAAATAAAATTCAGTTAGTTGAGAAACATATAATTAAGAACATGATGCGAAAAATATTTAACTTCTAGTTACTTGATTAAAGAGCAGCAAAAGGAAAAAACAGTGGTAGGCAAAAACAAATTGTGTTAAGTGACTACTTGATTCAAAGGCTTAAGTTTGCAAGTAAGAACCTAACAAAGTATTAACATCTAACATATCTTAGATTCAGAAGCTTGTTGCAAACAAGGATTTCAAATGCAGAACAAACACCGATAACAAATGTAAATATGAATACAAATCACAGGGAAAGACTTAAACTACGTACAACCAAGTAAGCTGGCTATAATACCATATTAAGTAATTTTGGGACCCAAAGGCTTAAATTTGAGGGCCTAATCAATAGTTCTAAGTTCTCACATATATGACGATCACAATTTTCTTGTTAATATGGGAAATGGAATAGCTTATTAGCATCCTTCCAGATTTTAGCAACCTAATAGTTTGTAGACGTGTTCTTGACACATCTTCCTTCATAGGTATATACATAAAGACCATGATTAATTTTTTATTCTTTCTCCACCAACCAGCAAGTATTGTGTTTTATGTTGCAAGGCGTACATTTATTTCCATTTGGCAGCAGCAATAAGGCTGGCAAACAAATTCAAGCAGAAGATGGTTGAGAACGAATTTTGATGATCAGTAATTGAGCTAAAAAAGATAGTTATGAACACCATATATTGAAGCGAACAAATGGATTCTATTGGTTATTTTCACTTATTTATAATCACAAAATATTAAATATTTGAAGAATTCTATGTTTACTTATTACAAGGAAAAAAATGAATTTAGGAATTCTATGCTCTTACCTCAAGATGAAAATCAATGTATTTGCAATATAAGCAACCATTTCCCTGGAAATAAATATATAACAGGAATTAATCAGGATAGTGCATGGACTTTATATACAAAGTGAAGTGACAAACCGAAGCAAGTTCAATAAAATTCATTATTACAAGTACGTTTGGTATAAAGTCTAAACATGTTATTATAGTCTCATGTGGGTCTTCCCCCACCTCCATGTGGGTGGATCCCTCCCAATTAAGAGTAGTTTTTCGAACCGTGCCACTAACGTCCTATTTCAGTTGGTCCCGGTAGTCCTCAGGGTTAGTCATAGATACAATTTTTGTACTAAAAAAAAACATGTTATTATAGTCCCAATCTCATGTTAACTAGTGATCCAAACCTCAAACTAGTCTCATGGGTGTACTTACCCCATACTTCTCCCATCGGTTTACTTATCTGGCACTTATAGGATTAAAAGTGGAAATACAATTTAGATTATAGAATAATAATCTGAATTATATAAGCATCAAAATCATAATTAGATTATACGATTATTGATATCATACAATAAATTCAATCAAATAATCAATAAATATACATAAAAGAATATATATTTTAATTTACCAATAAAAATAAAATTTAGAAAATATCTAAAATTGAATTAAATCAGCATTATTTAGTTTTATTTGCTTCTAGCCAAATTAATAAAATTGGTTTGCTAGTGAAATTTTAATCTCATATAGAATATACAAGGGGATTATACCAAAACAAAGGATAAATTAATACACTATTTAGACTAATCCCATCGAAGTGTCGTACAAGTATAACGAACACTTAAACAAGTACCCAGAGAGACTGAACTGTCTCATAAAAAATCCAATGGCATGTGGAACACCTGGTGGGCATTTTCTGTTTAACATTATGCTCAAATTTTCTAGAAACTTCAAACTAATCAATTTTATCCAACATTTGATGGATTGAACTCAATCTTTAAGTATAGGTTTATTTGAAAGAATTTGAAATAATCTTAATAAAAAACAAGAGTAGATTTTTTAGGCCCATTGATGGCTTGGACCATGGTGTCACTCATAAATTTTACTTAAAGCACCAAGGGCTCTTTTAGGTTCAGGCCTAATCCTTTCTTTCCAGAACTCTTCCTTTTAGATCTGCAACATCTGGAATCAACTTTAAAGGATTTATGGCTTCCCTGTTTAATTTCATATCAATTTGAATTAAGTTTGAGAGGACAAGAATCATTCGAATGGCTTGTGCAATATAAACGAACGTCTAATAAGCCACGGTTTATATCTATTGCTCAAGGAATTCAAATGAATATCGATAATTTTTCCAACTAGTATATATTGTCTTAACTTTTTAACAAAATAAGCAAACGCATTAATTTAGTCATGAATCATGATTCTGAGATCACTGAATCAACCAATAGACAAGTATAACAGCTAAAAGTTCTGACGATGCTAATATTTAGGCTAAAAATAGGAAGCTATCCTGCTGCTCAACATACTTGACAATCATAAAACTTCGATGTCCTTTCTTAGGAAGATAATAAATCGAATTTTGGTTCTTCTGGGCTAACCATAGTGGACTTTTATTTAATTCTCAATAATGATATTGTTCTTCAATTTTGCTCAAAGCTCAAGGTATATTAGAATTCTTCCAATTTCGCATACAAGGCCTATGGGTTTTTACTCATGGCAATAGATGACGAAACATATTTCCTATACAGGTTGACCGATTTAAATAGTTTAAAAATCAAAAACCTTGCAAGATGTTTCTGATATCACTACCAACAATCCTTATGGTCTCTGACCTAATTAAATAGCAGAATAGTAATGACACAATGCCTATGTTTCTAATATCACAACCAACATTCCTTATGGTCTCTGGCCTGAATAATGGAATAGAAAGACACTATTCCAATATAATAATACAATGAATTTTGGAAACAACAAATAGGGTGCTGTATGTCAATAAGTAAACAAGGTTAGAGGTGTAAGGGATATTATATTTTTATAACTTTGGTTTTATGGGTAGTTTAGTAATTTTATTTATTCTTCTTCTCCTAAGACTATATAAACTTTCTTTATTAGCTTTTATAGTAGGATTTTTTTTTTTTTTCTTTTGCGGGTATCAAGCAATTGCAAATTGCAATGAGAAACCCTATCATCCTTTTCTCTCCTCTTGATTTTATGTTTTGGATTTGAATAGTTTCACAATATGTATTTAGATTGTCAATTAAATTATGATATTATAAGTTCATATGCTTCTTGCATTTTCGAACATAGAATATCAAACAAGGGGAAGGATTTTTCACATGTCAATTATCATTTGAGTAATTTGGAATGAAAAAAACAAAAGAAGTTTTTAGTTCCATACAAAGGAGTAAACACAGGCTTTATAAAACAAATTCAAATTATGGGCATCACTTTTAGACCTTAGTTGCCTCCCCCCTCTTATCTTCATTTCAATTACTAGGAAGCAGTAATTGTGCGATTACAAGAGTTTCTGTCATTTGTATTCTTTTATGGACTACTTTTGTATGTCCATTATTACACTTTTGTTCCTCTTGTTAGTTTTGGCTATCGATAGATTGTTCGTTATTTTGTACATCTTTACTTTTTCTTTTTTGATTTTTTAATGATATTTTCAAGAAAATGACAGAAATAAACAGTTTATCCTCATAAGGCTCGGGCATAAAAGTATTTCTGCAACATAGCATGAGAGAACAGTATCCATAAGAAAATCTAGCTCAAGCAACGTCTTTGCTTTTGTCATTTTATATTGAAGTGTCTTTATTAAAATAAAAAATAAATCAATAAAAAAAAAATGCTTTACGTAACCGAGCAATGGTCTCTAAAAGTTACTGATAATTATGATATAGATCATCAAAAATTAACCACATCATAGCATAAGAAGTCTGTCAAGTTTGTTAGTGTATTCACATTAATTAAGTCTAGTAAAAGCTACTTATTAAATGGCAATCATCGACCAAATAGCATAAGCTTTTGGATTGGAGTAGTCTACTAAACTATTCCTTTCATTTTCTTATTCTTACTTTCTAATTTCCCACTTCACCTTCGTACGACAAACAAGTACAAAGACGTTTTTCAATTTCAAAAGTTTGTGTTTCTCTAAGGAATCTCCCACTTACTTTGTTAATTGATAGATATAGAGCAATACAACCAATCTCGCCATGGACAATAGACAACTTCAAATATTCCAAGTACCAGCTTCTGATTTTCTATTAAAAGAGAATTTTGTTCCTTTGCTTTTTAAGTTTAAATTAAACGAATTAGATAAACCATGAAAAACCACTTTTGAAACTGTCAACTGAAAAACTGCTTGAATTAAAACACCAAGGAACTTGACATACCAAAAGTAACGCAAGCTTTGCTGACTTTCACCCTTAAAAGCTGTCCTGGCAACTGCAGCGTAAAACCTATCCACAGATAGCAAAAAGATATATCCGCTTCCCAGAGTCATAAAGAGAACACTAACATAACTTCCACTTACATTCCTAAAGTCATTACTGTCAGAACACCAGAAATACCAGCACCCTCCTGGGCCTGTCACACGAAAAAGCTAGTCAGACTTTTAGCGCATGAAAGATGGAAGTTCAACAGATGGAAACAATTTAACACTAGCAAAATCAGAGGACAGAGTGTAAACTACTTTTAATTGAATACAAATAAATAAACTTTATAAATAAATACGCACGGGCACACACATTCTGCTTTGCTAATGCCAAAAGGACATATACCGCAAAGTAAAAAGTTAGCTTTACATCCGAATTTGGATGCATGTTCCTTGAGATATAAATATTATAGTCCTAGCAAGATGTTAAAGCACCAAATATAGTGCATTACAAAGTCAAAACATTACAATCTGACAAACAAGCAGAAGTACTGGCTTCAATCCAGAAGAACTTCCTTGGTAAATTCTACTGAGGCTTCTAAAACTGTTTCTTAACATTACTAATGGTAAAAAAATCAATTTATTGACAACTTCGACAACATGTAACAAACAAGTTAATTAATAGAATAAGACGAGATCAATAAATGAATTAGAAGTAAAAAAAAAAGTTCCTAAATTTGAAAAGGACCATACAGTGAAGTAAGCGACGTAGCTCACAGCAATGGTCAGCGAAGTCTCAATCACCGTGTCGTTGAAAATAAACCCAAGCCACAAAACAGATGCAGTCCCAAAGGCAAGACCCATGCCTACACTGGACCAATAAAAGGGTCTTATGACCATTGTAATGTTTATCACCAACGCACATAGAGATAAGCAGTACATACGCTCCAAGTGTAACCTGAGCCAGAAATTTGACTATAGAACCCCAGCTGAAGCTCTTTCCAATGACCATACGATAGAATAACTGATAGACCACAATTGCTGTCCTGGATATAGTTAACTAAGAGTATTCAGAGAACATGAAACGTGTTTCATTGAACTATAAGACAGTGTATATCCCAACTACAAATATATATACAAGGAAAAAAGCTACTTTAACTTAGTCATATGCGTCAAGTTATAAACAGATAGTTTCACAAAATTGAAAGGAAAGCTCAACAACAAGGAAATACCCATCGTTCATCAAGGATTCCCCTTCAATTATTGTATTCAACTTTTTACTTGCACCAAGCTCCTTCAAGAGAGCAACTACTGCCACAGGATCAGTAGCACTCAGAAGTCCACCAAGCAACAATGATGTTTTCCAACTCCAGTCATATGGAAAAGTGAGCTGCAGTTTCGTATTCTATATGTAACTCAAAAAAGATAAAATGATGAATAAAGAATACCACTATATAAGAATTAGGATGCAGGATACCTTTACAGCAGCTCCAAGCAAGAAGGTTGAAATCAAAACTCCTGGACCAGCAAGTAGAACCATCTGCACCATACACCTCTGTGAAGAAAATGGTAACAGCAGCTGGTTAATATGGAATCGATAATAGTTAAATTATGACAAAATAACTCACAATAAGCGGTTATTGGCCCAGCAGAGTCCCAAACGAAAATCAGCAATCTTATAGAAGTCATCAAGAGAAAATCAAGGAAAATATATTAGTAAAAGTTCTCAAAAACTAAAACGTCCAAAAAGAGGATAACCAAAACTGTTCCTCTTGTTTTATATGTACGATATGTTGGCTCAAATAAATTAGATAGCTTTCAAGCTAGTAAGAATTCGATCGAGCTTGAAAAACAAAGATCAACCTTGATCATTTTAAAAACATAAAAAACAAAAAACCAAAAAAAAAAAAAAAACAAACAAAAAAAAGAAGTCCGAGCTTATAGAGTCAATACAAGGCTTACAAGCTTAACATATTAGAATGATTTTTCTTCTTATAAAGAAAAAAATAATGCTTAAATAATATTTAGGGTTATTTTTCTTCTTGCACAGAACATAAAAATATAATTCATAAACATAAATTTACTATATGTAAACAATAATTTATGTGTATAAGAAATATGTAAAAATTACAGTAAAAATAAATATGAATTTAGCAACATTACCCTTTCTTGTAACCTTATTTACATAATTACCCTCTCACTCAAAAAAATTGTAAAACTACCTAAGTGACCCAAAATACCCCCTAATAAATCAAAATTATCTTAATAATACAATTTATTAATTATTTACCTGTAATAAAAAATAAAAAAAATCATCAAATAAGACCATCAACCACATAAAATTTTTCTATCATATTTACTTTTGAGTGGATAAAAAGTTAAAGAAAAGTTAGGTGTTGATAAATATTAGTGTTTATAATTGAGTTCGAGAAATTAGTTGTTTATTTTTTTTAAAGAAAATGAGTTAAAAAGTGAAAATTTTGAATTTAAGATTAGCACATGACTTGATAACCCAAGGTTATATTTTTTATTTTACTTGAATCAGGTCAATAATTATGAAAGAGAAGGGGCTGAAATGGTTTGAAGAATATTTTATCAATTAGAGGTAATTTTGTAAGTTATTTACTTTAAAGGGTACTTATGTAATTGTCATGCATATTTGGGGCATGTTTGCTAAATTGGTGAAACAAATTTTCAACAAAAGTAAAACGAAAAATTTTATTTTAGTTCTTATAGTTTTCAAAAATATCAGATTTTTAAAACTATTTTAAAAATAACTATTTTCATTCATAATTTTTTCAAAATTCTTTAATAAAGTTCAAATCATCAGTCAAATGATAGTTAACACTAACAAGATAAGTAAAAAAAAATATTCTTGCCTTTAATGATTGTTGATGACATATAAATTATCGGGTTACCTTGATAAAATAATGAATTTACAAATTAAATCTTCTAAAATATCCTTAAATTTAGTTATTAAATTACTTTTTAAATTGACTAAAATCACTGTTGATCATCAATCGGCTAACGATTTAGATTTTTTTGAAGAGTTTCAGAAATATTAGGGATGAAAAGAGTTATTTTTAAAAAAGTTTTAAAAATCTGATAATTTTTAAAATTTTAAGGATTAAAATGAAATTTTTCCAAGTAAAATACCAAATTGGTTAATCACAGATGAGTTTGAAGATGCCTAAGGTCAGTCTCCACGTGATAAGTCATATCAAAATCGAATAATTCGTAAGAACAAAGTCGGTCCTGATGGTCGTAAATTAACGAATCTTCCCATAAAGGAACGGACAGTGTAATTAGTAGAAAAAGTTAGATTTGATGAGGCAAATATAGACGTAACAAAAGGCGAATCGACACGTTTATAGAATCATAAGCGCGAAAAGAAACCTTAATTTGGTGCAGTTCCATTGCAAAAGAACTCTCAAAGAGAAGAGCAGGAAGAAACACAGCCAACAAAAGGTCAGGATCAATGTTTGCCCCTGCCACCATTAAACAATATCTATTACTTGATAATCACAAACAAACAAACAAACAAAAGAAAAAGAAAAAAAATCAGTTGAAAATGCCTGAAAGTAACTTACAGAGACGAATTCCATCTCCAACCTTTCCCAATCTGTGGCTTGTGCCGTACTCTGTTATCAAAAAATAATCAAATGAAAACGAAATTGAAGAGTGGCTAAGGAATGAAATAGAAAAAGAGGGAGAGACAGAGAGAGAGAGGAACCGAGAGATCCGAGAGCAATTCCGATGATGGGGAGAGCAACAGTGTAAGGGACTCTGGTTCCACGCAACAAATGCCTGGAAGCAATCCCTAGAACCAAACATATACCGACGAAAACGACGGCGTCTGTTGGATTGCCATCCTCTGTTTCACTGCTGCTTCGTTGCTCTAATATTCTGTAAGGTAACAATGGACCTTCCGTCACGCTCTCCATTCAGCGAAAACGAGCGAGAGAGGAGAGTATTCAGATCATTTGACGACACAGACTGACAAGTGCTACGTTGGCGCTGAATTTATATATATATATATATATATATTTTTAAAGAGAGGGAGAGAGTGTGTGTGTGTGTGGAAGATGGGGAATTGATGCGAGTAGTCGGACTCGGAGTGTGAGTGAGGAAAACGCACATTCTAGGGCAGAAGCAAAAGCACTCCAAAGAAAAGAGGATCGAACCGGATACCAAGGTGGCGGTAGAAGGTAAAACACACCTCTACCGTCAGACCATTAAACATTTGTTGTTGATGCGTACTTTAAAAACAAATGAAAAGAAAGACAAAAGGATCGCACCGGATACCAAAGTGGCGGCAGAAGGTAAAACACGCCTCTACCGTCAGACCATTAAACATTCGTTGTTGACATGTACTTCAATAAAATAATTATCAAATATACCTAATGAATTTTCATAAAATTCCATGTGGATCACATGCGTCTCTTAGCGCTATACTAGGTTCGTCCCTGTCTAACATGTACACGAATGTCTAACACATGCACAATGACACAATTTTCAATTATTATTTGACATAATAATCCACCAATTGATGCCGCTGTTTTATGTAGGGGTGGCAATCCGGGTTGACGGGCTGGGTTGGACATGACCCACACCTAACCCGATAGTTTTTGACACAATCAGAACACAACCCGATAAGGAAACGGGTTGAAACCCCTCAACCCGAACATGACACGGTTATTAACGGGTCAACTCGTTAATGACCCGTTTAACCGATACGTTAGTAACACGTTTAACCAATACGAATAATAGCTCGTTTAATCGATTCATTTATGACCCATTTAACGATAGTTAATACATTTAAATTTTAATATAGATATAATAAAAAAAAATTAAAATAAAGATACATAAAACCTAAAAAATACAATCATCCACAAATACAATCTAAACCATAAAAATACAAATATTTACAAAAATGATTATAAAAATATCTTTGCAAATATAGTCCTTCATATTAAAAAAAAAAAAAAAAACAACATAAATTTTTTTTTTATGTAGTCTTTTATAATGGAAAAATAACATCAAGCGTTGATTACATCTGTCAAACTAAACCTGTCAAAAGATAATAATTAAAAGTTAACTAATTAAGAAATTATACATTTATACATGAAAAAAATAGTTTAACAAATATTTTATCAAAACCAATAAAATTTTACCACTACATGACAATTTGTGATGAGATGAAGTGTAGAGATGAAGTTTGGAGACTTGTGTTTAGATTAGGATTTGAACTTTGAAGGGTATATATATCTACCACTAAAATTATATGATTACCTCTCTAAAATAAAATTACTTTTTTACCCTTACTTAACGGGTCAACCCGTAACCCATTAAATAGAACCCGAACCCGACATGATAATTAAACGGGTTAGACGGGTTAACCCGTTTATTTACCCAACCCGTTAATACTCAACCCTAACTCGTAATAATTGTGTCGGTTTCGTGTCGACCCATCGTGTCGGGTTCCAAATTGTCAGCCCTAGTTTTATGTGCCTTACTGACACCACACAAACCCAATGAAAAAGGAAATTTGATGTCGAGAAAGTGTTGGTATTGTCATCAAATATTTGATTTGTTTTTTTTTGAAAAAATAATGTTACCCTTTCCAATTTCTTTTTTTTAAATTTTTGATTAAATGATATGATAAAATGATTCATAACAATCACTTTTATTATAGGATAATATATTAATGGTAGTTACATATAAAATTTTTTACATCATTTAGATAATAAATTTTATATTTTTACATCATTTAAATAATAAATTTGAGTAAAATTTATTATCTAAATAGCATTATTTTTTTAAAAAATATTTAACTTAATTATTATTTATAAAGAAATCATGATTAGCACACCATCCTAAGTCCAGATGATCCAAAAATAAATATCTTAATCCAAAAATAAATCAATAAATTAAGAAATAAATATGATGATCGCAAAGAATGCCAAAATAATAAAACAAGAAACATAAGCGATTGAATTTAACATGTCTTCGAAAAGGAAGAAATTGATACTCTTTTTTAAGGATTGGCTACGAGACAAACAATAAAGTTTGTATCATACAAACACACTTTGGCTGTCAGGTGGCAACCGAAGTCTAAATTGAAACTTGTAGCAACCGTTTCAACCAATTGTTGTAGATTAAAAATATAATTTTTATAATATATAATTTTAAAATAATATTTTAATAATTAAATAATATATAAATATAATATTTTATTATAAAATATAGTATTATTATTAATATTTTATTATTAAATTAATATATATCATATTATAATTAAAATATTATATAAATATATTATTTTATTATAAAATATTATATTATATTAATTTTTTTATTATTAATATTTCACTTTAATATCGAAGTTGTTCACTTAACAACTCCAACGTCCTTTTTAACAAGTTAGGTACTATCGGTACTGTTAACTTGTTAAAACCAATGTTAAAGTTGTTTAGTCGTCAAGTTAGACGTTAAGGCAACATCTGAAGGTGTTAAAATTTAACAAAAATGGACGTATGATATCAGTAAACTTGTACAATGGGAACGTGGATACTAGGTTAGAGACATTGTTTATTACCTTTTTTTTTTTAAAAAAAAAGAGAAAAGAAAGATACAACACATGTTGTTTGTGAGGATCGAACCAGGGACACCACAATGGCAATAAAAGTTAAGATATATATCTTTCAATTCATTCATACTTCTAAATTATATATATATATATATATATATGTATCTATCAATTCACATATACATTTAAATATCTAGTAATTATCAACATATACATAATAAATTTTTATAAAATTCCAAGATGGGCCCATGCCCCTCCTGGCCCCTATACAAGGCTTTTCCTTGTCCAAAATGTACACGAATGTCTAAAACATGCACAATGATGCAATTTTCAACTATTATCTGACATCATGATCCACTAGTTGATACTGTTGTATTTTATGTCTCACTAACACCACACAAACCCAATGAAAGAGAAAATATGATGTGGAGAAAGTGTTGGAATTGTCAATGGGTGGCAAAACAGGTTGACATGTCGGGTCGAGTCGAATTCGATTCGATTCGATTCAATTCGTTTATGAATTCGATTAATTCGACACGAATTCATTTATAGAATTGACACGACACGACACAATTATGCGTTACGTATTTGGATCATAAAGGATCCAAACTCATTAACTCATCAACCCGTTAATTTGTTTAACTCGTTTCACCTCTTTAACTTATTTTATTTATTTAACCCGTTTAATTTGTTTAAATCGTTTTATTTGTTTAACTTGTAACCCGTTTTAATTCATTTCAATTAGTCTCAACTCATTTCAACATCCTACAAACCAAAAAAAGAAGAACAAAACTTTCACAATAAGTGTCATACATATCAAATAAAACTTCATCAAAATCAATCATTTATTTCTTAAACACATCAAATATAAACAAATCAGACATAATTTAAATAAAAGTGCAATTATATAACTCTCCAAAAGTGAAAAATCAAAACTTTCAAATGAAGGGGTAGCGATAGTGAGAGGAAAGGGAGAAGGGGAGAGGGGACGACGGTAGTGAGGGAGAAGAGGAGAGGGGACGATGATAGTGAGGGAAAGGGAGAGAGGGGATGGCAACCGCAAGGTAGAAGAGGAGAGGGGACGACGATGGCGACCATTAGGGAGAAGTGATGATCGTGAGAATCTGAGAGAGAATGGGTGGATTCGGTGGTGTGGCATGGGTGTGGGTGGGGGATTGTAGGAGAAGCCGAGAAGGTGAGAAGAGCTGGCAAAAAAATGAAAATGACTTTGAAATAGTTTAGAGCTTGGTTAAATGTTTATATATAGAAATGCATAATTATACACAAATCCTTATAATATATCAATATTATATTTTGACACCTAATTTAATCGTATCAACTCGCAATTCGTTTAAGCAAACGTAATTCAATTCGTTTAATAAACGGGTTAAGCAGGTTGATAAGATTACAACACGAATTCGTTTAACTCAAATTCACATCATTTATTTTTCGTGAATTTTTATCGATTTGTCGTCTTGTAACCCATATTGTCACCTGTCGACGTTGATTTTTGGTCGACGAGAGCTCAAATCCCAATACTTGCAATCAATCTCAAATAATGCAAATAGCAAAGAAAAAGATAAAAAGAGGCAAAGAACTAGAACACATAAAGAAGACACGTGATTTTTAACGTGGTTCAGCGAGTGCGCTTACGTCCATGACTGTCTCTCAATAATCTGGCAGAGTGACAGTATAATATTGCTTATATATCTGGTATAATGAATTTAGCCTCTATTTATAGAGAGAGAGGCATTACAAATCGGGTAGCAATAAAATAGGAAAATAATTACATTGAATGCACTTTCTAATGAGTTGGAGCAAAATCAGGTAACTGCTCCGTAAATCTTGAGATCACGTTGCCTGAGTTCAAATTTGAATTAATTTCCAATTCTGATGAGAGAATCATGATCAAATCGGGTAATTGTCTTTTCTGAAACATTTTATTGTCTAACTGATTATTGAGCGAGCTGTACGCTATATTGAGCGATCTCGAGCTGCGACTCGCCGAGTAGTGAGTTGTGCATGGAGTGAACTGCATAACGATTTGTGAACAATGTGATGCAAGCTCGCTGAGGCGAGCTGTAGAGCTCGCTGGGCTTGAAGTTGATAACTAGGCCTTGTTTGCTGGGCCTTTGCATTGGGTTGATTTATTGGGCTTCTATCAGACTTTTATCAGCCCAATTACTTGATCCAGAAAATACACACAACATCAGCCCCCAGCTTTCAGTTCGTTCTGCGAATTGGGAGCTCAAGCTTGTTGGTAAAAGCTAACTTGAATTTGTCGTTTTGCGCCTTTTCGAATTCGGTCATATCAATTCTGACACATGATGATCATGCAGAGGATAACTGTACCGACACTGGCATGCCTCGTGCCACGCACATTTAATGCGCACGTCTTTCAACTGACGGCTGCATGATTTCAAAGCCGTTTCTCGCGCTCACTGTTGGATCCAGGGCTGTTATGCAACACTCAGATCGGACGGTTGGGGCTCGAGCTCGGTCATCTATATAAATTGGTGGAGCCATTTCATTTTCTTTTTCATCTGTAATTTTCTTCCAGCCACCAAGTTCTCTCTTGCCGTTCTTTCGCTAGTTTTTCACAGATTCTTCACTCTCAGTCACCGTTTTTCACATCTGCAACAAAGATTCATGGTGAGTTTTGTCTTCTGACTTCGAGCTTTTAGTTTTTTAGTTCATATTTGTTGTGTTAATGTTGCATTGTGCTTGTGTTTTATTTTCTGGTTTTGCCATTACTGCCGTTCTAAACGTTTTGCATCCTTGATGTTAAATCTTTATTGTTCTGGGTTTCTTATTGAACACGACTTTTCAGTTTCCGCTTATTTGATCTTGTAGCTTGTTTGTTTTCGACATGTTTACTGTTTGTGGCTGTCATGCATGCGAACTGTTGGATTAGGTACCTGTAGATTACTAGCTCGTAGGTTGTTTCTTCATAAGTCGAGCCCCCCACTGTATTAGCAATCTGTGAAATAGGAAATTCAGAAAACCTTTAGCATTTTAGTAATCTACTCATTGCGACTTAACCATACCCCTTTTGCATAGATGTCTTCAAGTGGAGCTCGCAATGTTAATGAAAAGCGACGGGCTAACGAGGAGAGGGAAGCTCGCAAAGTGTTCGTCCACCATTCTTCCATAATGGATTCTGTCAAGCTAGAGGGGGTCGCTCTTCAATATCATATCCCTAGGAGCTGCCGTGCGATGTCACCAGCCAATGACAGCCACGCATGTTATCCCCCAAATGGGTACATCGTTATCAGTACCTAACATCTTGAGCACGGGTTCAGGTTCCCAGTTCCACCTTATCTGGTCGAGTTCCTGAACAAAGTCAAGCTCGCGCCATTCCAACTGACCCCGAACTCATACTCGCAGCTGACTTCATTGACTTTGGTCTTTCTCAGAAACGGTCTTCCTCCCCCAACTCCAAAAATCATACAACATCTTTATAGCATCAAGGCCGGAAGTAGTTCGAAGGACGGGAAATGAGACGAAATTCATTATCTCATAGCTCGTCAATTGGATTACAAGAACCTCTTGCTCCGAGGAGACACGAAAGGCAAGTCAAATGTAGGGGCTTATAAGACGAACTGATTTTTTGTCTCTTGCCCTTTTCTCAGAGGTCTCAAGAACTTTAGCTTTGTTCTAAGTCCAGGTATAGCAAAATACTTCGCGAACTATTATTATTATTTTTTAACACTTTGTTTTGCAAAACTGAAGGCGGACAGGCCTTCTCTTAGAAATGAGGAGAAGAGGGCTCTCAGGGTGCTCGTGAGCTCGGATGAAACGAGCATCAGTGATAAATTTGACACTATCCTTCTCCAGGCTCATGGCCTCGCTCATCCCTCTAACTCTCCATTAATTAACTGTAATAATGATATAGGAAACATGAGAGAATTCGAGCTCTCTTCCGTTTTCGCAGTACCTGTCGAAGAAGAGGAAAATGCTCTTGATTCCCAACAAGCTCCAACTTTTGCTCCTACCTCGTAGGCTGATCAGATTCTAGCTGCTGCTCCAGCTCGGACAGTTTCAACTATCCAAATATATTCATTTTCATCTCCCGTTCGCATAACTATTCTAGCAGTTCCATCCTCATCTACTCAAGCAGCTCCATCTTCCACTCCAACAGTTCCAGCTTCTGTTGAAGCGGCTCCGGCTCCAACTCCAGCTCGTACCTCGCCGATAGGTCAAACAACTATTCCGGCTTCGGCTTCTACTTCTGGGCGAGCTTTAACTAGAAAGAAGCTCACTCTTCTGCAGTTCCCTCTGCAACGACCTGCTGAAGCTTCAGCCCTTTCAGCTGTTCCCTCAAAGCGACCTACTGAAGCTCCAACCCCTTCAGTTGTTCCCTCAAAGCGATCCGCTAAGGCAAAGGCTCCTTCGATCGCCGTTCTCAATGAGGTGCCACCTCCAGCAGTAGTGGCAAATCCATTATCGGTCCCAACTCCAAGCTCGCAGCCCGAAGTAAGGGAGGTCCCATCAAAGGAAACCATAACTGGGGCAAGCAGAGGTGGAAGAAGAAAAAGTCTAAATAGACGCATCTCCACCGTGCGACATGTATATAAAGGGAAAGAGCCGAGGTCGCACTAGCTGAGGTCACACTGGCTAAAGATACTGCTTTGCCAACCATGACAAGCCCTGAAGATGGACCAGATGGAAGATATCTAAAATCTCTCCTTAACAACTAGTAAGATATCATGATGACCCACTCAAGGGCTTTGGAAAATCAGTCTTTAAAGGGCTTGGACCTGGACGAATACATAAGTCGACATACAACACTGGTAACTTACTCTTTTTTAGTTCTTTGTTTCCCATGCTTTATTAAATTCTAACTTATAAAATTTTAGGCTGCTCTTGGGGGAATAAAACGGAGGAGCGAGACCAGGTTCACTCAAGATCGCATAATGGACTGGAGGACGAGCTGGCAAAGGCTAAGGAGGAGATTAGGTCCTTGAACGGGAGGCTCAACACGCTAAAAATTACGAGGAGGGTCACGAGGCAATGCTGGTTGTAGCTAATATAGCTAAACAAACAGCTGAGGAGGCTCTAATGCGCGTAGAGAACGATTATGAAGCTACAAGGTCTCATCTCACCGCCTTGCTTCATAATCGTGAAGATGAACTGAATAAAGTGAAGGATGAATTTAGGCAATCAAAGCAGCGAGCTGAAGTTGCCGAGAGGCGAGTTGAGCGAGTGGAAGCTACAGAACAATAGACTGAGGAGGTCGAACACCGAGCTGGGATTGCAGAGAAACAAGTTGAGGTGCTCGGACAATAAGTTGAGGTTGTAGTGCAGTGAGCTGAGACGGCTCAAAAACAAGCTGAGGCATCCGAGCAGCAAGAGGAGACTGCAAAGCGACACGCACATGACACTTGTGTAGAGTTCATGATAATTAGAGAGAGACTTGCTCAAGACGCGGAAGTACGAGTTGTTGAAGTCGGAGATGAGGCTGAGGAAAGAATGGGTATTAACTTCCTCTACACGCTATGGATGTCCCATCCTGAATTCGATTTTTCTATCTTTGGTGATGAGAGACTCCGAGCTGTGGAGAGGTTCAAGGCAGGGATTATCTTGTCTCCAATTGTAGTTGATGCAGTTCTTTTGGTAATAAAGATACCCGGCACAACCCCTCAGGTCGACCCTACTGATGTCAACAAACTCTCTAGCTCGTCTTCCAGCGAAGACTCCATTTTAGGGCCAGATTCTCCTCGAGACTTATAGCTTGCCTTATCTTTTGCTCATTCTAAACTTTTTTGTAATTCATTTGTTAGCTTGTAATTGATTTTCGAACTTAATGAATTTTTTTTTTTTTCATTTCATCATCTCTGTTGAATGTGCTTGAATTATTATTATATTTGCTGTAACACATTCCATGTGTTCATTTCGTAAGTTATGAGACTTCTTGCAAGCTAATTGTATAAACTGGCTCGAAATATGATATAATAGCTTAAGTAATTGCTTGATTCAACAGTTAATAAAATCTTCTGACATCGGCAGCAAGTCGGAACCTTATCTGCCATATTGAAATGTTGACGAGCTATATATGGGGTCGTGACCTCGCCTGCCTTGGCTTTATTTTAGCGAGCTATGCAGGGGTACGTAACCTCGTTTGTTTTTTTAGCTCCAATTTTTAACGAGCTATGTAGGGGTACTTGACCACGCCTATTTTTTAGGCTCTAATCTTTTTTAACGAGCTATGCAGGGGTACGTAACCTCACCTGCTTTTTAGACTTTAATATTTTTAGAGAGCTATGCAGGGGTACTTGACCATGCCTGCTTTTTAGGCTCTAATTTTTTTTAGCGAGCTATGCAGGGGTATGTAACCTCGCCTGCTTTTTAGACTCTTTTCTTTTTAGCAAGCTATGCAAGGGTACGTAACCTCGCTTGCTTTTTAGGCTCTGGCGTGGAATCGAGCTAAACAGGATGGAGCTCGCTAGCTTGATGACTTGTAAATTTTGAACTCATGGATAATTAAGAATAATCTCTCAATACATGCAAACAATATGAGGAAACTAGAACTTTCATTAATTTTGATAAAGTTGGAATACAAACTAAGCACATAATCAAAGAGTTACCGATAGTATGATCGAAGATGCTCGACATTCCAAACTCGAGAGACTTTAGCTCCATTAACATTTGCTAGGCGATAAGCTTAATTCCCTAAGTTCGCTTTGATGACATAGGGGCCTTCCTAATTTGGGTCTAGGGATCCATCACTGGCTTTGCGAGCTCCAGGTAAGATAAGTCACAGCACTAGGTCGCCCATGTTGAAACTCCGAATTCGAGCTTTCCTGTTATAATACCTCGCAATTCTTTACTGATAGACTGCTACCCTCAATCGGGCTGATTCTCTTGCTTCTTCAAGTAGGTCAAGGTTTGTCGCTAGCAGTTGGTCATTATCTTTTGGATTGAAGGTCGCTCTACGCTGCGAGGTTACTATAGCTCTGCTGGAATTATGACCTTGGATCCATACACCATTGAAAAAGGCGTCTCGCTTGTGGTGCTGCAAGCTGTGGTCCTATAAGCCTATAATACCTTCTGAAGCTCGTTTACCCACGCTCCTTTCCTTACTTCCAGTTTCATCTTCAATGTCTGCTTTATAATCTTATTCACAGCTTTAACTTGGCCATTGGCTTGTGGATGGTCCACTGTTGAGAAGCTCTTGATAATCTTCAGGTCGTTGCAGAACTTGAGAAACTGGTCATTACTGAATTGGGTCCCATTATTTGTCATGATATGTTGAGGAACCCTAAACCTACAAATAATATTATTCCACACAAATTTTTCAATCTTTGTATTGAAAATTTTGAACCAACTCCTTTGCTTCTGCCCACTTGGTGAAGTAGTCAACTGCGACCACGGTATACTTGCATCTTCCGCGCGCTGTTGGTAGCGGCCCAATTAGATTCATCCTCCAGATCCCAAAGGGCCACGGGCTCACCATTTGTTGAAGATAGGTTGGTGGAGCTCATGAAACTTGGGCGAACCTCTGACACTTGTCACACTTCTCGACCAGGTCGATGGCATCTTGCTTCATAGTGGGCCAGTAGAAGCCTTGTCGGAGTGCCTTTTGAGTTAGAGACAACCCCCCAGCATGATTTTCACAATGACCCTTATGTATTTATTTCATCACAATCTTGCAGTCCTGACCATCGATACATCTCAAAAGTGGGGCTGAAAACCTTTTCTTGTACAGCACATCGTCGTATATGTAATATCTAGCTGTTCTAGCTTGCAAGAGTCGTGCTTCTAATTTATCACTTGACAGCTTTCCATCTTGCAAATAGCTCAAAATCAGACCCATCCAGGAATTAGGCTGCACAGTTATAACCATTACTGAATTTTTCTCTTCTGTACTTGGAACTGACAGGAACTCTACTGGGATCACCCTAAGGAAATTTGCATCTCGAGTTGTCGCCAGGCGAGCTAGTGTAGCTGCATGTGAATTTTGAGCTCGTGAGATCTGCTTCAGCTTGTACTTCTAAAAAGCACTTAGCATTTCATGAACTTTCTGAAGGTACATGTCCATTTTTTGTCCTCTGGTTTGATACTCCCCCAGTATGTGGCAAACCACGAGCTGTGAGTCGCTGAAGACCCTTAATCGCTCAGCTCACATCTCTTTAGCAAAGCGCAGACCTGCGAGTTCAGCTTCATTATTTGTAGTCTGGAAACCAAACCTCAATGCACAAAAGATTTTATGACCTTTAGGGCTGATTAATAGAATTCCAGCTTCAGCTTTCTGCTCGCTAGATGACCCATCAATATAAAGCTCCCAGGTTAGACCTTCAACAGATTCAACTTCATCATCCGTTAGCCCTGTAAATTTCGTAATAAAATCTGCTAGTGCGTGGGCTTTGATGGCTGTTCTTGGTTTATACTGAATGTTAAACTGTGCGAGCTCAATTGCTCATTTTAGCAAGTGACCTGAGGTATTCGCTTTCTGTAGAACTTGCTTCAGCAGATATTGGGTGAGGACTTCAATTGTGTGAGCTTGAAAATAAGGTCATAGCTTCCTCGATGCGACCACCAGGCAGTAAGTGAGATTCTCCATCTACGAGTACCTGGTTTCAGCATTCTACAATCTTTTACTTATATAGTACACTAGAAGCTGCGTCTTCTCCTCTTCTCTCACCAAAGCAGCACTTAAAGTTTGTTGAGACACCCCCAATTATAAAATGAGCTTTTCTCCTTCTCTAGGCTTGGAGAGGAGTGGAGCTCGCCCCATATATTCCTTCAGCTATTAGAAAGCTACCTCGCATTATTCAGTCCACTCGAAACTTTTTGCTTTCTTCAAAACATCAAAGAATGGAATGCATTTATCTGTAGCCTTCGATATGAACCTGTTTAGTGTTGCGACCTGACCATTAAGACTTTGCACATCCTTTACCCTGGTAGGCGATCTTATGTCAATCAATGTTTTGATCTTTTCTGGATTGACCTCAATACCTCTACTGTTTACCATAAAACCCAGAAACTTCCTAAAGGCTACCCCGAATGCGCACTTGTGTGGATTCAGTTTCATCTGGTAGCTCCTCAGAATCTGAAACATCACCTTCAGGTCGTGCACATGATCACCTATCTGCTTGGACTTTACCAATATATCATCAACATAGACTTTTATGGCCTTTTTAATTTGCTTTTCAAACATCATGTTCACCAAGCGTTGATAGGTCGCTCCTGCATTCTTCAATCCGAAGGGGCATCACCTTATAGCAGTATAGGTCGCGATCTGTCACAAATGAGGTATGCTCTTCGTCCTCAAGAATCATTAGGATTTTATTATAACCCGAGTATGCATCTATGAAGGTCAGGAATTCGTGGTTAGTTGTAGCATCCATGAGCTGATCTATCCTCGGTAAGGAGAAGCTATCTTTTGGGCACGTCTTGTTCAAATCAGTAAAGTCGATGACAGTTCTCCACTTCCCATTTTTCTTTTTCACTAACACGGGATTGGCGACCTAAGTCGGGTAGTAAGCTTCTCGGATAAACTTGTTCGCCAGTAACTTATCTACCTCTTCTTTCAACGCAAAGTAGCGCTCCCTTGTTATTGCTCTTCTCTTTTGACGAATTGGCTTGTGGTGGGGATCAATATTCAATCTGTGTGCCATGACCTTAGGGTCTATCTCCACCATGTCCTCGTGATTCCATGCGAATACATCCAAGTTCGCCCTTAGGAAGTCAACGAGCTGGGATCTTAATTCTGGAGCTAAACCTCTTCCTAACTTCAGACCTCTTTCAAGATCTACCTGGCTGACTTGAACGTTTTTCAGTTCCTCAACTGGCCCAGTAGCTCACTATGCATCCACTTCGCGAGGGTCAAGATCATGGTTAACTTCCTTTTCAGTTATAACTCGTGGCTTGCCCCCGAAACCACATTCACTTTCTTCCATTTTACACCCATCTTCACAGCATCCTCATAGTAGCGTCTGGCTAAGTGCTACTCTCCCCGAACACACCCGACGCTGTTGGGAGTTGGAAACTTGACTATGAGGGTTCTAGTTGAAGTAACCACATCCAGGTCGTTCATCGAAGGTCTTCCCAAGATCACATTGTATGCTGATAGACATTTAATGATCAAAAAATCTGCCAACACAATAGCCTGCCGACCTACTTTTCCAAGCATAAGTGGCAGCTTAATTTGGCCCACTGATACAACAACATCTCCAGTGAAGCCGTAAAGAGGCTTTGGGGACGGTCTCAGTTGCTCCACTCCTAACCCCATCTGATCAAAACAGCTCCTGTACATCACATTCACCGAGCTTCCAGTGTTAATCATAATGTGTCGCACTTCCATGTTGCTAATCTTAGCTCGGATGACCAGTGCATCATTGTGAGGCCAGACCACACCTCTAGCATTTTTATCAATGAACACAATTTTGTCCGAGGTCGTCTGAGACTTCTTTGCAGGTCCCTCCAACCCACTGACCTGTAAGATATGATTTGCTTCCCGAACATACCTCTCGTGCGACCTGTTTGAAGCACCTACGATATGGGGGTCACCATGAATTGTAAAAATAGTCCTTACCGCAGGCTCATGTTCTGGCTCGAGAGCTCGCTGGGGCTGCTGCTGTGCGTTGGCTGTTGCTGCTGTCTGAGGTCGCGAGTTTGCAGGTCTCACCATGTAATCTCTCAAGCGACCTCTCTTGATTAACTTTTCAATGGCGTCATTCAACGCCCAATAATTAAAAGTATTGTGTCCGACCTCATTATGATAGGCACAAAACTTACTCATATCTCTATGCTAAACAGGGGCTTTCAACGGGTAGAACTCTCCAAAGTTTTCCCTATTTATTTTCGTTGCAAAGATCCTATCTTGTGAATCTGACAAGATGCTATAACTGTCATAACGACTTTGACGCTGAGATCGCTCATTCTTAGGCTCTCTTTTAGTCTTCTTAGCAATTTGATTATTTGAGCCACTGTTTCTACCTTCTCTTTCGTTCCTGCCATTATTTCTCTTTTTCGTATGGTCGGAACTACCCCCTTGGTTTTTTTGGTTGGACTTTTTCGGGTCGAAGTTCTCTTCCCACCTAATCTCCTTCGCAGCTCGCTCGTAAAATTCCCCCGGGTCCTTCACCGGGGACTTATAAATGCTCTTATACAGCTTTTCATCTTTGCGAAGCCCTGCTGAGATCGCAGTCAATATGCTCTCATCTGATGGATTTTCAACATTTGCGACCTCGCATCTGAACCTGGTGATATAATTTTTCAACGATTCACCCTGACGCTGGAAGATAGTGGTCAAGTGGCAGGATGGTGCGAGCTGGCTTTTCAAAGCCCTATACTAACCAACAAACTTCTGTTGGCACTCTTCCCAACTTCCTATACTGCGAGCTAGTAGATTCTTGAACCAAGTCCGCGGAATGTCTCCAAGAGTAGCAAGGAATACACGGCACTTCACCAACGGGTTATCTGTTTGCAAATTCATCTGGACATTGAAGGCATCAAGGTGATCATAAGGGTCGCTGTCCCTTTTATATTGCTGAATGCTTGACACCTTGAATCTTGGAGGGAGAGATTGCGTCTCAATCTCCTGGTGAACGGAGTCCTTTCTCCGTAGTGCTCACGCTGGTCTGAAGCGCCAGGTCGCGCTTCAAGCTGCTGAACCCTCTAAAAAGCTCCTCCACTTGCGGGTCTCGGGGCTCATATCTCCTTCTACGATCGTAACCTGGAGAGTGGTGCTCTGGTTCATACCTCTGACTCTCTCTAACCGAGCCACCAGCCCGATGCGACCTTGCATGTTGCTCATCCATCTCGTCCACATGCCGAGATGCAGCTTGAACCCTGTCATGACCAACTTCCACCCATCTGTTTCCATCCTGACTTACCCTTATCACCAAGCTTTCAGGGCGCACTTCTCTTTCCTCGCGAACGGGGCGACCTCCAGCTCTAGAGCGCGCATTGGAGGAGCGAGCTGAGCCGGCAGGTCGCGACATCTCCCTTGCTGGCCTTTCGAGCACCTACATTGCTTCATGCCACTAATACGCTTGCCTCAGGACAACAGCTTCGATCTTAGGCGCGTTTTGCGCTTGGGCTTGCACCAATAAATTGACAGCATCTGTAAGTTGTCGAACTGTAAGCTCCAATGTTTCTTGCCTTTGATACCACGCCTGTTGCCCATCAACTGTTGGGGCGATTGGAACTGGTTGGCTAGGGGGCAAAGGCGGCATGCCTGCTGCAGTACCAACTGCCTGACCATATGACGTGTCTACTGCATACATGGGTGCGTCTTCCATCTGATACGTATCGCGTTGATGGTGATTGGTCTGGCTCTCTGCCTGGTCAACCAATGAGTCCACGTACTTGGTTGTTCTAGTTCTTGCTATTGTTGAAAATCAAGGAATTGAAACAGGACATATTGCAGTCTGAGCCCTCCTTTTAGCGCCAAAATGTCGACGTTGATTTCTGGTCGATGAGAGCTCAAATCCCAATACCTGCAATCAATCTCAAACAATGCAAATAATAAAGAAAAAGATAAAATAAGGTAGAGAACTAGAACACACAAAGAAGACATAGGATTTTTAACGTGGTTTAGCAAGTACGCCTACGTTCATGACTGTCTCTTAATAATCCGGCAGAGTGACAATATAATATTGCTTATATATCTAGTATAATGAATTTAACCTCTATTTATAGGGAGAGAGACGTTACAAATCAGATAGCAATAAAATAAAAAAATAATTATATTGAATGCACTTCCTAATCGGTTGGAGCAAAATTAGGTAATTGCTCCATAAATCTTGAGATCATGTTGATTGAGTTCAAATTTGAAATAACTTCCAATTCTGATGAGAGAATTATGATCAAATCGGGTAACTATCTTTTCTAGAAGATTTTCTCATCTAACTGATTATTGAGCGAGCTGTAAGTTGTATTGAGCGATCTCAAGCTGTGACTCGTTGAGTAGCGAGCTGTGCATGGAGCGAACTGCATAATGATCTGTGAACAATGTGATGCGAGCTCGCTGGAGTGAGTTGTAGAGCTCGCCGGGCTTGGAGTTGATAACTATGCCTTGTCTGTTGGGTCTTTGCATTATGTTGATTTATTGAGCTTCTATCAAACTTTTACCAGTCCAATTACTTGATCCAGAAAATACACATAACACCACCCCTAATTGTTATCAAATATTTGATTTTTTTTTTTAAATAACATTACGCTTTCCAAAATTTTTCAAAATTTTTTTATTAAATGATATGACAAAATAATTCGTAACTATCACTTTTTTTATAGGATGATATACTGATAATATAGTAGTTATACATAAAAACTTTCACATCATTTTAACAATAAATTTAAGTAAAATTTTGGATAGTATAACATTATTCTTTTTAAAATATTTAACTTAATTATTATTTATACAGAAATCATGACGAGCACACCATCCTAAGTCCAAAAATATGATGATCCAAAAATAAATCAATAAATAAATAAATATGATGATCACAAAGAATGTCAAAATAATAAAACAAGAGACATAAGTGATCGAATTTAATACGTCTTGGAAAATGAAGAAATTGATATTCTTTTTTAGGGATTGACTGTGGTACAAACAACATACAGGCACACTTTGGCTGCCTGGCAGCCAAAGTCTAGATTGGTTATTGTAGATTAAAAATATTATTTTTATAATAGATAATATTAAAATAATATTTTAGTAATTAAATAATATATAAATATAATATTTCATTATAAAATATAGTATTATATTAATATTTTATTATTAAATTAATATATATTATATTATAATTAAAATAACATATAAATATATTATTTTATTATAAAATATTATATTATATTAATTTTTTGTTATTAATATTTCACTTTAACATCGAAGTTGTTCACTTACTAACTCCAACGTCTTTTTTAACAAGTTAGGTAATGTCAACTTATTAAGACCAACGTTAAAGTTGTTTAGCCGTTAAGTTGGACATTAGGGCAATATCTGAAGCAGTTAAAATTTAACAAAAATGGATGTCTAACATCAGCAAACGTTGAAGTTATTCTCTTAACAACTCCAATGTTCATTTTAACAAGTTAGAAAGTTAATTTATTAAGACCAACGTCAAAGTTGTTAAGCTGTCCAGTTGGATGTTAGTGCAACATCTAAACGTCAAAGTTTTAAAATGGACGTATGACGTCAACAAATGTCGAAGTTGTTCACTTAACAACTCTAACATTTTTTTTAACAAGTTAGGCAACGTCAACTTGTAAAGACCAACGTCGAAGTTATTCACCTATTAAGCTATACGTTAGCGCAACGCGAGAAGTTGTTAAAATTTAACAAAAATGGACGTATGATGTCAACAAACATTGAAGTTGTTTACTTAACAACTCCAACGTTCTTCTTAACAAGTTAGGTAACGTCAACTTGTTAAGACCAACGTCAAAGTTATTCACCTGTTAAGCTAAATGTTAGCGCAATGCCTGAAGTTATTAAAATTTAACAAAAATGGATGAATGATGTTAACAAACATCGAAGTTGTTCCTTTAACAACTCCAACGTTCTTCTTAACAAGTTTGGTAATGTCAACTTGTTAGGACCAATGCCGAAGTTTTTCAGACATTAAGTTGGACGTTAATGCAACTTCTGAAGTTGTTAAAATTTAACAAAAATAGACGTATGACATCAACAAATGTCGAAGTTGTTCTCTTAACAAATTTAACGTCATTCTTAACAAATTGCGTAACGTCAACTTGTTAAGACCAACATTAAAATTGTTTAGTCGTCAAGTTTGACATTAGTGCAACATCTAAAGTTATTAAAATTTAATAAAAATGGACATATGATGTCAGCAAATGTCGAAGTTTTTCCTTTAACAACTCCAACATCCTTCTTAACAATTAACGTAACATCAACTTGTTAAGACTAACGTAAAAGTTATTTAGTTGTCAAGTTTGATGTTAGAGTAGTGTTAAAAGTTATTAACAATTAACAAAAATTAGCTAATGTTTAAGTTATTCTCTTAATAACTCCAACATCATTCTTAACAAAAAGGCACAAGGGTGACGGGACAGCATCACATCATGCCCTAGTGTGGATAGCCTTCTGTCACAACCAAACATGATGGCAGAGCCTCTTATCACACCTAAGTATGACAGAATGCTTTCCCGTAACGGTTGCCTTGGGCATGATGGAAGGCTTTCCCATCACACCAAGCATAACGGGAGGCTCTCCCATCTCATCACGGTCAGAGTAGCAAATGACTATTTTGCTCATGATTTAAACTTAATTAAAATAAACTTAAAAAATCAAAATAAATTCAAAATTATAAAATAAATTTATAAAAGAATAGCTCCACCATCTATCTTTAAAATGGACAATCAGATTTAATTTAAAAAATAAAATTTAATATTTCTATTTGTTTAAAAAAATTAATTTTTAAATTTTATTAAAAACAAAGACAATAAATGCTTCACCGTCCATTTCTAAGATTGATAGTAGAGATCAAAGCATTAAAAATAAAATAAAATAAAAAGAAAAAATTGTGGAAAAAAGAAAGTTTAAAAAAAAAATCTAATTGAAGATCTAGGTTAAAAACCTTCTAGATCTTCAAAATATTTATAAAAAGATAAAAAATTACCATCCAAATCTCAATCTAGAACTTCAATCCACTATCCTTAATCAACCATTCTGAATTTCTAATTGACGATCAATCCACCATCCTTAATCCAGAACTTCACCTACATCACCATCGAATCCAACACCAACCAACAACACAACCTCCAACTAAAACCACCAAAACCCATTAACACCAACTAACACCACCACTAAAACCCAAAACAAATCACTAAAACCCATTAACACCAACCAACACCATTAACGCAACCTCTAACCCAAATCACCAAAATCCAAGTTCGATTCGAAACTAGATTTTTGGGTTTATGGGTTTGATTCCAACCTGAAAACTTGGTTTGAATGGAACCCAGAAATTTGGGTTCGATTTGAACCCAGATTTTTGAGTTCATGGGTTCAATTCAAACCAGGAAACTAGGTTCGATGATTTCTAGGTTCGATTCAAACATCAAACCTATAAATCTAGGTTCTAGAAGATAAAGATGAAGAGAAGAAGAGAAGAAGAAGAGAAAAAGAGATGAAGAAGAACCCACCCATGGACAACAACTAGATAGAAAGAGAGAGCAAATGAAGAGATGAAGCTTTTTTTTTTTTTTTAAATTTTTTATCGAATTAGTTTTTAATTTGATCTCCACCATCCATTTGGACAGTGGAGATCAACCATTTTTTTTAATTTTCTTTTTTAAAAAGTTTGTTTTTAATTTTTTTGGTTTTTTTATATTATTTGTTATTAATTTATATTTATTTATCATATTCATTTATCATTTTACCCTTCCACCCTTAATAGTAATGGACGAAATTCATAACGATAAGGAGTTAATTCTCTATTTAATTAAACTTTGAGAAGGTAAATTGCTAATTACAAAACTAGATGAGTAATTTCCAATGTTCCAAAACTTGTTACTCGTGACTCGACTAGCGAGGCAGCGAGTACTTGGCAACTCGGAGAGTACTTGACGAGTACTCGGTTTGACCGTCAGTCAACGGTCAACTCGTTGACCCACGGTCAAACTCGATCAAACTTATAAAAAATAAAATTTAAAAAATTTATGTATGGTTAAAATATAATCATATGACCACAAAAACCCTTAAAATCTATCTCATACAACCTCCAAAGCCATTTTAACATAATTATATAATTATAACATTAAAAATTTCGATAATATAACGATTATATTTTCAATAATTCCATTTGTAATACACAAAAATAATAACACTTCAAAAATCTATCACATCTAAACTTCTTAAAACCTCCTATTCTTCTTTCATTCTCAAACACAAGTACACAACCAACATCATATATAATATGTAAATAATAACATAGTAGAAACCCAAGAATAAAATAGTCATCAAAAGGAAAAGTTCATGAAATTAAGGACTTAAGGCCTTAAAAATCTTGAGGGGGAGAAGGATAACGCAACCAATCTTCATCATCTCCATAAATGTCTTCCATAACTTGTTCATTGTCGGACTCAAACTCTACATCAAAGTTATTCTCCCCTCTCTCCTCCTATTCCTCCTGCTCTTCTCCAAAATCAAAATCATCTTCATCAAGTTGTCTTGGTCACTCTAAACCGACCCCTAATTCATCATCATCATCACCCCTTGGAACAAGCCGTCCTTGTACATCAACAACATCAACATTAGTTGCTAGTAGCACATCAACATTCTTCTTAACTTATTTGTTCATTTTGCTTGATAATTGTGAATTGAAATTAATAAAAACCAAATTGTTCAATCGATCTGTATTCAATCTATTCATTTTCTTCGAATGTATCTACATAAGATATAAAAATTAAAATTGAATAAATCAGTAAATAATTAAAATTTAAAACATTAAAATAAGTTATGGATATTGCACATTTGCACTTACCCATCAAAATTACTCAAATTTCTTTCACATTCTGATGAATTAGTTGTCAATGAAAGAATCCTTTTTGCCATTTTAAGCATGTTAGGTGTGTGACTTCCAAACATGCTCCACCAAGTAACTACACCAGAAAATATAATCAAATATAGAACTAGTTCTTGAAAGATATGTTTTTATAAATACAATGCCAAAATATAATCTATAATAGGAATTAATAAATAAGTTAAATAACTAAAAACAATTTATATGAATTAGAATGTTCGATTTTTTATCTGGATCCTTAGAATCACTGTCACATCCTCTAATGGCTAATGGTCTCCCAAAAGGACCATCCTTCATCTGATACAGTGGCCATTCAATCATAATAATCACATCTTGGGAAGCTATATTACCATAATGAAAAATCTCCACACACTCTATAAAGTTATTCAACAACTCAGTTTCATTGGAAATGCTTGAATCCTTGTAGTGGTAATAGGGGTTTAATAGAAATGTCGTCTTATGCAATGGAGAATCTAGCCAATCTTTCATTTTTTTCATCAATTATTTCAATAATTCACCAATAATTATTTTCTACATTGTTCAAGGCCTCTTTAATGTCTTGTTTAGCCCTTCTTAGTTCTCCATATAACCAAGACATTGACGACTTTCGATTCCCATCCACTAGTCTCAACACTTTAATTAATGGTTCCAAAACCTTTAAACAATATGTTATACCATTCCAAAATGTCAAACTCATAACAGTTTCGTAGGCCAATTTTCCTTCATTACTTTTTGAGTATTTGCACTTCTCTCATTCGTTACTACCAAACATTATCTTCAAAACATTTTTTTTTTTTATCCATCAAGCTTTGTAAAGTAAGAAAAGTAGATGAAAATCTAGTCTTTCTCGGCCTCACTATATCATTCTTTTTGGTAAAAGACCTTATCATTCCCAAAGTCTTATGATGAGCATAAATGAAGATTGTCAGCTACTTTGCTTGCTCAATATACTTGCTAAACCTCGAAAGCTTGTTAATACTTTCAAACATGAGGTTGATGGTATGAGCAGTACATGAAGTCCAAAATATATTTTGCCTTTTCTTCTTCAAAATCTTGGCAGCGACCATATTGTTGCTAGCATTGTCGGTTACTACTTGAACAACATTTGTAGGTCTGACTTGTTCAATGCATGCATTCACATATTCAAAAATGTTTTCCCTAGTGTGTGCCACATCAAAACACTCTTTGGAAGAAAGGAAGGTGGTTCCTAACCTACAATAATCAAATATTAATCAAACATAAATTAAATAATATAATATGTAACTAATATTGTATAATGATAAATTATATGAAATTTATACCTGCAATTCATACACAAATTCATTATACAACTTCTTTTCCTATTCGTCCAAGCATTCGTCATAATTGAGCATCCATTTTTAGCCCATTCTTTTTCTTGTCTTTTCAACAATAACTTGGTTTCTTCCACCTTATTAGGCAAATATCGCTCCTCAATTTTATAATAATTTGGAGGCCTATAACTAGGCCCAAATTGATCAATTGCTTCACAAGCACGCATGAAATCATCATTCACAACAACATGCCATGGAACAGCTCTATTAAACATCCAAGTTGTTACCCAATTGTGCACATGATCGAGTCTCTCTTTAAAAAGTGTTTCATTGATGTTTTGTTGTTGCATTGACTTCCTTGAAGTTTGTGACAACTCCGGATTAATAGGTCTTGTAAATCTGTCTATTGGGCCAAGATGATGAGACTCTTTCCTTACCCCTCCTACCTCTACTTCTTCCATCTCTTCTGATTCGTTGATATTTACTTCTCCTCTTTTCAATTTCTCCTCAATTATCTTATTTCTCTTTTTATTTTTTGACTCCATAAGTGCATTCTTACATCTATTTGTATCATCTGGTTTTGCCTTTGGACATTTAGCCACATTTCCGGATATGTGAGCCATATGTTCTTTCAATCTATGTATCCCTCCAGACATAATCTTCCCACACAATATGCACTGCACTCTTTCCATAACGTTTGGATCAACCAACTTCCCATAATCCCATCCAACATCACCTGAATTTCATTTGAGAGATGAGGTAACAGAATCTCCCGAAGATTCATTATCCATAATTGATTAACACAAAATAACCTAATCATCATGCAAATGTTTAAGCATGAAAACTTTTATACAACAAACATTAATTATCAAACATCTATTACAAATGTACATATCAGTATGCCTAACATATGTTACCAAACAAATAATATTGAACACAACATCATAAAATGATTTAAAATTTGAAATGCATAACATAAGAATTTAAATATCATGTTCATATCAATTTAACAAATGTACAAAACCCTAAACAAATATAATTTGTATAATTCATCAATCATCAATTCATCATCCAGCCCTAAACAAATATATGTGAAAAACAAAAAAAAGTGGTGAAAGCAAAAAAAGAAAAAAGAAAAAAAAAAACAAAGTGAAAATAGAAAAAAAAAAAAAACTCACGGACTCATAGTCACGGATGGAGATGACGACTGCGATGGACGGAGTGACGGACGACTACTAGAAGACAAAGGCAGCAGATGTCGTGCACCAATAGCAGAAGTGCAGAACCAAAACAGAGCAATGGGCATGTTGGCAGAATTGAAAAAGATGGAGAAGAAACGAGCAAATTGAAACCCCTCTGATCTGTTTTATATATGATGCTGTTTAGGCTAAAAAAATTTTTTAAAAAAAAAAAAAAAAAAAAAGGCTAAGTCGGCCCGAGTTGAGCTCGAGTTAGGCCGATTTTCCACAGAAACTGAGTTAAACCCCTCGATCTGGGGGTTCTCAAATCGAAAACCGGCCAAGCGATGATTTCTCGACAAGAAATCGATCAACCCGACCGAGTTTTTAAACAATGGTAATTTCTAATTAAGATCAAACGTTGAGGGACAAATTATAAATATCCCATATTTTAAAATTAGTTTTAATGTATCCTTAAAATTATAGAGTAAAATTTTATTTTAATAATTATAAATAAGATAAATAATTATGAATAAAATATTATGTAAATAAATTGATGAAATTTATATTTTTTATAAATTTAATTTTTTAATCACTGTAATGTCGAACTTGTTCCAATTTAATTTTTTATAATCTTTATTATTTTCATTTTAATCCAATTTAATTTTTAATTGGATTTAAAAAAAAAAAAACTTAAATTGGATTACAATATTATGTAAATATATTTTTGAATATAATAAGTTTATTAAATTTGTTTCTTAAAAACACATAAATATATTAACACTTAATTTTGATATAAGTTCAACAATTTTTTTGTTCATTAAGTTTTGCATTTATGTATTTACTCGTATGATGTTTCAGGGATTTTTGATGGTATGATGGATTTTGAAGAATAATGAAAACGTTGGGTGGATTTGGACCATTTATGAAACTAATGGAGGATTTTAAGCAACATTTTATGAAACGGATGGATTTTGGCTATTTATGAAACTGTAGATTTTGTCCAATATTTTATAAAATGGGGTGTATTTTAATAAAATCTACCCCTAGTTTCGTAAATGTGACCATAATCCACTCTCACGTTTTCATTATTCTCTAAAATCCACTTACTATTAAACATCATATAAAAATCATAAGGGTAAATGTATAAATGTAATATCAAATTCTAAATAAATCAATCAACCAATATTCTATAGAAAACTAATTTAGATTAAAATAATAAAAAAATCCATAGAATTGTTTTAAAATTAATAATAAATTATATTATATTATTTTATTTTTTAAGAAATAAATCTATAAAATTTCTTTTATTGAAAAATGTACTTAAATAAAATTTAATTTATAATTATATGTTATTTCAGTTAAACCAATTTTTTAACCTACTAATTATCAATGTAGTAATACTGTTTTGTGCTATTTTCGCTCATTTTCACTTTAAATAATATGCAATTATCTGGGTTTTAACAAATGCAATACTTCCTTAAAAAAATATTAAAAAAAAAAAAAATCTCCATGTAATTTTTGTATTTGCGATTTATAGAGGTTTATACTATGTTATAACTTTATTTTCTTACTAATATTGTTATTAATTGAAAAATAATTAAGTATTTTAACTATAGGACATACAATATTATGTTGGACACTTAAACCAAATTTAATCAAGCACACTAATGTAAACAATATTTAATTTTCAATTAATGAAAATAAAAATATTATTGTATTTAATATGTGATTGATTATGTGATAGTTGTACAAGTAACAACATTACTTTAATACTACATAAAAAAAAATACTTTAATAACAGTAATTAAATTATATTTTAGTATTCTTCCTGTAGTATATTATTTCTTGTTACTACTAGCATTGAATATTATCAAATAACATTACATGTGATGTGTACTGTAAGTGGTAATTCCCTATTTTTGTACTATACAAACAATACATGAAGTGATATTAAATATTTTTTTTTATTAATTTTATATAATATGTTTACTTATTTATAATTGTTATTATATAAGTTTTTATAGTAATTATATTAATTTTTCATTATTAACCACAAGAAAATTAAAATTCAATTCTCTTCAAAAAAAAAAAAAAAAGAAAAGAAAATTAAAATTCAATTGTGCACATAATGTGTACAATTTAATTTCAATTTTAACACCTAACATCTCAACATGAAATATTACTATGTATAATACAATTAAATCTAATTGAATTATATAATTTACTTTTTAAAACAAAGGTACAAATTATTATGTAAGCTTTTACATCAAATTTAGAATGATGTTCCCTCTTTATATTTATTTTACGATTAAAATTTTTTTGTATAACTCATGCAAACAATACATATATTAGCTTACACCTACAAATGTGACCAATTAAACTTAATCAACATATACAAATATAGCCAATTAAACTTAGTCAAAGTAACAAAATATTCAAGAATAAGTATTAAACCTTATAAATTTATTTTTTTCAATTATATATATACGCATTTCATTTATAATTAATCCACAAAATTTACCATCTCATTATATTTTCAAACTTGATAATTAATTTATAGTTTACTCTAAAATTTTATATTAAATAAACTAAAATATTTATTTATAATAGACTTGTAAATTTATTAAGATTCAATTTTCAGTGGAATGTTAGGATTATCGGTCCAATTATTTTTTTATATAATAAAAAAAATAAAATATTCATTATTTCCATAACATTTATTTATTTTACGATGATGCCATATGTTTTTTTTTTTTTCGATTCACAATGATGCCACCTAAAAAGGGAAGTAAAGTTCACAAACATTAGATAAACCTTATTTCGCTTATTTCATACTTCTTATTATCCAAACTAATTACTAGCAATGGATTTATACAAGTTATACAACATCCAAGTGTTGTTTTATATATCTAAAAGTTGTTGTTTTATTTATTTATCTAAAAATTAATATTGTCAAATAACCCTTTCTTCTCTTTTGACGAATATATATATTTATATATATTTTTTTACATACTCAAAATTCTAAATAAAATAAAGCCACAACATATTAGAAGATTTCAAACTTATTAAAATAAAAATGGTAAAATTCACTCTCATAAAATAACATCATCAAAACAAATTAAAAAATTCCAAACAAATTCCACATTTAAATGTAGATCAACCTTCAAACATTAACAAATTCCTTCAAAGTATTTTCTGCACACTCAAGCTTGACATTCTTTTGACCAAATGGACCTACCTAGATGAAACTTTGCCAATCAGTTACATTTTATCTCCCTCATATTGTCAACAATTATTTTAATATTCGGTTGATAAGGATTCTCACCTACAATGATCAAAATACCCCTACACATCAAAATGGTATCTAAAAAATTAATTGAAAAATGATGTATCTCTACTCTCTATTTCAGATCTCTTTTTTTTTTTTTTTAAAAAAATTTTTTTTTAAAAAAAAAATTGGAAGAAGTTAAATCTTTTAAAATTGTAAAACATAAATATATTAGAAAAAGAAACCGAAAAAGAGAAAAAAAAAAAAAAAAGACGAAACAACTAGAGATTCTCTATGGACAGTGATGATTTTTTTTTTTTAACAAAAATAAAAACATAAAAGAAGAAAAAATGAAATACAAAAAAAGAAAGAAACAACTGGTGGATGATCTCCACTAACTAGTTTTTTTTTTTTTTTTTTTTAAACTTTTTAGTTTATGCTTTTGTTTTTAAAAATATATCTACCATCCATCATGATGATGGATATTGGAAATCCAAGTTATATATTTGTTTTATTTTTGATATCTGTTTTTTGAAAGTTTCATTTTTATATTATAGAATATCTCCATAATCCATCTTAAGATAGATGGTGGAGATCTAATTTTTTTTTTAAAATAAATTATTTTTTTTTTTAAAGAAAATTCTAAATAATGTGAAAGATGAAATATCCTTTAATGTTAGTCAAGTTTGACTAATGTTGATTGACATTAGCTAATGACAAAGTGATTTTGTGTAATTAAAGGATAAAATTAAATTAGTGAGTGAAAACACAAACCGCAGGGGGCCAATGAGCAATTCCTTCAAAAAATTGAACTCCAACAATTGAGTCAATGGCCTGAAGTGGTATTTTTTTGGTGGCATCGAGCACGGAATAGAAGAATGAATCATTGTTCCAATTTTTTGCACAAAATATATCATGGAATGGTATTCATTCTGTGGTAGATTACACTTAAATGATTATGCTTAGGAATCAATTGCTTTCCTCCCTTATGCATTAATTCCTACTTTTACTCATTTCAAGCAAATTTGATCCAAAATAGATGTTTACATGAATCAAGACTTTTATAGACTTATTATTATTATTATTTTTATGTGAATGACTTTTGTATTGTATAAATGTCAACAAAAGTCACTAAAAGTCATTGATACTTTAAAATGTGTGAAAGTTATTGACAAATTGAATATCTTTTTACCTTCGTAGACTCTTTACAAGTCTTGACTGAATACTTCATGACTTTTATAAACCTTTTAGAAGTTATTAAAAATCTTGATTGAATACCCTTTCACTTTCATAGACTCACTAAAATTATGAATTAAATACACCCAAACTTTTTAATCGTAGAAAAGTCTTTGAAAGTTTAGACTGAATACACCCCCCCTAAATAATCTAATTAAGCATTAGATTTTCAAATTTGAAAATTCAATATTCTAATTAATGAGGAAATATGTTTTATAGTTAAATTAGAAACTCTAAATTGATTAGTATAAAAAGAAGTTTTATATTGAAGATCAATTACTTGACAATTTTCCTCCCTAGCCATCCAAGCAAAAGAAAGAAAACAATAAACCCCAATTAAGGTTAGTTGCACCATACACAAGCAAAAGTGGGTTGATTGAACCTCCTTTAGTTTTGATGCTATTGATTGTTTTATTGTACTGCAAGCTTTCTTTTGTGAAAAGAAAGTGAATGAATTTTTCAGGATCATGTCCACACACGGTAGGGATCAAATCAATCTTCATATAATGTAAGATTCGATAGTATTTATATTTAATTTTTAAACTATCATTACTTACATCAATTGAACACTTTACTTCTGAATTTTTTTTTTTAAATCCACATTTACACATTAATGTAAAATTGATTTTTCCTTCATAAAGTAGATGAGTAGTTGTACAATCACATATGCTTGGAAATACATGGTTTTCTTAACATTTTAACCAAACCATAACTAAAATCTCAAAATTTTTCAAATGTGTTATTAAACATAGTTCTAAGTATAATCCAACTTCTTCAATTAAAAACCATTTTCTTATTATTTTTTTAATTCATAGATAATTATATTTGGTACTATTTTTTGGATTTTCATTTTGGGCTTTTTAAATTATTGTTTTATGGTACTAAAATTAGTGTAAATTTTGACACTAACACTAAACTGTGAGAATATATATATATTAACATAACTTTTATTTACAAACAAAGGCGATAATTTGTGAACAAATGACCAAATATACTTATTTATTCACGAACTATTGATTTTGAATTCGCAAAAAAATATAGTGTTTGAAAAAACTAAAAAAAAACTAATTTTTATTGTTTTGTTTTAATTCCAAAAATAACATTAATTTTAGTGTTATTTTTCAAAACTTTGAATTTATATTATATGTAGCACAAACCTTTTATCATTTTATTTTTTGCTTTTCCAAATGCTGAGTATGTTTTATTCCTTTTGCTCGCAAAATCTGCTTTTGGTCCTAGTTTATTGATTCATTCAATTGACTTATAAACAATAGCTGCATGACTGTTCACATCATCCATCCATCGATTGATGCCAATGCCTTAAGAAAAGATGCTGGTTTTGTATAAAAAATACGATGGTGTTGAATAATGTATCTAATAATTATTATATGTGAACAAATATGATTACCACATAAAAAGTCACATTGATAAAACAAGATATATTGATTATTGAATTTCTCACGTCTTAGTAAAGTAAGGAATTGAAATGTTCTTTCCGAATAACTTGATTCGAGCTATGACTTCCTTTGCGCGCAGCCACTCTTTAGAAATCTATTGTCCGTGGTCAAGTGACCAAATCAACTCCTCCTATGAGGCAATATTATTCTATTATTTTAAAGGCTATGCACAATATTATTTTATTGTGGTATTTTCTTTTAGGAAAAAAAAGCGAGTTTGGACACTAGGAGTGAAAAACTGAATTGAGTTATAGTAATACCTTCACAAACTATCATTAGTTCATGAACAAACAATAGTTCATGACAATGTTAAAAAAATTAAATTTAGTTTTTTAGTATTATTTTCCTTTTGCGCTTAAAAATAGCACTTGGGTTGAAAGCCCTTTAAAGCTAACAAGCTACTAGGCCCAAAAGACTAGATAGGAAGTGGGGCAGTGTAGAGCCCATTAATCGCAAGACATGACGACAAATGCTACATCAACAGGAATAACAAATGAGTTCAATCATGCCAAGGCAATAACCAACTTTAATTGACTAGTTGACTAGGAAAACAACTTGAGGGTATATTGGCATAACAACCAGCAACAAGCCATCAACCCGCAATTGCCTAAACAATATAGGCTTTTAGAAGCGGAAGAAAGAGAAAGAGGGTTATAAAGTTCTACCAAGATTTGGACACAAGAAAGAGCTACTTTATTGAAGATCATCCTTAAGCCAACAGACAAGTAAAGGTTGTAAACAAAATTATAAAACATACACCCAGGACTAAGCTAGAAGCAAAAAAAAAGAGCATAAGTGGATGAACTACCTAAAGTTCTATGGTCGTACAGAACTGCCATAGGAGAAACCCCTTCTTATGGATGTAAAGCTATGATCCAGATGAAAGTCAAGATTAATACCTTTAGAAGGGTAGCTTATGAGAAAGAGCAAAACGAGAAACTCTTGGGAGGGACCTCGACCTGCTGGAAGAAATTTAAAAAAAAAAAAAATGCTGCTTATCTAAAGATGGCTGCTCATCAATAGTAGGTAGCTCACTGTTACAACATAAGGGTAAGAGAATGACGATTCAGAATGGGTAATCTAATTTAAAGGTAAGTATAACACAAGGCAAGGGATCCCCAAAAAGGAGTACTTGGACCTAGTTGGAAAGGATCTTGCATCGTCAATGAAGACCTTTAGAATGGGGTTATACGACATCTAGATGGGACAAAGGTGCCACAAGCACCAAATGTTGAACATCTCAAAAAATACTATCCATAAACTTAGTATGAGCCTTCTTGGATTTCATTCTATTGCTTCTATAATAGCTAGTTAATTTTGATTTAAATAAGATTCATTGAATTATTAATGTTTACCAAGTTTTTCTTTATGGATCCTCTTGCATGTGAGCCACAAAACTTTGAGGCCTTAAAGGAGAAGAAGGTCTCATCACACAAGGAGGGGCATCACCCTGCCTACTATAGAAGAAAGCTAGAAACTACTCAACAAGTAGGCAACCAAGAGAGTGACTCCACAAGCAGGCCATACCTTTCTAGAATGAACATCTTACGAGATGCCATGTGGTTTAAGCTAGAACAAACATTTTATTTTTTAAGCTTTCAATGCAACCTGAAATAACTAGCTCACATTGAAAGCTGAGGGCTAATGTTATGCCTAAAAATACCATTTTGATCGAAAGCTGGTTAAAGCCTAACAAGCTGGTAGGCTCAAAAGATTAGATAGAAATCAAGCTCATGCAAAGCCCATTAATTGCAAGATACGTCAGCAAATACCACGTTAGTAGGAGCACTAAATAGGTTCAATCATACTAAGACAATAAGTCGACCCTAATTGACCAGCTCGTTTGTAAAACAACTCAAGGGCATGCTGACATATTTGCCCATGATACGCCATCAGCTAGCAATTGCCTAAAATTATAGATTTCTAGAAGTGAAATACTTCCTATTGCCAACCAAGATGGGTGTATTTCCTTATTTCAGCAAATCTCTGGAAAGAGAAATAGAATTCCATAAAACAAGAAAATCCTTATAATGCAGCGAAGATCTATTTAAACAGGAAGCTATCAGAAATAGACTTTGATTTGAATATAAATGCATTAATTGCAGTTTCTAGTAGTGAGTTTCAACGGAAATTTATAATTTAAGTTGAATAATCTCAACATGCATTTTGAAGACGCATTAAAAAAATTTCACTAATGATCTTGTGCACAAAATTTGTGAATTAGTTTTAAACTTGAAGATATTAAAACTTAAATAGATGTATTTGAAGTTTATATATACATAAGTATGTGTGGTTAATGTTTCATTTTGTAAAATTGGACATTAAATTGTATTGTTTGTTGTTAAACTTTATTCAAACAAAGTGATATAGTTAAAAATGAGTAATATTAGGCTTTCTATATATTTTACCAAAATTTATGTCCATATTATGTAGCATGTGAATTTTCAACATCTTATAATGTTAGAGTTATGTGCCCTAAAAGTTTGTAATTAGTAAACGTTTAAATTAAATAATAAATAAAATATATTTATTTTACTCAATTTATGCGTATTTGTGAAATGTTTGCTTCATGTAAATATCATATAACATCTATGATTACTTATGTAGTCTTAAACTATGTATATAAGTATTATATACAAGAAGATTTAGTTTAAGATCAGTAATCTAAAAAATTCATAAAAAGTAAACAAAGCTGGGTATTTTGTTTGTGATAAATCTATAGCTGCGGTCCATTTCATATTTGATACGATGATCTTATTTAGGATCATTCATGTGGCGATATGAAAATGGAGACACCTTATATAATAAAGATTATATAAGACTCATCCACGATAAAAATGAATTTCTTGTTAATATCCGTTAAACAAAGAAATTCATGTCTATCAACTAGATGATCATATATAGATTGATTTTAATCCTGAGTATTTTATGGACTCATATTTGTTGAGTCATATTTTTTTATTTACATGGGTGAGACTATTATAGATTTACAGTCAATAAAATTCATACTTTGAAGATGTGATTTAATAAATAGTTAAAAACATTCTACACAATATTGGAATCCACTCCTTCTTGCGAGAAGTAGATGAGTAGTTCCCTTAAGTATTAATTCGGGTCTTGAACAATAAAAGCACTCAACTTTTTGTTTATGAGTAAACAGAAAAATAAATTCATAAGTTGTTATGGATATATTATTCATTAGAGAATCAATAGTACTTAATGGAATAAAATATAATTAGAGAGATATAACGGATTTTAATGACCTAGCTCTAATTATGAACTACTCATGGAGGATCGAATCATATGAAATGATTAAATTGATGGACACTGAAAATTCAAATTGTGTAAAACATCTATAATCTTGAGAGTGCAACCTTGGGTTTTTAGTGGAGTAATTGTAAGGTTAATAATAGTGAATTATTTAATTAAAGAGTTTAATTAATAATTCTAACATTATTGGAGCTCAAATCATAGGTCCATTTGGTTTCTTGCTAGCTCACAATCACATAAAGAAACAAAGGGAAAAATATAATTGAATTGTCTAATTATAAGTGTACATACAAATTTATGAACATATTCATGAATAATTTAAATAATTTGATTATTTAAATATGTAGAGATTTGAGTTCAGTTTTAAATGGTGTCATTAAATTTATAATTTAGAATCATTTAATTTAATAAAAAATCTTTTATTTAATGGAAAAAGTAATTCAATTTATATTAAATTAAATTAAAGAAGTTTTAATTTAATAAGAATTAGATTCCATATTAAATTAAAAGTAAAGAGTTCTAAGCCAATAAGGAATTTGATTCCATATTGGATATGAACTAATTTTTTCAATTTAAATAGAAAATTGTATTACTTATTAAATTAAAAAACCCTAACTTACCATTATAAAAAGGTGTTTTATGTTGGTAATAATAGAGAGAATTTTTTAGCCTCTTAAACCAAAAACTTCCATTAATTAAAAACATCATATTCCCTCATCTCAAAAGAAATCAAGAAAATTGTTTTTGATTTATACATAGTAATCTTTTATGAAAAGATTTCGTGATTTGATTCTTTAAGATTGATTTGTAGAGGTTATGGGTTCAGTTTTAAATGGTGTTATTAAATTTATGATTTAGAATAATTTAATTTAATGAAAAATCTTTCATTTAATGGAAATAGTAATTTAATTTAATTGGAATTAGATTTCATATTAAATTAAATTAAAGAAGTTTTAATTTATTAGGAATTAGATTCCATTTTAATTAAATTAAAAGTAAAGAATTATAAGCCAATAAGGAATTTGATTCCATATTGGATATGAACTAAGTTTTTCAATTTAAATAGGAAATTGTATTACTTGTTAAATTGGAAAATCCTAACTTACCATTATAAAAAGATGTTTTATATTGGTAACAATAGAGATAATTTTTTAGTCTCTTAAACCAAAAACTTCAATTAATTAAAAACACCATATTGCCTCATCTCAAAAGAAATCAAGAAAATTGTTTTTGATTTCTACATAGTAATCTTTTATGAAAAGATTTCGTGATTTAATTTTTAAAGATTTCATGATTTAATTCTTCGAGATTATGCCCATACACAGGTTTTTTTTGTGAAAAGTCATAGTAAGGAAGATCGGATGGTGAAAAATCTACAAATCAAAAGGGATCAATTCAATTTTCATATAAGGTAAGATTCGATTTTATGAATACAATTATTGAATTGTTATTATTAGCATCGATTTGACACGTTTTTGTTTGAAAAAATTTTTAAAATCTATGTTTCCACATTAAATTCAAAATCGAATTTTCCCTTCATATAAATCATGAGATGATAAGCTAATTAAGAGGATTGTTGGGCATGAATATAAATATATTATTTGGAAAGTCCAGCATTACTCGTTAAAAATGACATGACCCGTCCTAGATTCCCTCTATAAAATCCCATAGTCTTGCCGGGCAACTCACGGAATCCTCCTGAAGTCTTGCTACCGAGGCCCAAGAAGATGCCGTGGAGCGAACCCTTAATCTAAATCTTTCACTATACCTTTTTCAAAACTATATTTATAATGAATTTCTAGAAATCATGATCTAAAATATCTTCAAGATCTCAAAACATATGTATTAGGTTTATAAAACCATGAATGTAATACAACTCCTGTTAGGTCTGAAAATACACATGCATACAAATAAAGTTTAAACCCAACATATTTCATCATTGTTCCACAGAGAAGGCGATTGTCATATCCCACCTATTCCAAATGAGGAAAGTGCGTACCCTGATCGCTTGATCCTGCACCTGGGAGGTTTTTTATAACAGAAAAATAAAAAAGAGTGTGAGCTTAAGAAGCTCAGTGAGTGTATGGTTCTTATTTGAGCAAAAACCCTTTTAAAGATTTTCCTCTCGAAAATCATTCTAAATGAAAACATTTCTTCTTAAAACATTTTTAATTTCTAGAATTTGAAATCTCATAAAATTTGCTAAAACATTTCTAAAACATCTTTCCTCCAAAATGTACTGTTTTAGAAAATGCATTTTTCTTTCTAGAAATGCACTAATGAGAACCTAAGAGAATGCTATAATCACATGGCGACCGACCCAAAAGTCGCACAATGTGAGATGCTAGTCACGTGACGAATATGCTATCAGCGTACAACGTGACAATGCTATAAAGACATCCAACTATTGCACTGTGGAATGCTACATCGCAACAGTATAGTGAAATAATACCCCGCAAATGTAGAGGACGACACGACTAATATGAAAAACTCTATTCCTTTAAAGTCAGTGAGACTAACCCTCCCAACACTTGTCATACACCGCGGAATATACTAACCGGGTCTGAATCTATAAAGCTATAAATTGGGTCTCTATAATTCCTGGGTAATCCACTAGTCTTTGAAAACATTTTCATTTCTTACTATAAGTCTCGTTCTTTCTCGTTTGCTAATCATAAAATATGGAAATATATTTCTTTTCAACTATAACAGAAAAACATTTATAAACTAAATGAATTTTAAAAATATATTCACAACATAAGCTGAAATAAATAAAATGTATTTAATAGAAATGAATTGTTTACACACTCACCATTCACAACCCAGCTCGCTTAAAATCAACTTCTTCAATGCCTCACGTCAGATTGCTGGTCACCTACATTTTACATGAAGCAACGAGCTTGCTTAGAACACAACACATAAGATACCTCACGTCCTAGTCCGTTCCATCGCATCACTGCCTCTTATCATTTCATGCAAATTATTGGACTGCAACACTACTAGTCCTGCTCGACCTGCAAGCTCAGACCAGCCTAAGTTATGAGCTCTCAGCAGCTCGTCCAGTTTCCCTTCATCAGCGAGCTACAACCTTTTTTAGCTCAACTCAAACAGAAGCGGGCATTGCCCAGCTCGCTATTTGCGAACTCGTTTCCTGGCTCAGCTCGCTCTTAGTTACACATCCTAATTTTTTTAACATTTCTTTCTCATGTCTGACTCTTTAACAATTTATCAGCATAACACGACCTCAAAAATTTCTCATATTTTTATATCTTTGGGAGCTAAATTACAGCCAAAGCAAAATAACAAAATTTATCTAAATCTTAAATCTTTCTCCTACCCTAGTTCCACATACACTCATACCAACATCTTATCAAAGTTTCTTCACACAATCAGGTCGCATTTCAGAAATCAAAATGCAGACTTATTACACTCTAATCACCAACAAGCTACTTTGACTTCTTACAAACTTTCTCAACCATTCTACCAACTCTAGACTTTGCACGACAATTACCTTTCACATTCCAAACAACCAGCGACATATTTCAAATTTACAAGGTTCCTTAACTATCCTATTCACTACAAACTTAATGCCATATTTTTATTGTGTATAAGGAGGGTAACGAGATCGCGTACTAGCCTGGTCAAGTTAGTTGACCGCGGCCTCCTTCCTTCCTTTCAGCAGAAAACTTCCTCCTTGCGAGCTCCTCCTCTCTTTACCACGCTCCCCTTCTCAATTTGTTCTTGAACTTATCTTTCTCCCGCTCAATTCTCTCTTTTTCAACCCTTCTCCATGCCATCTGTCGACAGCCCCTTTATATAGGTCTCTCCAAAGTTAGTGGAATCCAAGTGTCTATCTCTCATTGGCCCATTTTATTTCATATGGATTGTGCTTTCTCATGGGTTCTCATTCCATATGATGCTCATACTATATTCGGGTATGTTGATTATGTAAAATATCTCTTTGTCTCTCCAACTTCTAAATTTTTATTCTAACCCATAAATTTTTCAAAAACATGTTATGGTTATTAGATCTTAAATCTGACCATAAAATATTTAAATTGGGTATTTTATCCTTCTACTTCATACTAAATGAATCCTTATGAATATAAATTCATAAATAATCGCCATTTGTCATAAAAATATTTATTATTAATCAAAATACTTCGATAATTACAATTATACTTTGTGCATCTCGTCTACAGTACCAAGTCCAGGAACGGGGTGTTATAAAATATATATGTCATCGACTAATAAGATAGTAATAAAATTCAAAAAATTCTCTTGTATTGATAAAAAGTTATGTTTATTCTTTAACAATATAAAATTATTCAATGCATAGATTTTGAATCACTTATTTTTTAAGTTCAATATCATACAAAATGATTCCATATAAAAAGTTGAATGCAGTTCACATTTGTTAAAATTACAAGCAGGGAAACTATTGTAGTTTCAACATTTCGGTGAATCAAATTGAAAGTTAATAATGGGAATGATGCCCATGAGCTTCTACGATTTGGATTCTTATATTTGTTATAAAATAAGTTGACTGAAGTGGAACAAATCAAGAATACTCATATATGATCTGCTATTAGCCTTTGTTAATTTGCAATTATCACACATATGGATTGGGGTGGGTTAATATATATATATATATATATATATATATTTCTTAAAAAAAGATAAAATCATATATTTTCCTTTAAGCTTTACAATTTTTCACTTTGTCCTCTCTCATGTTTCTAGTTTTAATATAATCGTACCTTTAAATAAAAAGTTTTTGGGCTAGTCCTTGATGTAGAAAATAAGGGTAGGCATCTCCAACTCAATCCGATAAATCCAACCCAATTTGACCACTTTTTATCGAATTGAGTTGGGTTAAATCTTAAAAAAATTTAGATGAGTTGAGTTAGGATGGGTTGAAAATTAAATTGAGTTAGATTGGGTTGAAAATTTTTCAACCCAACCCAACGTAACCTGACAAATATCTATCATTAGTTTTAAATCTAAGATTTTCTCTTTCTTTTAGAAGAACATTTGCTAGAGATGAAGATCTAGAATAGTCTTTGTGGTGGATTAAATTTTTATTTTGAATCACTGAATATTTATTTGTACTCAATTTATTTGTAATCAAATTGCTAAGATTATAAGCATTACCAACTAAACTTTTTATATCTTTATGGTAGATTAAATCTAACCCAATCAATCCAACCCAAACCAATCTGATTATTATTGGTTTGGGCTGGGTTGGGTTGAAAAAAATATATTACGTTGGGTTGGGTTGAAAGATTTTCAACCCTACCTAGCTTAAACCTGAAAACATCCACCCCTAGTAGAAAATCCATTACAACCCCAAGAAAGGATGTGCATATAATTTATCAAACCAATTAACCAAACCAAATTCATAACATTTTATAGGGTTAGTTTGGTTTGAAAAGTGAGTTTGGATTAGTATGGGTTGCTGAACTAACAATTTGTTTATTTTACTGTTTGGATTGGATTGCCAAAAGTTTAAATCATATAATTCATAACAAACCAATTCCACAAAAAAGGAAATAAGTTTACATCATCAGTACAAGAAATTAATTGTTTTTAATTTTATGGTTTTAGATGTTTATTATTAATTGATGACGATTTTATATTTGGATTATATGCATATTTTAAAGTTGGTTTCAATTAATTTTTTAGTTATTTGAAAGTCAACCCAAAAGCCAATATCTAGTGGTTTTGATAATTATATATTTATTTATTTTTAATTTATATGCTGGATAGAAAATTACAAACATAATGTGTTATAGGATAAATGTGAACTTGAATCCTTGACTTCTTAGGTTTAAAGGAAATGCTCAATAGAATTGGGCATAAAACATGGGAATTGACCCGAACGACTCAACCCAAACTGATCCGAGGGTGTTTAGTTCGGTTCCCATGTTTATTTACAAGGTGTTTGATTCGTAGCTTTAAAAAGCTGATTGTTTCTCAATTCGATTTGGTTTTGGATATTTAGAATCGAACCAACCCAATAAACTGATATATATTTTTAAATTTTTTATATAGCAAAATTGTGTTTCGCCCTTCAGGGTTATTCAAATTTTGAATAGCCTCGAAGGGCACATGCATAATTTCGACTCTAACAACCCTAAATAAAGCCTTTACCGGTCACTTCCCAATCCTTTTTCTTCTTTCTTCTTTGTAGAGCCTTTGTTTTCTTTCTTCTTCTTCTTCATTTTCTTCTTCTTCTTATGCTTTTGCTTTTGTTTTTTTTTTTTTTTCTTTCTTCTAATTTCCTCGACATCAATGTCTTCACCTCTTATCAATATATCGATCGCCAACGTTGTTACTAGCTTCACCATTCGTCTTCTACTCCTTTGCTATTCGATAGTTACGATGATAGCAACATGCTGGTGCGACTCTAGCTCTAAAAAATGCCTTGGACCAGGAGGGCCAATGTTAGTAATAGATGCTCCTTTGTTTTGTGTTTTTTGTTTTTTTTTTGTTTTTTTTTTGGTCAATAACACTTTGTTTTGTGACCCTAAAGAATATGTATTTTTTGTATTATTTGGTTTCTATATTTTATAAATTGTTTTGTGTTATTTTGTCAAAAACATATTTTTATTGTGTTGTATTATCTATATATATATATTTTTTTATTGTTTGTTATCTGCATTTGTGTTGTATTTTTGTGTAATCTATATTTGTGTTGTTTTGATTTTTTGTTTATTTCTTCTTTTAGGTTCTTCTTGTTTGAGTTTGTTGTGATGTTGAATGATTGATTTCCAAAATCGATAAGGATTGAATCGACTCGAACCGAACTATCCATGTTCGGTTGAAGTCGGTTTCGGTCCTCAAAATTACCATGTTCAGTTCGTAAGATTGATAACCAAAAAAAAAAAAAATCATTTTGGTTCGGTTTCAACAAGAACCGAACTAAACATGGAGTTTTCCATCCCTATTGCTCAATTACTTATATTAAGAGATGATGTTTTACTATTAGGGCAACCATAATTAAAATGAAGGTAGTTTATAAAATTTATAAATGATGTGGTCATGACATTCGTTTCACTTGTCAATCTTGTCAATTTCATTAATCAATCTTATCTTGTCCAATTAAATAAACGAAGGTGTATAAAATTTGTCATCAATCTTGAATGTTTTTCTTATTGGAGGATTTCCATTAGAACTGAAACTTTCTAGGGGAAGTCTTTAGCTAATGTAAATAATTAAAGATAAGATTCTCAAAACTTTGACCTATGATTTATTTGACTTTTTACCCTAATACAGAGAACAAAAAATATCAATGATATAATTGAAAATCTTTGTAATAGACACATAACTTTTGTTGTTGAAATATAAATCAGAAATAATCATTGAATTAGATATTCTAACAAGAAGGTGTATATAATAAGAAATCTGTAGGGTGAAGTCTTATATTAATCAGTGGCTTAATAAAGGGTAGAGGAAAAAGTAGACTAGAAGCATCAATTAATTCTTTTCATTTGTCATTGTCATTGCAGATTATTGAAATGTTAAGAGCAGATTTGGCCACCATTTTAGTAACTTTGTAATATATAATGTTTTTTTTTTTTTTTTTTTTTGAGTTATGGGACTAGCTTAGATGACAATCAGGACCATGCGAGATATAATACCGATGGTACTATTCGGGAAGTAGCTTCTATATGAAAGTGATCAATCCATGCATGGGTAGGAGAGCGGCCCACAAAGGTGGGGGAATTCATAACTTTCCTACTTGGTTATGCATTCATTATTTTTTAGCAAAAAGTTAGGTTGATTGTCAGAATTTACATTTTGACAACAGATACACATCAACTAGCAATCGCCTGAAGCAAGGTCTTGGAGGTAGGTCGGAATGGAAAACTGAATTGCTTTTGGGAGGGACATAGTGGGGTTTTTTGACTGGAAAATTGAGGGTTTGATAATAAGAAGAATAGAAGGTGACAAATTGAGCACTGGAGAGAAAAGGGAGTGAAAGAGGAGGAGGAGGACGGGGAGGAGGAACAGGAGAAGAGTTCGAAGGCGGCGATGGGTTTTAGTAGAGATATGGACATAGAGAGAAAATTTGAAGATAGGAAATTTCTTTAAAAAATTATGTTGCTTTCGTTATAATATCAACAATTTAATTTAAGGATAATTTTGGAATTTTGAAATATATACAAATTTGGGGTGTACATACGATTATAAAAGGGTGGAAACATCGTGACTCTTTTCATAGTCACAGAAATCATTAGTGATGCAAATTGTCATTTACATGCACATTGGACTAAGTCTAGGGTGCAAAAAATGAAAAATATCTGGACTGTACCTGGGCCTATTGTATGTTGATTTCAATCCGTCTCTAAAGTTGCTTTCCCCCATTACAGGCCCATTATATGTTGTTAAGACGTGA